>CM054819.1:8109496-8655938 GCA_028984105.1 Lavandula angustifolia | reverse complement strand
GCGTTAAAAATTGCTTGTGTCATTCTTTGTTTTATCGCACTGCATAAAGTATCTTACAAACTCATACTTTTGGGCTAAAACTTATTTGAAAAGTGCACTAGCCAAAATAATTTAACTTGTGAAAAACACGTTTTCAAACTGAGGACGATGTCCTACTTAGGGCCCTACATATTTATCCACGCTTAGTCTCCAGATCAAGAATCGGCAATCTTCACAAAAGTCGATGGAGAGACTTCGGTGAGTTGGCCACACTCGACCCACGAATGGGCGGTTACTATCGCTTGCACTGCTTCATCGGGCCGCAACCTACAGCCGCTGCCGGCTGTCCTTCGGTTGAGCAAGAACTGTACTCGATTCTTCCCCCCACACTGACTCTCTCACTACCAACCAGAAGTATCTATTAACTTCAGCCACGACTATCGGCTATTATTGGTTCTTTATCATATCTTACAACACAGGACATGATATAACCATGGGTAGGTGTATGCGTTGGGCCCCGAGGGATCCCAGAAAGTCATATCGATTCACGAAGAGAATTCTTCCTTTTCAAGAGGAACACCCTCCGATGTTGGATTATGGTATCCAAAATCGATGAAAACCTTGAACTAATTGGTTATTCGATGCGACTAAACAAGCTGTTGCCAAATCGACAGGGTAAAGTCCACCTGGTGAACTTGTCAGTTCTGGTCAGCAATCTCATCGTGATTTTTTCAAAGAAACGAAGATCCAAGAGCACCGCCCACTCTTTTGACCAAGGCCTCAACAAATGGTTACAGAAGTGCGCACTGCAATGCGTGGCTTGTAGAACAACACCGAGAGACTACGACATCCATCAAGATGATGTGCCGATCTACTACGACAGTGCCGGTGCTATTGCAATCACTCATAATCTAGTTCTTACATACAAGTGCAAGCACGTGGACATTCGTCATCACTTTATCGGAGAGATCATGTCGAGAAAAAAGGATATCCCTAATGGAGAAGATCCCACTGATAAGCAAGGAGCCGATATCCCGACCAAAACCTCTAGCCGAGACCAGATTCAACGATCTCTCGCAGAATCTCAGTCTTTTGAATCCCACTACGATCCGATTCCGCAAATGATTCTGGGAAGTACCGAGTAAGGGGGAACTTACTTTTTTCAAGCATTCGAATACTCGAGATTCCTCAAAACGTGGTATCGCCGACTACGATGTTCAGACCGACAGGGTTATGAGTACTAAATTCAGCTTTTGGTGATTCAAATGTACAAGGGCATTTATTTCCCCGCCTTTAATGTTCATCATATTACATTGAGTATGTCGCTTTCATTAACTGCGACATTCCGTAAAACCGATCGCAGCGCATTAAATGACATGTCATTTCACCTTACTATTTAGGCGATAGAGATAAGTAGATGAGATTATAGGCGGCACATTAATCATAACCTATTATAACATTCAATCTGAGCCGCTCACCTATTAAAACCTGATTAATCTCAAACACATGCTTAAAAACCGCTTTCTATTCAAATCTGAATATATATATACGCTTTTATCTCTAAACTGCCTCACTTTTATCCGCCTTTAACGAAAACTTGTGCATTGCATTTGCTCACTAAATTGCATCAGACATCTACCGCATCTTTCGCACAATTTCTTCGGGTAGAAGAATTTCTTAAACTATGTTTGCTACTAACTCAATCTAGTTTCCGAGTGCTAACCCCGTTTTCCGCAGATTTCATTTGTACAAATGGCACGAATCGCTCCAATCGAGGCGCTTCCATCCCCGAGGATATGGAGGACATTATATTTGGGGAAGCGAGTCCTCGCTTGAGCTTTGTTTTGTCCGTCGGGACATGCGGAGTTGATTGCATGACACCGCAGATCGATCCTTACGCCGATCGGTCCTTCGTCGATTCTCTCTCGTTCTCCGCGTCATCTTTTTCGCGTCATGTGAGCAGAGTTCTTCCCGAACTTTAGCCAAGATGATGATTTGAATGACATCTCTAATGTCTCTCGGGCGTGAGAGGTCCGGTCCTGGCCATGGGAGGACATGACCACGCGAGATGGACGCCTCCGCACGCCTCCGTGTCGCCTTTGGTTTGGAAGACAAAGGGAAACGATCATCAGTACAAAGAGTCTCAAAAGAGACGTAGCACCTATGCCATTCCAGCTGCAGCGCATCGCGTATTCAAGGCGCACTTTTTCCAAGAATCATTTCCGCTTCGCCCGCAGGGGCTTGGCATACGCTGTCAATCACATCCTCACAAGCTCCACGGAATCATATGATCAGTTTTCCCGCATACGCATTCAGATCATGATGGCCATCGTAGATGCAATGCCCATCAACTGGAATGCATTCTTCGTAGTCGGAGTTCAAGTGCTCTGGGCCGCAAAAGTTTGTCGGATGCTAAAGAAGGGATGAAGCTTATTTCTAAGGGAAAGCTTATGTATGGGACAAAGGTGTCGATAATGATAGAAGACGACCTCCCAGACAAGGTTTCATTGGCTGACGCCTCCTACTTTGATTCAAAGCTGATGAAGTTTGTAAACTCAGCTTCAGCCGAGAATCTATCGGGAAGGGACCGCAAGCTAAGCGCTCTCTGGAGATCACTCCGGATCCCCTTCCCACTCAGGCAAAGAAACAGAAGACGCTGAAGAAGCCTACTTCAATCGTCCCACCTCCCTCACCAATTCCAGTAGAGGACTCAAGGTCAGGACAACATGATGTGACCCTGAAGGAAAAGGTGAACAGGGGTACATTCAGAGGAAACTCAACCGGAAATCCCCGCTGAAGCTCAGACAGCTGAGATTTCCTCCATTCCAATTTCAGTCCTTAATGCACAGCTGAAGGCGACTGATAAAGTTGCCGCTGAAATCCCGGAGATCAATTCTCATCCTGATCTCATGCACATAGCAATCCGCACTCGCGTTCAGATGAGCCTCCAATTTCTTGAGTGGGATTTGCTAGAAGAGACCATGAGACTCAGGTCTATGTCCACGCTCCTACAGGAAGAGCCGTAAGCTCAAAGAGGAGATAAGGCTTTGAGGAGCCGTCCGACATAGCTTCTCTGGAGGATCTGAGAGTAGTGATGCTGATGCCGCCTCGCTGACGGAGTGCAAGGGGAGCCGAGCCTTCTTCCCACTCACCTCCTCCTTCTCCCCCACCATCTCCTCCTCATAATGGATCGCCTAAGATGCGCACTGTGGAGGATCCGCCAAGGCAAAAACTCCCAAGAATGATCACCACCCCCACCTTCCCTCATCCGGCCGGATCATTCGTACTCCTTCCGCAACTCAGCCCCTGGCGTATACTCGAAACATCGCTACTGCATCGTTGAGATCAAGGAATTCTCTACGAAGTCCATCAACAAGGTGATTAAGCGTCAAGCACATAAGAATCGCAACCTTGCCGATGATGTGAACACGAAATGGAGCAAGTTAACCGAGGCGCGCACTAAGACGCCGAACGTAGGATCAAAGACACCATCTCGTTATCAATACTGAAGAGATCCTCGCCAAACTACTTGTAGCACAAAAGACTGACCTCACTGCTCAATTCCAAAGCATATTACAGTCGCAGGCCAAATCTTCCTAAAAAGAAGTGGCGACCGTAATGTGCTGAGTCCAAAAGGCAGTGGAAGAGAGATATGCATTCACAGGTGACAGTGTTTCTAAGGCACTGACTCAGCAGCATAAATCCTACCAAGAGCGAAAAGCGCTTCAGCTGCAGTTCAAGACTACCTCACCCGATTCGACAAATCTAAAGAGGCTCTACTCAAAGCTATTAACATAGAGCATGAGCAACAAATGTGGGAGTCTTATACGGATGCAGAACGGCACCGATATAGCCACCGGGATGACTACGGTCAAAGAGTCGAAGAACGCACTCACGAAGAAGGTAACCGCCCGGCAACCCTTATTGATTATGCCAAAAAGGGGGAAGGATCCAGATCGACTTCAACTCCGATCCCTCCTTAAGGATGAAGACCAGGCCAGGCGAGCCTAGCTTAGTGCCAAAGCCACGTGGGGAAGTGCCACCGAAGGAGCAACAACTGATTCAGTTGTAGCTGAGGTGGCTACATACTTGGAGAATTTGCCCGTTGGGGATTCGCCACCTCCAGCTCCCAAGAAAGCTGACAAGAGTAAGGGCAACGCTCCAACTGATCCTAGCCCACCCAAAGAGGAAAAGAAGCTCAAATTCAAGTCTCGCGAGGAGCAGATCGCGTATGATGAGAAGCTCGCGAAAGAATTGGCTGAGCGAGATGCTAAGAAAAGCCAGCTGCTAAGAAAGGGGTTCAGATCCGTTCTCCTGCGCCTTCGCACTCACGGACGATCCCCAAGCAATCAAGATCAGTAGCAGCAGCGGCTAGAGCTCAGCAGTCCACAGCTCAACAATCCAAATCTGATCAGAGAGCATGTGCCTTCCATGGTCCCTTCTAAGGAACAAGAGCAAGATATCAAGGAAATCTGGGACGCGTGTGAAAGGGCACTGGATCGATCAGCTGAGGCAAAGCAGATCAGAGAGGCGAGAGAAAGGATCCGCCTAGCTGCTCTTGAGGCCCTCATGTTGAGGATAGAAAAAGAAGCAAGGTAGAGGATGCTAGTAAAAGATAGAAGCATTCCCACCTCTTCCCGATTCTTCAGGAGCAGAGAGCCACTCAGTGAAGTGAAGAGAGTCGTATACAAAAGAACTGATGACTTGGTTCCTCTCAAGCTCAATCAGCAATGGGAGAAGCTGAAGGTGGATTTTATTAAAAGATTCTACATATGGAAAGTCGGCAATGAAGACTCTTCTGATGCTGATGGATACTTCAACGACTTTTTTACTGTAGCAAATCCATCTCTCCTAGCTGAGATTCAGACTCTGTTAGACCAATCTGGTCAAACGCTGAAGGCACCTCCTTTCCAAACTCTTCCTCCTCTGATGACTCATCAAGACAATTTATGTAAGAAGGAGATCCAAGAAGAGATTAAGAATGCCATTTTTAGCAGAGGTCTGAATAAGGACGACAAAGAAGACTTGGCTGAGATCAATACCCTGAGAAGCAGAGTCTATGCAGGATACGGCCTTGAGCTTCCAGAGAAGAAGTCTGCTGACTTCTGAACCCGCATGCAGAAGTTTAAGAAGAAGCCCAGTTGACTCTCTCCTCTCTCCTAGTCTAGCTTCATAGTGATAGAAAGTCATGTACTGTAATTTCCTAATCTTATATGATATATCACTTTTTGGCCTCGACAATTACTCATTGTCTTTACGGCTTTATTTATCTTTCAGCACAACTGATGACCTAAGTGATCAGATACTTATCTTATCTGACCCTATGTGACTTATGTGCTTATCTGCCTTAGAATTATTTCCTACTTATTACCTATGTTTGCTTTATTCTTCATTGATACTTTGTTAGTACTTAGGGGGGAAGGGCTCTTTTATATGATATAGAGGGAAATTGTTTCTTAGGGGTAACCTGCATTATAAGGACATGATTGATAATTGTTGAATTTACCTTCGATGATTAGCTACTACATGATCTATTTTGAGCTTTGACTATCTCTGTATTGGCCCTGATAATTGTGCGAATGTGCTGAACTTGCCCTTTTAGTTCTAATAGCTCTGATATCTGTCAGTAGAATCCCTGATAACCTCAGCATGCTATGACTATGTTAATTGCATTAATTTACATAAGTTCTGATACATTCAGCATTCCATAACTGGTTTGGTTCTTAACTTGGCTCTGATACATTACTTAATATCATAAGTCAGCTTTGATATGTTGACTGAAACATTCCTTATGTAATAGATCTTTATTCAGTAGCTATAGCTCTTAACCTTAGCATATTCCCTTATAGAAGATTTAATAGGTTTTAGCATCATCAACAGGGGGAAATTGTTGGGATAAGGATTCGATAGATGAATTGATAGATTTGATAGACCCCAAAAACCCTAGCCGAATATTGCACCTTCGCATTCGTTATAGCTTAGTCGAGTTCGCTTGTTAGAACTCGCAGGCTAGAGTTCAAGAGTCAGAGAGTTCGAGAGAAGATCTCGCACTCATCGTTGGACTCAGGATCGAAGAAGTCGGTTGGTCGGCCCAACCACCAACCGACCGCCAGAATTCGTGCCCATGCACCGAATGCTCGAAGAACGTCGCAGGAAGTTACTTCGGTTGAGGTCCGAGGCTTCGCAGGAAGTCAACCTTGATGTTTGACAAGTCTCATTTACCAATCTACCTCGACCAATAAGGGAGCCGACAACGACCTATCTTTCTCGACAAAAGCCGCTCCCGAGGACCGAAAAAGAGGAGAATCTCTACAAGGCACCTACTCACCAATGTTCAAAATAAAGGAGACATTTTCCTTGTCATTTCGACACGTGGCTAGACCTCCCTCCAACGGATCTATTCACCATCGACGACTATATAAGAGAAGTCTTCATGCAAAGACATCATCGGGAACCTAAGCTATCTATGCACAAACTCTTAGGCCCCGTTTGGTTGGAGTGGAGGAATGGAATCGAGAATCATTTTAAAGGAATGATTCCATTCCTCGTGTTTGGTATCGAAAAAACTGATCGGGTATCATTCCTCATTCCCCTTCCATCCCCCTCAAACAACACTTTCCCAACCCCTCAAAATTGGGCACTTTGGGTTTCATTCCTCCCATTTTTCTCTTCCAAAACAACATTTTTCACTTTGGGTTTCATTCCTCAAACAACATTCCTCTCACCATTGTGCTCCGTCTCCGTCGCTCCGTCTCCGCCGCTTCCGCATCTGCCCGCCTCGCCGCCGCCGCTCGCGCCTCGATCTCGCTCCATTTCCGCCCCCACTCTGCCCTCCATTTCCGCCGCCGCGGCGCCCTCGATCTGCTAGGTACTTCCTCCAAACCCACCGCGCGGTTCCATGGTTGCAACGTTTCTGGTCGATCTCAAGATTTGGGGTTTTGCATTTTTAAACAACGTTTCTGCTCGAATTTTTAATCAACGTTTCTGGTCAACGTTTCTAGCCTATCAAAAGAGTTAATCTGACATTGTTATACCCGTTCAAACATTTCAGGAAGGAGGAAGAGACGTTAGAGCATAAAGATTGACGCTAACTACGGGTAAACAAGTACTCTTTCTTGGTTTCTTATGTATCTTACCATGTATCTTTCTATTTCTCTTGTTTGTTTAATTTAGCCTGTTGTTTTTTTGGGGAAATCTGAAATTGGATGTGCATACGAAGTCTCTGCGGCTGATATGTTAATATTTACTGGTTGATGAATTTGAACGGGTAATGAAAATCTCAAGAGTATAATAGATGTGCAGTTTATTCAATAATTTCGTATCGGTTGGAGTTGCAACAAAATGGAATTTTTATATATAATGGAATTTTGTTATATACTTTTGTGTGATGGTTCCGTGGAATTTGTGAAATTGTACACTTTTGTGGAATTTGTGTGTTGGTTCCGTGGAGTTTGTGTGCTGGTTTGTGTAGTTAGATTTAGATGGAGTATTGTTTTTGTTGGTAATGAGATTGATTGAACTCACTTCCATTTTCATTATTTAGATGGATTCACAAAGTGGGAGAGGAAAAAACAAACGTTTTTGGATAAAGGATGAGGAAGAAACTTTACTTAATTGTTTGATGGAACTAAGTGTAGACCCATGTTGGAAGGGAGAAGGAGGTTTTAAGAATGGTTTCACAAAAAAAGGTCGAACATATGATTGAATGTGGTCCATCCCGGATGTGGGTTGCTAGCAGACCCTCATATTGAATCTAAAGTGAAATGGCTTAGAGAAAAGTATGTTGTAGTTATGAAATGTTAAGCAAAACATCTGGTTTTCAATGTAATGATGAGAAAAAGATAGTGCAGTGTGAAAGACAAGCATATGACGACTTCTGCAAGGTAATTTTTACATTCATTATCATTTGTAACATTTATTTTAATTGCTTATATTAAATCTGATTTTGTAGACACACCCCAAAGCACGCGGATTGTGGAATGTGCCTTTTCCTTTTCTCGACAAGTTAGAGGTTATTTTTGGTGTTGATAGAGCTAATGGGAAGAGGTGCGAGCTCCCAACCGATTCCGTGAATAATATGGAAAAGAAAGCATCAACCTTGGTGATGATGATGATGAATTTAGTGTTGACGGTGATTGCTTCAACGAATAATGAAGTGGAACAAGATCGGTGTCCTAACAAGAAACAAAAGACACAATTTAATTCAAGGGGAAAGGGAAATCAAGGATAGGATCAAGCACGCACTCCGGAGGAGCTCGATCATCTTAGCCGCATGACTTCTCGATTTTGCGTGTTTTATGAACCGCATTAGTGGTCATCTTGGAAGCATGGCAAGAACCATGAATAACAACTACGAACTTGAGCTTAAGGCACCGACGAAGTGCGAGCTTCTCGACGGGTTTGGCGAAGGAGATGGATGTTATTCCCGAATCGACTAAAGCTCAAGGATTTAGAACAGCAAATTTGATCGGAGAAAGGCCAAGTATCATGGATATTTTCTATTCCCTTGATTCAGTAGAGTCAAAGAAGGAATATGTCCTTGAGCTTCTTAAGTTTGATTAGATTATGTCGGATTTAATTATGTAAGACTGATTTATGTTTCTTTATGTTTATGTATGACTGACTACTATGGTTTTTATTTAAATTTATGTAAGACATTATCCTTTTATGATCAATTAGATTTTTTTATGTTTAAATTTTATTTTATTTTTTCAAAATGTTATAATATATAATAGAATATGATATTTTGTGTACGAATTTATTTAATAAATTTATTAAATTGATTCCATTCCTTTAGTCAAACCAATGTGTTTTGGAATCAAGTTCATTCCTACCGCAACCAAACAATCGCTTTCGGGAATCATTCCTTGATTCCATACCTCCAGGAATGACTCCTGATTCCGATTCCATTCCTTTCTGTCAACCAAACGGGGCCTTAACACTCTCAACGAAGAATCCAGTGAAGAACTAGCATTCATAGAAGAACCAAGCTTCATTGTAATATCTTTAGCTTAGAAACCTCGAGGAAGTTCACATCCTTGTGAAACTGTTCTTATTTGTAAGAACTTCCTCTTAGTTGGAGAAGACTCAAACTCTTAAAGTTTGAAACCCTTGTAAAGTCACTACGACTATAAGTAGAGAATTTGTCCAGCGCAAAGATCACTGAGAACTTGCTCAGTATAAGCTTCAAGTTTGAGTTTGTCCAGTGAACAGACCAACTGAAACTTGCTCAGTATAAATATAACAAGTAACATGCTTTGGTCTGGACAGTGGACGTAGGATCCAGTGTGTCTGAACCACTTTAAAAACTTGTTGTGTTGATTTACTGTTTTCTCTAACTATCTATATTGCATTAAAACTGTATTTCATCAAACTCAGTGACTCTTATCTCGGAAGAATACATGACTGCAAGACTGCAAGGGAGCTATGGGATGCTCTCGCGGTGTTGAGCCAATGAACTCCACAGATCAAAGAAAACAAACTGGAGTTTGAGCTGCAAAAACTCGAGGCATTCGCTATGCTTCCTGGGGAGTCCATAGATAATTTCAGCGCTTGATTTACAAATCAGATCAACATCATCAACGGACTGGGGAAAATGTTCAGCAATAAGGAGACCAACACCAAAATTCTAAAGGCACTCAGCAGGCCCAAGTGGTATTCTTTTGCTACGTGTATAAGGAGAACTGACCTGAATTCTGTTACTCCTGATTATATATTTTCAGAACTTAAAGCTGAGGAGTTTGAGTTCAACCTCCCACACACCCCCGGTGCTAAAGCTGAAGTGTCAATAGATCATGCTTACAAGGCATCAGCTAGAACTCCCGGAGCAAGTCTCTCAGCAACAAGCCGGGCCACCGTTTGGAAGCTCAGTGACCATACCTACCGCCGACAACTTGGCCGAGAAGTATGCTCTCCTCGCGGTGAAATACCAGAAGGAGAAGGAAATGTTCAGACAGAAGATGAAAAAGGCTTCCCAAAAATACCAAGGTAAGAGAGATAATCATCGCACAAAAAGTGAATCTAAATCTCTACCTGATTGCAGGAATACTAAAGCTGCCCCCGTGGAACAAAAAGAAACATCCAGGAGGGATGGCAGAACCTCAGTATGCTACAACTGCAAAAAGCCAGAACACTATAATTACAAATGTCCTGAATTCTCAGTAGCTGAAAGAGCTGAAAGGCATGCCCGACGCGACAAGTTCGTGAAGAAGAGGCAAGCTTACATAGCTGGAGAGTTGTCCGATTGTTCAAGCGATGAAGAACTGTTTATGTAATCGTCTGACGACGATGCCGCCTTCATGGCAATCAAGACGGAAGATGTTGAATCATGTCTAATGGCCGGAGAAGAGGCTGAGGTAAATTCTGAACCGAGTATATGCCCCTCTTCACCTTGCACACATGACACAAGCTCTGCTGCAGGAGCACCGCTGGATGTGGTTCTTGCATACGAAGATTTGCTTGAAAAGAAAATTCAGATGAGCCAGCAGTTCAATAAGACGATTCAGGAGATGGACATCCTGAAACCAGAAATTCAGAGACTTTCAAAGAGAAGTCAGGACTCTACTGGGTCTGAAGGACTTATTCTGAGACTGAAGGAAGAGATTAACTTTATGATGACTAAGTCTCATGACCAAGAAGCATAGATCTCAGTGCTATCCAAAGACATCTCTCGAGAAAGAGACTGAAATTGCTAATCTCAAGGAAATTCTCGCACATGCCAAAAAGCAGTATGAAGCTCTAAGGAAAAGCGATGAGGTGTGGAGAACCTTGATGACGAAGCAATACATCGGGAGCAAAGGAGAATTTGGAGAAGCTACTACAAGCACGTAGACCACATGCCACCAAAGAAGGACTTGGTTACACATGTGAAGCCTCCACTTCGGGACAGAAGAGCCCCAACAAGCTGACTAATAGGTTTGTCCATGGGGTAACTCAACATGCAGAATTTACATCCCCTCAGACAAAGAATAAGTAGAAGATTCAAGCACCTCAGTCTAGCAACAGGAAAGTGACCCATGGTTCTAGCCCCAAGACACCAAGAGCAAACTCAGGGGGAACCAAGAAGTTCAGGTGGGCTGAACAGTATGGCCACCAACTACTGACTTATACAGCTCAGTACGGATCGTACTACTATGAGCCAAGAGTCAAGAGCCCTAAGGTTCAGAAGAAGAAGAAGGATGAACCTCAAAAGTCTAAGAACGTCAGTAAGAAGTCACTTTAGTTGAAAGTCTGAGGATTCAGAGGAAGTCAACCTTGATGTTTGACAAGTCTCACCTACCAATCAATCTACCTCGACCAATAAGGAGCCGACAGCGACCTATCTTTTTCTGACAAAAGCTGCTCTCAAACTGAAAAAGAGGAGAATCTCTACAGTGCACCTACTCACCAACGTTCAAAATAAAGGAGCCATTTTCCTTATCGTTTCGACATGTGGATAGACCTCCCTCTAACGGATCTATTCACCATCGACGAGTATATAAGAGAAGTCTTCATGCAAAGACATTACCGGGAACCTAAGCTATCTACGCACAAACTCTTAACACTCTCAACGAAGAATCCAGTGAAGAACTAGCATTCATAGAAGAACCGCTTAGTTTATCACTTAGAGTTATATTTGTTCCCCTTCTCTTATCTAAGCAAGCTTCATTGTAATATCTTTAGCTTAGAAACCTCGAGGAAAGTTCACATCCTTGTGAAACAGTTCTTATTTGTAAGAACTTCCTCTTAGTTGGAGAAGACTCAAACTCTTAAAGTTTGAAACCCTTGTAAAGTCACTACGACTATAAGTAGAGAATCTGTCCAACGCACAGATCACTGAGAACTTGCCCAGTATAAGCTTCAAGTTTGAAGTCTCCGTTCAAAGGAATGCACTAACCGAGACTTGTTTAGTATAAATATAACAAGTATCCTGCTTTGGTCAGGACAGTGGACGTAGGACCCAGTGTGTCCGAACCACTTTAAAAACTTGTTGTGTTGATTTACTGTTTTCTCTATATGTCCATATTGCATTAAAACTGTATTTCATCAAACTCAGCATAAAACTGGTGTTTTCTAACCGAGACGTTTGATAGGGCCTACACTTCCGCACACACTCTGATACTGAACGACTGTTCAACTGACTCAAGTCAGTAGAGCTAAACTCAGTAGATGAATTTCTTGCCCACGCGATCTGAAGCATATTTGGTCACCTCGACTCGTCCGCAGCAAACTCAGCTAGAGCTGACTTCGCGTTTGAGAACGAAATTTGTATTCAGGTATATTCATCCCCCCCCCCCTGAACCACGTCTCAGGACCAACACATCAAGATGAAGTGCATATCTACTATGACAGTATCAGTGTAATTGCAATCATGCAGAATCATGTTCTACATACTCGATGTAAGCACGTGGACATAAGGCATAACTTCATCAGAGATCATGTCGAGAAGAAGGATATCAGAATGGAAAAGACCCACACTGATAAGCAACAAGCTGATATCTGACCGAACCTCTAGCTGAGACCAAATTCAACGATCCCAGTAGAACTAGATCTACTAGATCCTATTGACTCGATTCAGTAAGATGATCCAGAGGGTACGTGAGTGAGGGGGAACAAACTCTCAGTACTGCTGAAATACTCAGCGTCTTCACTGTGGTATCAGCTGACTACTATGTTCAGCTGACAGGTTATGAGTATTTATTCAGCATTTGGTGATCAGCATGATATAGCATTTATTTCCCGCCATTAATGTTCATCGTATGTCAGTTAGCATATCGTTCTCATTAAACGCACGATATTACATATGTTGACTGCGGCACATTAAATGCATGTCATTTCACCTTACCTATTAAGTGATAGAGTTAAGTAGGGCGAGATTATATACGGCCAGTAATCATAACCTTTTATAACATTTAATATGAGTCGTCCACCTCTTTAAAACTGATTAATCTCAGCCACACAAGGAAAAACCGTTCATATTCAGTTTCATATATATCTATGTGTGTATCTCATACTTAATCACTTTTCCGCCATTAACGATAGACTTGTGCTCTGCAACTTCTATTGCTTAGAAATCTATTACAATCAAGCACTTCTTTCGGTAAATAATTTCTAAACTGCTTCTGTTATATACTAACTTACTCTATTTTCGAGTGCTAACACTTGTTTTGCATATTCAGTTTATACTCATAGCAATGGCTACTTCCCCCAACAAAGAGGTCCTCATCCCCACAGACATGCAGGAGATCATCAACTCCAAGCGAGTCTGGTTCGAGCCTATTCTCTCGTTTCGGTCCTGCAACGTCTCATGCATGGACAGCATCTTCGATGCCTTGGAGGCCTCTGGTCTTATGACCATCCTGTCAAGGTCTCCTACTCACTGCCTTTCGAGGTAAGTTGCCGAGTTCTTTATGAACACCAGGCAGGATGATGAGGTGACGGACATCACCTGCATCAATTTTATAAGAAAGACGGCCCCCAACGTCTGGACGGAGAAGATCGTAGACGTGGACATAGCCAACGGCCTTCTCCGCAGTTTTCACTTATTGGATGAAGGGATTTCTCCGATTGGATACAAGGAGTCTTCTATAAATTAGTATCTTTCCCGATTCAGCAGACAAAAAGACGTCGTATTCAAAGTAGCTTTCCCGAAGAACCAGCTGCTCCCTGAATACAGGGGCCTGGCCTACATAGTGAACCATGTGCTGACTAGTTCAGCAGGTTCATATGATCAGCTATCCAGAGTTAGGTTTCAGCTGATAATGGTCATAGTAGAAGGAGTACATGTCAACTGGAACGCCTTCTTCATATCCGAATTTAAAGCCCAACTCCAGAAGTTCACAACTAATGAAGATAACTTCGGTCTACAGCTCATCCCCAAGGGCAAACTTCTCTACGGCACTAAGGTCTCTATCATGCTTGAAGATTTGTGCCAAGGGAGAGTTGTTTTTGGTGATGCATTTTTGTTCGATCAGAAGAACATGAAACTCATGAGTGCAGCAGCAATAGAGAAGTCCATTGGACAGGGACTACACGATAAGTGTCCCCTGGAAATCTCTCAGGCTCCTCGTCAAATTCAGCAGAAGAAGAGGAAAACGCTAAAGAAGCCTGGAGCTGTTAAAGTGATTCTTGAGTCTATCTTAGTTCAGGAATCAGAGTCAGGTCAGGAGGACGCGACATTGAGAGAGAAGGTTAAGAGGATTCTGAGTGAGGAGACTCAGTCGGACCCTCCAGCTGAAGTTGATATTCCACCTATTGACTCCTCCTCCTCTATTCCCACCTCAGTCCTGCTAGCTCAAAGCAAAGCTACTGAGGAAGTCGCCGATGAAATTCCCGAGATCTTAGATCAAGCTGATCTCGTAGATATAGCCGTCAGAGCTAGTGTGCAGATGCGTCTGAGATTCCTGGAATGGGATCTGCTGAAAGAGACGATCCACCTAAGGACAGCCTCTGATTTGACTAAAGATGAGCAGACTCTTAGAGAGGAGATTAGCTACGGCAAGCCGGCTGACATTGCCTCAATGGAGGATCTTCGAGCCGCCACGCTGATGCTCTTGAGTCAGAAGGGGCAACCGATCGGCCCTCTCGGCCCCATAACTCGGCCGACTCACACCGCGACACACCACCCAAGGATGCAAACCGAGGAGGATCTTTTTGAGGGACAATCTCCCGCAGACGACTCGCCACCACCTCCTCCTGAATCAGGTGCAGTCAATCCTAATCTATCTCAATCTCAGCCAAAGCAACAATCGCGATACCAGGCTGTTGAGATCAGAGATCGAAAAATGGTGTCCATCAATAAGTGTATCAAACGTTAGGGTCACAAGAACCGTCTCCTCGCGGCAGACATAAACAGCTAATGGAGCCAATTCACAGAGCCTCGGACCAAGACGTTGGGTAGCTTATCTGCTGAAGTGCAGAGGATTAGCACTCCCACTAAAGTAAATGCTGAAGCAATCCTCACAAAAGCACTTGAAGCACAAAGGACCGATCGACGACTCGCTTTCGGATCATCTTGCGTAATCAAAGCCAAGACATTCTCTCGTGAAATGGCTTCGCAATGATCGGGTCCTGAAGACAGTAGAGGATCGATATAAGCTCGCTACTGAAAGTGTCGCTAAGGCACTTGTAGAACAACATGCTGCATGCACACAGATCCAGAAGGAAGCCGTTGATTCTGTGGAGACATATCTCAAGCGTATCGAAGCATCTAAGCCTGCTCTATTGAAAGCCATAAATTCAGAGCATGATAAGAGATGGACTTCGTATACATACGCAACTGGTGATGTTGCAGTCTCTCTCGATTCTATCAGAATATCTATCGAGGGGCTGAACAACAAAGTGTCTTCCTTGGCAACTATAATAGATGATGCCAAAAAGGGGGAAAGTAGTAGATATGCACAACTATTGACCCTCTTACAATTTGAAGAGGCAGGTCCCAGCGCAGCAGCAGCAAGCAAAGCATAAGGAAAGGGCAAAGAAGCTGAAGGCTTAGGAGAGCATGTTGATGAGGCTATGATTGAAGTGGCTCAGTACCTTGAAGCATTACTTGAAGAAGAGCCACTACTGAAGTCAGCAGCAGCAGCAGCCAATGCTAAGGCTAAAGGCAAAGCTTCTGCCTCTCCCTCTCCACCAAAGAAGCTCAAATTCAAAACACGCAAAGATCAGATAGCTTATGACGAACAGCTTGCGCGTAAGCTTGAAAAGGAAGATGCCAAGAAGACCAAGGCTAAGAAAGGCATATTGATCCGTACTCCAGTCCCTACCAGAACTCGATCGGTACAGCCTGGGCAAACCAGGTCTGCGGCAAACACTCCGACTAAGTCCAAACAAGCTGAGAAGCCTGCATCTCCCAAGTCTAAATCAGCTGAGCCAAGCGACTCAAATGTATAGCTTATCTCTAAAACTGAACTGTCGAAGAGACAAGAAGCTGAGATGAAGGAATTATGGGATAGCCGTGAAAGAGGACTAGATCATACAGCTGAGGCCAGACAGATCGGAGAAGCTAGAGAGTGGATTCGTCCTGCTAATCTGGAGGCACTTAGACTGAAAATGGAGAAGGAAGCTCGAGAGAGAGTTCTTGAGAATGACCGAAGTATCCCTACACCTTCCAAGTTTTTCAGAAGAAGTGTACCTATCAATGAGGTGAAGAGAGTGATATACAAAAGGATTGATGAGTGGGTGCCTTACAAGATCAACCAGAGATGTGAGCAAATCAAAGTCGACTTCATTAAAAGATTCTATGTCTAGAAGATACTCAAAGAGGAATCTGATCCTGAAGAAGTATTCGAAGATTTTTTGAAACATCTGGATCCCTCACTCTATGCTGAAATTCAGACTATTCTGGAACATTCCGGTCAGACTCTCAAAGCACCTCAGTTCAGAACCATACCTCCTCCTATGACGCATCAAGACAATATATGCAAGAAGAAGATTGATGAAGAGATCTTTCATGCTATCAACAACAAATGTCTGGACAAACATGATGAAGAAGACAAGGAAGAGATTAAGGCCCTGAAGCAGCGCATATATTCAGCATATGACCTTGATCTTCCAGAGAAGAAGTCTGCTGACTTCAAAGCTCGGATGCAACTCTTCAAGAAGAAGTCCATCTGACTACCTTCTAGTCTTCTAGGTCTTTAGATTAGAATGGCATGTACAAGTAATCTCTCTATCTCATATATGACATATATTTTCTTTTGGCCTTCGACAACTACTCATTGTCACTTGGATGTGTACTTTTCATTCAACACTACTGATTACTGAAGTAATCAGGTCACACACTCACATATCTGCTTATATGTTTCTCTGTGTTTCAGTACTTAGATACTCTTTAAGAGAAACTGTTTTTTCTCTGCTATAGGGGGAAATTATGTTAAGTATGATAGGGGGAAAATGCTTCTCTGTTTTGTGGGAAATTATCTTCTATGTGTTGAATAGATAGTCAGCGTGATAATGCTCAGATACTTCTCTTTATGAAAAATTCAGTTATGTGATATTGCTCCATATTTGTGTTAATGCTCTGATACTTCTCTTTAATGAGAAATTCAGGATGCCTGAGATTTATTTGATATTGTTGCTCTGATATTGTGCCTTGTTTATCTTGTAATATTCTTTTAGCATAGTCAGTAGCAATAGTTGTTGTAAAAGGTTTTGACATCATCAAATAGGGAGAAATTATTGGGATGAGTATATATGATAAGTTTTGAAGATTCCAAAACTTCTAGCTGAATGATGGGTCTTCGATATTGTAATAGCTTAGATGAGTTTAGTTGTTAGAACTCAGTAGGCTAAAGTTCAGTAGCTGTGGATTCAGTAGAAGATTCTGCACTTAGCCGAAGAACTCATTATTGAGGAATCAGTTGGTCTGTCAATCATCAACTGAATCTGCAAAGGAAATCGAGCCAACGACTGAAGTGTTCAGACGAATATCGATAGAGGACAATCAGGTGAAGGTTCGAGGATTCGGAGGAATTCAACTCATTTTACTTTAAGTTTGAATAAGCCTCACCAACTCTCATAGACCTCGACCAATAAGGAGCCGACAGCGCCTTACCTGCCCTGTCATAAAGTTGCTCCTAGCCGGAAAAAGAGAAAATCTCTATAGTGCCTCTACTCAACTTTCGAATTATTGTGGTTGTATTTCTTGTCTTATTCGACACGTGTCTAGACTCCCTCCAATGGATATATTCACAAATCGAAGACTATAAATAGAGAAGAGGTTTCATGCAGAAAGACACCGAGAACCAAAGCGATCAAAGCTCAAACACTCTAGCGAATTTACAAGCAACATTCAAGCGAAGAACTTGCTCTTAAACTTAGAATCTTTTTAGTTCTTCTCTCTAGAGAATTGTTGTTCCATTTCTCTATCTAAGCGTGCTTATTGTAAAATCAATAGCTTAGAACCTCGAAGGAATTCATATCTTTTGAATTGTTCTTATTTGTAAGAACTCCTTCCGAGTTGGAGAAAATCTAACCTTAAACGGTTAAGAATTGTACAATCAATATAAGTAGATATCTGTCATGCGTACAGATTGACTCAGGCTTGCTCAATATAAGAAAACAAGTTAGAATCTGTTCTGTGAACAGATCAACTGAGGCTTGGTCAATATAATTAATACAAGAACTCCTGCTCAGTTCATGACAGTGGACGTAGGACCCAGTGTGTCCGAACTACTTTAAAAATTGATGTGTTGATTTTAACTGTTGCATTGATTTACTCGTTCATCTACATCCATTGAAGTTTTAATCAAAGTAGCATAAAAACGAGGTTTTCAACCGAGACGCATATTTTAAGGGTGGCCTAAACTTCCGCACACAACTCTTGTACTAAACTATTGTTCACTGACATAAGTCAGTAGGACTCTACTCAATAGGAGAATATTTTGTCCACGCGATTGAGAAAGCATATTTGGCTGACTGACAAATTTCAGTAGCAACCTTCAGCTAAAGCTGACTTTCACGTTCTGAGTTTCAATTTGTATTCAGGTGTATTCACCCCCCCCGAGTTCTACACCTGAAGCACGTCTCTGGACCAACATATGCATTTAATATTAACTACATGTTTCTTCATTTTGATAGACCAACATTAAGTCAAAGTGGAACCGACATGTGAATAACCCAGACTCAGGCGTGCACGAGGAATATGAGCTTGACTATAGTGTGGGAGCTTCCTATGGTTCTCATGTTGGTAGTCCTTGGTGCCGAAAGGGGTCATCGAAATATAGTGTGTTACGACGCGAAATTTGTAAGTGTCACCGTCTATTTTGAATATATTTCATGTAATCGCTTTAATTAATAATTATTAATTAATTTGTTTTTTTTATGCTGCTCAATAACATATTATATTTCCGGTGTGCAGTGCCCAACATTGGGTTGCAGTCCGAATCGACGTCGAGAGTTGGACGCTTGAGCTCTATAATTCAAAGCATAATAAATAGAGTAATTTTATTTTTCAACTGTGTAAGTAGAGCCTAAGGTCGTTGCGCAAGCTGGTTGGGCGGCTTCTAGAGGTAGGTAATATTAGATGAACAAGAAAATTATAAATTAGATTAGTTTCTAATAGGGTATACGCTGGGAGCTACTGGTTGATGAACATGTATGGTTTCACACATCCCGAAATAAAACAACCAGAACTGGTCTTGATGTCATCAACGTCCAGTTCGAACAAAAGGACTCTAACAATTGTGGTCCTTTTGTATGCATGACGGTAGAGCGGCTTATCTATAGATTCCCTAACCCCTATTGGGGAACAGGGACTGTTAATATCAGGTTGTACCGTGAATGAATGGCATGGAAGACTTTTGAGCAATGTTATAGCATAGCTATTTAGTTATGTACTAATTAATTGATGTATTATTCGGCACTAGTATGCACTAATGCTTATATTTAATTCATGTCATGCTGCTGGATCCTGAGCTACGACACTATCAATCATAGGAATGATAGGTCCTTCCTCAAGGACTTCGATCATGCTGTCGTGGAGGGAGGTCAGATGAGCCTCCATTCTGACCCGCCATACACCATAGTTCTCTACTGAGAACATGGGTACCATCCTTATACCTGACATATCAGTCATGATGAATAATGATATGAATGAAGAATGATATGTAGTAAAAACATTTTTCCGGATCCGTTCAAGTAGACCAGTTTCAAGATAACAAGAGTCTTATAGAACTCCTGCTCTGATAATAATTGTTGGTCCCGAGAGCACGTTCAGGTGTAGAGGGGGGGGGGGGTGAATACACCTGAAACCGATTTCCTCAACTTAAAACACGAAGCCCCGTTTCAGGATAGTGTCGCATGAAAGAATTCAAGCAGCACGGATAGTTGTTCTCGAATCGTGTTGGCGAGTGACCGACTCTACCGAGATCTCGCTTAGCCGACCGAGCGTCGAATTGCAGATCGCAGATAGAGTTCAGTGGTGCGGAATAGTGTAGGCCCAATTCAGTTGAGTTGGAAAACGTTTTTAATAAAACAGTTTCAATAGATTAGTGCGATCAGTTAAGTTTGCTGAAACTCAGTTGAATGATTTTAAAGGATAGTTTTCAGTATGAACAGTTAAAATCAATGCAACAGTAAAGAGAACACAAATAAGAGACAGAGATTTTTAAAGTGGTTCGGACACAAAAATCCTACGTCCACTGTCCCGAAAGATCAGGAGGCTATGTATTATACTGAGTTAGTCTCGGTCGCCTGGCCTTGTACTTTGGACAAAACCGAAGTCTTGGAATTTATATTGAGCAAGTCTCAGTTTACACGGTTATCAAACTGAAGTGTTTGACAAACTCTCCAACTATGAAGGAGTCCTTTCACAATAAGGATTAAGTTTAAATATGAACTCCTTCGTCTAAGCTATGGATATGTTCTATTGAGCTTAGGTTAGAGGGATAGGGAACAAGAAGGTAGCTTCTAGAACGACGAGCAGCTGAGTTTAGCTATGGGTTCGTGTAACGTCGTTTGGATACTAGAGGCTTGTTTATCGGTTCAGCTTGGTTCCCTAAGAGCTAGGATGTAGTCTCTCGCCGGAAATATATTCTTCGAGTTTCTTGCGGAAGACTTAGGCTATTGTGAGTTGCTCTCTTGAATGCTCTGTGTTCTTGTGTTCACTTCATTTTTTTCAAATTTCGAATGATCCCTCTACTTATAGAGAAGAGATTAGGAAAGATCCGTTGGAGACGATGATCCCTTTATCTCTCTCTTTTGGTAGCTAACGGCTCTTTTGAAGTAGAGTGACACTGTCCTTTCCCTCATTTTCCGGAAAGTTGTTGACTTGCAGCTTTAGTAGATGTAGGACAGGTGTCTGCTTGTCATTTGCCGAGATTTGGAAAGTAGTTGAGACAGAACAGTCTTCGAGGCAACCAAGCCGACTTCTCTCTTCCTCGTATTTGACTATGCTCATTTTCTTTCAAAAGATCTCGACGGTTCGAAGACCGTCGGCCGTTGCCGAAGTCCGATCCCCGATTCGGTGAGTGAATATGCTGAGTTGGCTCTACTGAAGATCAGCTCTGAGTACAGTGAACTACTCCCGCCGAGTTCGGCCCACCGACTCCTTTCGATATCTTGCTCCCGCCGAGTCCAGTATTGCTGAGTCTTCTACTTCTGGTGCTGAGGCTGATAAGCTACTGAACGCCTGAACCAGAGCAGAGTGTCTGCTGAGTCTGAAACCTCAGATACAAAAACAAATACAAAGTAATGGGTTACCGATCAAGATAGGGTTTTGGGATCTTCAAATCTTCATAGACTCGTTCAGAGCACAAGGCTACTGAGTGTATGTCAGTACGGAAGACAGAATCATTTCCCACTATATGCAACAATGCTGAGGATAGAATCATCACCCAATAATTTCCCCCTATTTGATGATGCCAAAACCTAACAACATCTATGCAAACTAACACTAAACTTGTCAGAAACAGAGCTCCTTACAATAATACAAGTAGGATTAGTGGAGTTGTTCTTCAAGTTCTAGACTACTGAAGCGAGCAAGGCAAAGAGTCAGAATATAGAGACAGCATTTCCCCCTGTCTTAACAATTTCCCCCTTCAAGGAAACAACTAGTCTATCAGAATCAAAGCGGCTACTGACAAAGAATCAGTGAGTGTGTGAGTCAGTAATCACTTTAGTGATTCTGAGTGTTAAGCATAAGACAAACACGGCTTATATAGACAATAAGATATTGTCGAAGCCAAACAGAGATATTATATATACATAAGAAGTTCAGTACAAGTACATCTCTGCTAGCTAAACAAAAAGAAATACAGAAGCTGAACATCACTTGAAATGACCGATCCTGTCCTTGAATTCTTGAGCTGAATCTTCAGGAAGGGGCACTCCATACATCTGATATGTGTTCTTCCTCAGCTTCTGAATCTCAGCAAAGTCCACTGGCTCATCTTCTTGAAGAAATTTGGCTTCAGCAGCGTTCTTCACTTCCTTCTCAATCACGCCGTAGTGAATAGATCCATCAAGTCTTCGAGGGGGCGGTATAATCCTGGGATCTGGAACTCTGACTTCGACATTCTCTTTAACAGTTTTTTGCATCCAGGCATACATGTCTAAGTCAGCGATCATTATGAACTCAGTATAGGCTTCTACCTTGCGCTTATCTGTCCAGAAACTCCAGAAATAGTTTCTTTTTATGAATTCGATCTTCAGCGCTTCCCACCTCTGCGAGAATTCTATTGGTATCCATTCGTCTGTCCACGGCCACCTGTAAGTCTTCAGATCCGAAGGCTTTCTGAACTTCCTGTATCCGTAGGGAATGTCAGCCTTAGACGGGATCCTCAGCCTTACTTCTTTCTCTGTTCTCAGCCTTAGAGCTTCCAGATCTGCCATATGAATTCTTTCTCTGGCGGCTTCGATCTGTCTAGCCTCTTCTCCTCTGTATAAGTATCTGTCCAGCTGAGCCCATATTTATTCCATTTCTCTGTCTTGAGCTTTAGAAGGGGTGTAAGAAGGCTTATTTGATAGCTCTTATTCTGAGTCAGTAGGTGTAGAAGATTTTTCTATAGATTTGCCTTGCTACTCAGAGGACTTCTGGTGTTGCTTCTCCTTTTCTCTGTCTTCATCATCTCCGATTTTCAACTTTCTAGGAGGCAATCTAGTAGGTGTTGATTTCTTTCCGCCGCGTGCTGGAGCCTTTGTTTTTCCTTTGGTAGCCTTTGTTTTTGGCTTGTTGGCTGCTTCAGCTTCGGTTATCTCCCTAGCCAGCTTCTCATCAGCGGCTAACTGAGCCTCCTCCTCCTTAGTGATATATCTCTTAGATTTCTTGGAGGGAGGGGTCGGGAGCTTCAGAACTTTCTTGCCTTTTCCTGGTACTGGAGGTGGGAGAGGAGCTTCTTCTTCCTCTGAGTCCTCCAATTCAGCATACTCAGCAACCTCTTTGATTATGTCTAAAGGAGTTTGGGTTGCCTGAGTTGCCTTTGCCTTGGTTCTTGAGCCACTTGGGCTAGTCTCTGCTGAGATTCCAGCTGAGACACCCTGGGTCTCACCAGTGCTAGGTTCAGTAAGAGCATTTGTCTGAGCTGAGCTTGCTCCTGCTACTGACCTTGTCTTCTTAGGAGACTTCAGTACCTACTCCTTGGTGGTGGTTTCCCTCTTAGCCCTTTGGATTCCCTTTTCCACCTTAGACTTTTCTTCCCCCTGGGGCTTCTTTTCCCCCTTTTTGGCATCAGCAATTATAATAGGGGTTGGAGCGGATACCTTTTTGTTCAGGCTTGTGTACGAGGCTGACAGTTCATCGAGGTTGTTGTGTATGTTGGTCAGCGCCTCGTGCAGCTCGTTCTTCTCACTGATCATTTCTTCTTTGTAGTGTTGGTGAGAAAGATCTGCTGCTGCCTTGAACTCGTTCAGCTTTTCAGCAACCTTATCTTCCATGGCCTGCTGGATAGAGATGATTTTGAGCTCATTGGCCTGGGATATGGTTGTGACTGACTCAGTGTTACAGGACTGAGAGGCCTTGAAATCTTCAAGTAGCTTGGCATGTCCTTCCTTGATCAGTCTTAGCTGAGCGTCAAATTCAGCTTTCTGCTTTGCCAGTGCTTCAGATACGATAGTGGAGACATTAGGGGCGGCTGATTCTGACAATGAAGTTCTCAGCCCCTGAATCTCTGCGCCTGTGGCTAGAGCAGTCTGCTTCCACACTTTGTGGACCGCTTTGGCAAGTGCACGATTTTGAGTGCCCTGGCTTCTGAGAGCCTTTGCCACGGATTTTGAACGTCGGCCTTTGGGGTTGGGCACTACTTCAAAATTTGACTCAAGTAAGAGCCTAGCAGGTTCTACAGAAGGTGAAGTACCAGCCGCTGACTTCTCAGGAGCAAGGATACTGAGAGGTAATTCAGTAGGAGTGGGAGTATCATTGTCCTGTTGAGTTCCCTCATCAGGCTTCTCAGGGCCTGAATCACGGGGTGGGTCCTAACCATCGGGGTCAGACCCAACTGAGGGAGCTGAGCTGGAAGCTCGCCTGTCGATCATTCGGCCAGGCCGCAGCTCGAGTAGCGAGGCTCGAGTAGCATTGCTGCCCTCAAATCTTCAAGAGTACCGAGGTCAGCAGGCTCTGAGTAGCCTATCTGCTGCCTGATAATCAGTTCCTCTCCATGTAACTGTTCGCAGGAGTGATGGAAAATAAGGCGTAGAAGGTTGTGCCACTCCTGGAACCTCAGTAGCATATGGAATCTGGCCTGCTTAGCAATGAGCACTAGATCTGGGTGGCCAGCAATCTCCGGGATATGCTGTGTGATCTCTCGGGATGCTCGAGATTGGATAGCTGAGGCTTCCATCCCGACAGATTCTTCTTCAGACGCCGTCTCCGAATCTTCAATGTCTATCATTGACGTCTGTTTCTCAGCAGATGGAAGACTGCTGAGTGGAGGAATATCAAAGGGACTGTCCAGGGCTTGAAGGTCTCCGCCCCGGACTTCTTCGCTTTGAACCCCTTGGTCCACTTCTTTCGCTTGTTCGGTGGAGACGGCCTTCTCCACCGATCGAGTCTTTTCGTAAGACTCGATTCGTCAATCACCGCTACGATCGGCCATGCCGTTCGAGCCAGTTGCTTCGGTTCTGCCTCTACTTCAGTAGGCACGACGGGAATAGTCTTCTTCAATCGCTTTGCCGGTGCCTTAGGCGTTTTAACTTGAGGAGACCGCTTCTTGGATGGCGTAGTCTTCTGAGGCGTAGTTTGCTGAGCTGAGGGACCTGACCTGATTTGCTGAAGGGTTGTTGCCCTGTTGTGAAATCTTATCTTCTTCACGTTGAAGTATTGCTTGTCGTTGTACGTGATCTGGTCAGAAGCGCAGAAGTCTTGAATCATCACAGACAGCTTCAGTCCGTAAAGGAGCTTGCCCTTAGCGCTCAGTCTGTATGATGCTTTGTCAAATTTGGCTGCTTGAATCATGAATTCGCGAAGAAAGAACTTCGTCCAGTTAATCTTGGCTCTATCATATATGGCCATCATTAGTTGCAGCTTAGGCCTGGATACTTGATCGAAAGATCCGGCTTGGCTCGTCAGCAGTTGCATCATTATGTACGCCAGAGCCCTATACTGCGGTAGCATCGTGTTCTTCGGGAATGCGGCTCTGAAGACTGTAGGCTTCCCACAGAAGATGGAGAGGTAGTCATCCATCATGTCATCATTATATCCCACGGTGCTGACTCCCTCGGAGAGCAGATCGAAGCTTCTGCGTAGAGCTTCTTTGATGGACATTTCCTTCACCTCCATAGCAGCATCGCCGATGGTGTGTACGGCGAATCTTCCATGAATGTCGCCGGCTACTAAGTCTGAGTTGAGGTAGACTTCAGCAACCTGCCTCGGGAGAAAGAAGGTGGGCTTCCTCGTCAGAAAACTTTCAAGGCCGGTAATGCGGAGAACTCCAGATCTCATCCATGAACTCCAGATTGCAGGCGTCAAACTCCATGACTAGCTCGCACCAGACACGGTCTTTCTCAAGGATTTCCTGCATATTCTCTGGAACTATTACCGTAAGGCCTGCCATTATATCTGTAACTAGCAAGTTAATTAGTATCGATATAATATATGTAAGAAAACAGAGATGCTGAATGGCTATTGCTTGAAAGATATTATACCATACCGCTTAGAAAATCTATGAAGATTTGAAGATTAGAAAATATTTGCAAGTAGGGTTGCTAGAAAAAGATCTCAAAGATTTTTCGGAGTTAAAAGATTTGATCAGATTTGCGAATGGCGATTTTGAAGATATGATCGCAGATATATATCTAAGTGAAGATGAACAGTTAACGATCAACGGCTAAGTTTAAACATGCTTTATGAGATGGACGTTCAAGATTAAGTGAGATATTATAGGTAATGATCATTTTTGCCGCCTAAGTCAAAAGCCAGTTGTAACTTGCCTAAGTAGTAACTATGATACGACATTCATTAAATGCGTGGCAGAGTTCAGCATACTTATGCATAGAATGTCGTGCATTAAATGCAGACCGTTAATATTAAATGACATTTCTATAAGGCATTAAATACGATGTTGAAACTGAAGTGAATCTGAGTCGTAAATGCATAGTACTGTTTTATTGGCTACTACTGAGTAGAGATACGCAAACCTGTCAGCTGAACATTGTAGTCAGCTGATACCTCGTGTAGATGGTTGCTGAGTCTCTACGCATCGAATTTACTCGATCGAGAGTGAACATTCCCCCTTACTGAATGCTCCTCTCCTGAATCCTCTTACTGACTTGAGTCAGTCGGGTCCAGCAGACCTAGATCTATTGAAAGTTCTCTAAATCGTGTTTCAGCTAGAGGCTTGTTCAGTATATCAACCCTTTGTCGGTCAGTATGGATCTTTTCCATCCTGATATCCTTCTTTTCGACATGGTCACGAATGAAGTGATGTCTGATGTCCACATGCTTGCATCTTGTGTGAAGTACAGGGTTCTGAGTGATTGCAATGGCACTGGTACTGTCGCAGAAGATTGGCACTTCATTCTGAATGACGTCATAGTCGCGTAGCGGTTCATCGAATTAGAAGAAATCCTCTTCTTGGAAGAAATGATCAAGGAATATTCAGAGACATATCTACAAAAGCTTCTTATAGGAATCCACAAAGAAATGATCCAATTAATCAAGACACACAACGAGGGCTGTCTCAGCCAAAGGATTTGGGCGCAGCAACTTCCGGCAGCCATGTATTCAGCTTCAGTAGTTGATGTGGCTACTGAGTGTTGTTTCTTTGAGAACCATGAGATCAGCTTGCTGCCAAGGAACTGACACGTTCCTGAAGTTGACTTTCGGTCAATTCTACACCCTGCATAGTCAGCATCAGAGTAACCAGTTAGTTCTATATTATCATCAGCTGGATACCACAAACCCATGTCAGGTGTTCCTCTGAGATAGTGGAGAATCTTCTTTGCTGAGTCTATGTGGCTCTGCTTTGGATTCGCCTGAAATCGAGCACAGACACCTACATCATAAGTTATGTCAGGACAAGTAGCTCTTAAGTATAATAAAGAACCAATTATAGCACGAAATTCAGTTTGGTCTACTGATACTCCCTCCTTATCAAGATCAATCTTCATGTTCGTGTTCATCGGGATCTTAATAGGTTTGCCGGATGTGCAACCGAATCTTTTGATGAGGTCTCAAGTGTATTTGCCTTGATTGATGAACGTTCCTTTTTCAGATTGTTTGACTTGAAAACCGAGGAAGTAGTTCATTTCTCCCATCATTGACATCTCGAACTTATCCTTCATCATTTTCTCAAACTGCTGACACATGATGACGTTCTTTGAGCCGAAGATGATGTCATCTACTTAGATCTGCACAAGTAATAAGTCTTCTTCCAGTCGAATGTTGAACAGTGTGCGATCTACTGTGCCCTTCTGAAAACCTTTCTGAAGAAGAAACTCAG
Source organism: Lavandula angustifolia (assembly GCA_028984105.1). Taxonomy (NCBI): domain Eukaryota; kingdom Viridiplantae; phylum Streptophyta; class Magnoliopsida; order Lamiales; family Lamiaceae; genus Lavandula; species Lavandula angustifolia. The sequence continues at coordinate 8,628,606 of CM054819.1, read as the reverse complement.
ATAGGGTATCGTACCAAGCCCTGGGTGCTTGTTTTAACCCATACAGAGCCTTTCTGGGTCTATAAACTTGATGTCCCTGCTGAAAGCCGGGCGGTTGTTCTACATAGACTTCTTCTTTCAGTACGCCATTCAGGAACGCAGACTTCACATCCATTTGATAGACTTTGAATCTTTGATGTGTTGCGTAGGCCAGGAATAGTCTAATTTCCTCCAATCTTGCAACTGGAGCGAACATTTCATCAAAATCTATCCCTTCAGCTTAACAGTAGCCTTTTGCCACGAGTCTTGCTTTGTTCCTTACTATGACGTTGTTTTCGCCCCGCTTGTTCTTGAAGACCCATTTTGTTCCAATCACATGTTGATGCCGGCGTCTATCAACAAGCTCCCAAACTTCGTTTCTCGTAAACTGATTCAGCTCCTCCTGCATAGCTATGATCTAGTCAGCATCTTTCAGTGCATCCTCAATCGTCTGAGGTTCGTCAGTAGACAAGAAGTAGGAATATAAGGCACTTTCTCCTTGACAGAATCTGGATCTTTTCTTTACTCTTGCTGAGGGATCTCCAATAATTAGATCAGAAGTGTGACCGTCCAGCCACGATCTACGATGTTTCAGCTCTTCATCTGAAATTTGTTCAACACAGATAGTAGGTGAGTTAGGCATTTCAGTTGTACTATTCTGTGATTGAAGCAATTCAGTAATGAGAGTGTGATCTACTGAGTCACCAGGTTCAAGGGCATTCAACTGAGGAACATTAATAGATGTTACCCCTGAGTTGTTATTCTCAGTAGTGGTCTCAGTTACCTCTGGGGTTTCTTCATCGACCTGAGTTACCTGGGATTGACTCTGTTCAGGAGAGTCAATCGGCTCAGCTACATCTGCTGCTGGTTGAGATTTAGTAGACTTGTCTTCAGTTTCCTCATCTGAATCATCATCCCAACATAGCTGGATCTTTTCGACTTTGTCTTTTAAGCTTAGATCCTGTAGCTGCTTACTGATGTCCTCAGATTCAGAATTAGAGTTACTGCTCCTGTCTTCAATAGCAAACTCATTAAAAACAACATGAGGGCTTTCCTCCACGTAAAGGGTTCGATAGTTGAATACTCTGAAAGCTTTGTTGACCCAAGAGTATCCTAAGAACACTCCCTGATCTGACTTGCTATCAAAAGTTTTCAGCTGATCTTTCCCATTATTGTGGATAAAGCACGAGCACCCAAAAATATGGAAATAAGATAGAGAAGGTTTCCTGCCGTTCCATAGTTCATATGGTGTCTTCTTCTGTTGCTTTGTCAGTAAAGTTTGGTTCTGAGAGTAACATGCAGTATCAGTAGCTTCTGCCCAGAATTTGGTTTGAAGTCCTGAGTCTGCGAGTAGAGTTCTTGCTGCCTCTTTGAGAGTTCTGTTCTTTCGTTCAGCAACTCCATTCTGCTGAGGTGTGCGAGTAGCAGATGTCTCGTGCTCTATTCCTTCTACCTTGCAGAACTCCTCCACCATAAAATTAAGGAACTCAGTTCCTTTGTCAGAACGTATTTTGACAATTTTGGTGTTCTTCTCGACACTGAGCCTTTTCAGAAGCCTTGGTAACTCTGTTTTGATGTCAGACTTGTTGGCAATGAATATGACCCAAGTATAGCGCGAGTAGTCATCAATGACCACTAAAGCATATTTCTTGCCTCTGATCGTCACTGGAGAGACTGGACCGAACAAATCCAAATGTAGCAGCTGAAGGATTCCATCAATGGAAGGAGATGGAACAGGTGGATTTTGATTCCTTGTTTGCTTTCCCTTAAGACATGCTTATCACTGAGTGTCTTTACTGAATACTTCATTCGGCAGTCCTCTTGCTAGAGTGTTTCTTGCTAGTTTGTTAAGCGTTTTGAAGTTGAGATGACTGAGTCTTCTGTGCCATAGCCACCCCGTTCGGTTGTCATTCTTCGCCAACAGACAAGCTGCAGGTTCAGCTGAGTTCCAGTCAGCTACATATATATATTCTTCTTGCGCGAACCTGATAACACTATTTTCCCTGTGGATTTATCAATAACATCACAGAAACCAGCGTCAAATATCACTCTATTCGAGTTATCACAAAATTGACTAACAGAGAGAAGGTTATGCTGAAGTCCTTCAACATATGATACTCTTGGAACTTTGGCAGTTCCAATGTTGAGTGTCCCATATCCTCTGGTGTAGCCTTTAGCATTGTCTCCAAACTCGATCCTGGGTCCTTCTTCTGGGATATAATTCTTCAGCAAGCTCTTTTGGTATGTCATATGTCGTGAGCATCCGCTGTCCACATACCATGGGTCTTTGTGCACCTGCAAAACAGAATTATATTTAGGTACCCTTTATTTTTTATTTTGGGTCCTTAGATGTTAGTTTTGGTAACCCATATTTGTCTTACGACCCTGGTGGTCTCAGACAACTTCTTTCCACTTGAGTCAACGTATCTGACCACTGGACTGATCGATGCTGACTTCTTAGGCTTTTCAGGTTCATGAGTCCTGATCTTCTGAGTAGGTGGACTGCTGACCTTTACCTTTTGTGCGGTTTTCTTCTTCCTTTTCTGACTCTTGGATCCTCTTCTGACTATACGATCATAATAATATGACCCATACTGAGCAGGATATGTCAGTCGTGGAGGTCCATACTGATCAACCCACTTTGATTTGCTAGTTCCCCCTTGACTGAACTGGGGTGTCTTGGTGCTGATCTTCTAGTCAGAATGCTGATGTGTAGGATGAGGTGCCGTCATCTTTTGTTTGTTCTTTGCTAAGGGGTTCAGTATGTCTGCATTGATTGTCTCCCCTTGAACAAACTTATCAGCAAGTCGCACTTCTGAGTGTACGGGGGCAGATGAAGAAGTTCCCTGGATGAATCCAAGTCCCTCCTTGCAATGCTTGGGCTTGTTGCTTGCTAGCATAGCCTCCAGCTTCTTTTCAGCGCCCATGTAACGCTCAGTCATCATGTTTCTCCAAACATCATCACTTTTCTTCAGTGTTTCATGCTCGGTCTGAAGTCCTGACAATTCTTGCTTCAGTAGACTCAGTTCAGTATCTTTCTGAGTTAAGTCATTGGTCAAGACTGAGATCCGATCTTCTTGATGCTGAGACTTGGCCATCGGAGAGTTTATCTCCTCCCTGAGTCTCAACACAAGTCCTTCGGACTCGAGTAGACCTGGCTCTTCTGAGAAAGTCTCCGATTCTCCACTTTCGGGGCATCCATTCTGAAGAGTCTTTTACCGCTGCCGTGACTCATCCGAATATGTTCGTCTAGGAGTTCTTCATATGCAGAAGCGACGTCCAAATTCTCGTCTGCTCCTGAAAGAGTGTCGTGTGTGCAGTGTGAAGGAGAGTTAAATAGTTCATGAGAGTTTACCTCATCCTCTTCTCCTGCCATTAGACACTTTTCAGCAGTTTCTTCAGCTTCAAGCTCTAGGGCCATGAAAGTCGCTTCATCATCGGATGAATCCATGAAGGATTCGACTTCTTCGAGTCGTCGAGAGTTCACCAAACAATGTATGCTTGTCTCTTCTTGGCGAATTTCTCTCTCCTTGCTTTGCGTGCTTGCTCGTTTAGCAAGATCGAGCTCGAGACAGTCATATTGATAATGTCACGGCTTTTTTGCGATTGTAGCAAGCGATGACTCTTTCTTCTTTGCTTTCGCTTTCTTTTGATGGTGCTGAGTCATCCCTTTTTCTGCATTCAGAAGTATGCGAGTCAGGAGTGCGTTTCGACGTGTATTCAGACTTACCTTTCGATTCTCGGTAGGCTTTAGTCACTTTTTCGCGCCGCTCCTTCTCCTTCTGATACTTCACGGCAAGCAGTGTGTACTTCTGAGTTAGACTTCCTTCTTGTATGTCGTTGAGTGAAGGTTCAGTCTTACTCGACGTAGGAGATGCTGTGCTGACTGATGCTTTGAAGGCATGGTCAATTTTAGTGTCGACTTGCGTTGCTCCGTTGAGGTCTGTCAAACTCGAATTCCTCTGCTTGAAGTTCTGAAAAGATATGGTCAGGAGTAACAATATCTAAATTAGAATGATGTAATAAGGTAGAAAAAGGAGTCCAATGACCGTCTGGCAGTGCCCTCAATATTTTGAGATTCATTTCTCGGTTGGAGAATGTCTGTCCCGGCCGTTGATGGAGTTCATCAGATTCGTGAATCCGACGCCGAGATCTTCAATGGTGTCTCGGGCATGAGAGACAATCTCTCCGGCTTTTGGAGTTCCAGCGCAAGTTTGTTGGCTTTGATCTTCTGAGTCCCCCGACTCAGTAGCGCTAGAGCATCCCAGAGTTCTTTTACAGTCTTGCTTTCCTGAACCCTGCCGAGATAAGAATCACTTAAGGTGGTTAGTATGGCGTTTCTGGCGACTCGGTCTAAGTTGTGAAGTTTCTTCTCCTCGGGGTGAAGAGACTTGTCCTCGGGAATCTTCTTCCCGGGCCACCATTCCTCCTCCATTCTTTGGATCCCGATCTATGACACTATCGATCATAGGAACGATAGGTCCTTCCTCAAGGACTTCGGTCATGCTGTCGTGGAGGGAGGTCAGATGAGCCTCCATTCTGACCCGCCATACACCATAGTTCTCTACTGAGAACATGGGTACCATCCTTATACCTGACATATCAGTCATGATGAATAATGATATGAATGAAGAATGATATGTAGTGAAAACATTTTTCCAGATCCGTTCAAGTAGACCAGTTTCAAGATAACAAGAGTCTTATAGAACTCCTGCTCTGATACCGATTGTTGGTCCCGAGAGCACGTTCAGGTGTAGAGGGGGGGTGAATACACCTAAAACCGATTTCCTCAACTTAAAACACGAACAGTCCTGTTCAGGATAGTGTCGTACTGAAAGAATTCAGCAGACCAGATAGCTGTTCTGAATCGTGTTGGCAGAGTGACTGACTCTACTGAGATCCGCTGGGCGGCGAGCGTCGAATTCAGTATCAGCAGATAGAGTTCAATGGTGCGGAATATTGTAGGCCCAATTCAGTTGAGTTGGAAAACGTTTTTAATAAAACAGTTTCAGTAGATTAGTGCGATCAGTTAAGTTTGCTAAAACTCAGTTGAATGATTTTAAAGGATAGTTTTCAGTATGAACAGTTAAAATCAATGCAACAGTAAAGAGAACATAAATAAGAGACAGAGATTTTTAAAGTAGTTCGGACACAAAAATCCTACGTCCACTATCCCAAAAGATCAGGAGGCTATGTATTATACTCGAGTTAGTCTCGGTCGGCTTGTAATTGGACAAAGCCGAGTCTTGGAATTTATATGCGAGCAAGTCTCGGTTACACGGTTATCAAACGAAGTGTTTGACAAACTCTCCAACTATGAAGGAGTCCTTTTACAATAAGGATTAAGTTCAAATATGAACTCCTTCGTCTAAGCTATGGATATGTTCTATTAAGCTTAGGTTAGAGGGATAGGGAACAAGAAGGTAGCTTCTAGAACGACAAACAGCTGAGTTTAGCTATGGGTTCGTGTAACGTCATTTGGATACTAGAGGCTTGTTTATCGGTTCAGCTTGGTTCCCTAAGAGCTAGGCTTGTGAGTTGCTCTCTTGAATGCTCTGTGTTCTTGTGTTCACTTCATTTTTTTCAAATTTCGAATGATCCCTCTATTTATAAAGAAGAGATTAGGAAAGATCCATTGGAGACGATGATCCCTTTATCTCTCTCTTTTGGTAGCTAACGGCTCTTTTGAAGTAGAGTGACAGTGTCCTTTCCCTCCTTTTCCGGAAAGTTATTGACTTGCAGCTTTAGTAGATGTAGGACAGGTGTCTGCTTGTCATTTACCGAGGTTTGGAAAGTAGTTGAGACAGAACAGTCTTCGAGGCAATCTGAAGCTGACTTCTCTCTTCCTCGTATTTGACTATGCTCATTTTCTTTCAAAAGATCGACGGTTCGAAGACGCGTCGGCCGTTCTTGAGTCGATCTCCGATTCGGTAGTGAATATCTTTGAGTTGGCTCTCCGAAGATCGGCTACGAGTACGGTGAACTACTCCTGGCGAGTTCGGTTCACCGACTCCTTTCGCATATCTTGCTCCTACTGAGTCCGGTATTGCTCGAGTCTTCTACTTACGGTGTTGAGGCCGATAAGCTACCGAACGCCTGAACGAGGAGCAGAGTGTCTGCTGAGTCTGAAACCTCAGAGACAAAAACAAATACAAAGTAGTGGGTCACCGATCAAGATAGGGTTTTGGGATCTTCAAATCTTCATAGACTCGTTCAGAGCACAAGGCTACTGAGTATATGTCGATACAAGAGACAGGTAATCATTTCCCACTATATGCACGGCATCTTGAGGATAGAATCATCACCCAATAAAAGCCCAATCCGGCACGGTTTAGGCACTATTTGGGCACAATTTTGGCACGCCCCTAGGCAAGTTTTCAACACTTGCTCGGCCTTTGTATGTGGATATCTAAATAAAGACTTGTCTTTCTACCTGAAATGGTATATACAGTTTCGGCACCTCTTCAACGCCGTTTTGACACTCCTAATGATTGACAAACTGTTATTCTGTTCTGCAAAAATAATTGACAATAGTCAAAAACAGCTGAAAATGTCACCTTTTGGCTATTTTGTTTAGAGACTATAAGGGATGATTGTTTTTGTATTATTGTTTACCATGATGGCTATAGTACCAAACGCCTCATTAATTAATTGTATGGGTCTTATATCTTTACCAACCAAAGTCAACTCTACTAAATTACCACGTTGAAAAAAACAATACATTTACAATGAGATGGAGGGAATACCATATTTTCAGTTCGGGTTGATTTAGTTAATCTCGTTTGATTGTCACTCTAGACAAATTTCCACTAGTGATAGCAATAGGTGCTTGATTTGAAGTAGAGGTAGCAAAATAGGCGTGCGGGCGGCCCCAGCGTCGAGCCCACTGGGTCAACTCAAATTTTTGGCCCGCATGAGGTCGCCCGGTATTTTACCGACCCGTGATATATGACGCCCAACCCGATCCCGGGCTTTCAGGCAGGCAAGCGGGCTTAGTCCACTAAGTTTTTTTAATTTTTTAATTATATATTTATTGTATAAAAATAAAATTAATATATAAAATTTAAACTGAAAATGTTAATATTGAATAAAGTATAAATCATGAAGTAATTAAACGAATTAAATAGATCATATTATAGATTTATGTACAAATAACTATCAAAATTCAAAATCGTACACAAAATCCAAACTAAGTCAATAAGTAACTTAAAATCGCCAAGTTTCAACATATATTCATCGCATTTTGAATCTATCTTTGATAAATTTTTCTCTCCCATCTTTTTTTCATTTTTATTTATATAATAATATTAATATTATCTAATAATTATGTCTGTTTTTTCGTGTGAGTTTTTTAGCCCAAAAACCCCGGGCTTTTTTAGCCCAAAGCCCATAGAACCTATGAGTTTTCTTAGCGGATTTTTTAGGCTCAATACACCTTCAGACATCTAATTTCAAAGTCCAATCAAACTCTTTTTCGGATGCTCGGCCCATCGTGTCGGGCGCATTTAGCCAGCTCTACTTTGAAGTAGGGTAAAAGTTATTTTATTTTATAATTTTATTAAATGTCAAACTTTGAATCCTAAATTCCCAATTTTTTTAAGAATGTCTATTTTTATTTATGAACACAAATTAAATTATTAAAAGACATATGTTTCTTCTACTCCCTCCATCCCATAGATCTTGTCTCCTTTTCCTTTTTTAGTTGTCTGATAGATTTTGTCCCCTTTTCTAAAAGTCAAGATGATGTGGCTATGATTTAACTACAATTTGAGGGATTCATAATTTTACAGCTAACAACTCTCTTTAATAACCGTGCCGAAAAAAAATGATAAGATCTACGGGACTTAGGAGTAATTATTTTGAAGAGAAGGTTATATTCAAACTTTAGTATACCTCTGAATTCCAATCCGTTGGATGAAGTCAAAACTTAGAAGATCCAACGGCTACTTGAATTGAACATTTTCATGAAACAAACTCCCAAACAAACACAATCTTCTTCCATCTCCCTTCCATTTATTCGTCTACTCTCTCTTTATCTCCCCCGCTTGATGGAAGCAGCAGTAATGGCCAACACCGTACGAGTTGCTACAGCACAGATGACCTCCATCAGCGACTTATCCGCCAACTTCGCCACCTGCTCTCGTCTCGTAAAGGAAGCAGTCGACGCCGGCGCCAAGTTGCTCTGCTTTCCGGAGAATTTCTCCTATGTCGGATCTAAAACCGGAGACAGCCTCAAGATCGCCGAACCACTGGATGGACCGATCATGGAGAAATACCGATCACTAGCTAGGGATTCAAGTATCTGGCTGTCGCTGGGCGGATTTCAGGAGAAAGGATCGGATGAATCGCATTTGCGCAACACGCACGTATTAATCGACGAAGCCGGAAATATCAGAAGCAAACACAGTAAGATGCATTTGTTCGACGTCGATGTGCCCGGCGGCGCAGTGTACAAGGAGAGCGGTTTTACTGAAGCAGGAGAAGAAATTGTTGCAGTCGATAGTCCGTTTGGTCGAATAGGTTTAACAGTTTGTTATGATTTGCGGTTCCCGGAGATTTATCAGCAGCTGAGATTTCACCGAGGCGCGCAGGTGCTGTTGGTGCCGGCGGCGTTCACTAAACCGACGGGGCAGGCGCACTGGGAGATTCTGCTCCGCGCGCGGGCGATTGAGACTCAGTGTTATGTGATAGCTGCGGCGCAGGCTGGGAAGCACAGCGATGAGAGAGAAAGCTATGGTGATAGTATGATTATTGATCCGTGGGGCGCAGTTGTGGGCCGGTTGCCTGATCGGCTGTCGACTGGAATTGCTGTTGCGGACATTGATTTTTCGGTGATTGACTCGATTAGAAAGAAGATGCCGATCGATCAGCACCGCAAGCATGATGAATTTTGGAGATCAGCGTCGACTTCTCTGTGAGTTAGAAGTAGCAGCTCTGCTCCTCGTGTTTCTGTAAAGTATCTCCTTGGCCTTTTTCTTGCTGCTGATTTGTGCTTTTATTTTGTATGCTTGAATTTATACTGCTGTCGAACTTGATTTTAACATTCTATGTGATATTAACATCCTTCATTGAATGTGGTATGATGCAATTGCACCAAGATGATATGAGAGTAATGTTCGTTCAGACCATATATGCTACATTGTGTAATTGCATTGGATGTCATCATGTAATATATGTATATGTATATTTATAGGAAATCTTGAGAATACTTGAAATAAAAGATAGAACCCAATTTGTGCTAAAGAATGGAACTATTTTAGGGTATTTTGGATCCTTAAAGTCACCTTTTCATGTATTCCTATGCAATAGGCTAACCTTGGTTCAGTGGACTACCAACTTGTTCTTGTTTTGGTTCTCTGGTAATGGTAGTGTCACCATGACGTTCAAAGATATATTTCCCCACAAGGAGCTATTGAAGAAGTGTCCTGTCCTAGCAATCTTATTCTAGGCATTGTTGTATGTCTTAAATACACGGTTCCAACCAGAATCATCAACCGTCCTGTGACGGTTTGAATTAGGTTCCATTTTTTGGAACTGGCAAACCGGTTTAACCGTAACCGGCCCATGTGTCTATCTCTATAAGTTATGAGCAGTGGGCTCTTATAATGGTGTTAATTTTTCTATGAAGTACTAATTACATATTTACATGCAGACGTTTGTAAAATCCAATAAAAAGTGCTTGTTGAATACTTGAATATTGTTAACCATATTATAATTAATATTTTTGGTTTAATTTGTTAATGTTCTCTCTATTTTATTATGTGTTCTCATAAATCAGCTCCATACTTCTATTGCTAAGCCATTCAGTTGAACTAGTTTTGTATGATATTAAAAGGACCATAAGATCTTTTAGATTATTGAGAAAATATATTCTGCCAATATGATCTAAATATTTTATGATCTTTCACTATTTTATCATCATGGATCAAACAATTATATTGGATAAAACATAGATGGGAGGCCACTTTGAACTGGATACTTTTATTCGATAGTTAAAACTTTAAAATTTGTAATTGTAACAAACATCCTGAGACTTTTATGAATTGAATGAATAGTGAACGTGATTTTCTGAACAAGACCAGCTAGCCATAAGGATTGGTTGATATCATTGTCAAAAAAATAAATAATAAAAAAAAGTTCAGGTGACCCAAAATATACTCGCAAAATCCAACTACTTGTCATAAATGACCGGAAAGCACATACAAGTGCATGGTGCATTGACTTGCTTATGTCTGTCAAAGTCTTCACCCCACAGTATGGGTTGGTTAAAATTTTGTGATTTTTAATATTCTTAACAACTCATCCACCATCTGAACAGCAGATGAAGTAGTAACTGATCCCTCCAATCTCACCATGCTAATCTTGATTGTATATCATAATCTTGACATTGATGTCAAGATTAACTTTGAGCCTTCTGTTTTTGTTAGTTAAATTTTCTCATTTAGCCACTGCAACCACTTCAAACCATGAAAAAATGCATGCTTTTTGCGTCGAGGCCGAAAGGGCTGCTCTTCAGGAATTCATCCACGGATTCAATGCCACCTGTTTCGCCTCCTGGATGGTGGAAGAGGATTGTTGTAAGTGGAAAGGAGTGGCTTGCAACAACAGGACAGGCCATGTAACTGACCTTGATCTTCGGAGCCACAACTCATCAACTAATTGCCTGCAAGGAGAGCTAAGAGACTCTTCGCTAGACTTGCCATTTCTAAGTTACCTCGATCTAAGCATGAATGATTTTAGGCAACAAGAGGTTCCTGAATTCATTAGCTCTATCAAGAATCTAAGGTATCTAAACTTCTCTCTTGACAATCTCCGGGGACAAATCCCCTATCAACTTGGGAATCTTTCAAAACTGAATTTTCTTGACCTAAGTGGAAATGGTTTTTCTTTGATGGCAAATAGCCTGGATTGGCTTCACGGGATGCCTAGCTTGCAAGTACTTGATTTAGGCGAAGTCGATCTTAGTCATGTCGAAAATTGGTTGGATGCAGTGAACATGCTATCTTCCTTAAAAACATTGTCCTTGTTTGCCTGTAGAATTAATTCTTTACCTGCATCACTGCATTCTGTTAACCTTACATCTCTTGAAGTTCTTGACCTCTCATTGAACTACTTCAGTTCTTCAATTCCTGTTTGGTTATTCAACATCAGCCCAAATCTTGTTCATCTTAATCTTAGAAGAAGCCAGTTGATTGGTAGCATACCACATGCATTATCACAACTTAAATCTCTTGAAATTCTTGATTTTTCAGTAAACTCGTTAGCTGGTGGTTTTCCCAAAGCACCATCTTGCCTGAAGGAATTGCATCTTTCTAACAATAATCTTTATGGCTCTTTTGTGAAAAGTATATCTCATCTTTCAGAGTTAGTTGGCCTGGATGTCTCTTCAAATCTGTTGGAGGATGTAATTTCTGTAGAATTTCTCAACTTCACTCATCTGCGTGTATTGGATTTGTCGAATAACTCTATTCAGTTTAACAAGAGCTCAAGATGGCTGCCTCCTTTTCAACTTGATGTGATACACCTTTACAGTTGTCAACTAAGTCCTCAGTTTCCAGTGTGGCTTCGATCGCAGAAAGATTTCTCATCCATTGATATCTCCAGAAATGGAATTTCAGGAACAGTGCCTGATTGGTTCTGGAATCTTTCTGGAGTTGTGGAGCATATGGATCTTTCTCACAACATGTTAACTGGAAAACTCCCTGATCTCTCATCAAAAGTAAATCTTTCAAAACTTGATTTGAGCTATAATGGGTTTAGTGGTTTGTTACCTAAGATTTTTTCCAACTTACGTTCATTGATTCTGTCAAACAACTTCCTTGTGGGATCCCTTACAACCATCTGTGAATCACATCTTCTCAGATATCTGGATTTGAGTGGTAATAAACTATCAGGGACACTACCCGATTGCTTGAAATATGCAGGGAACTTGGTTGTTATGAATGTAGCAACAAACAGTCTGTCAGGCCAAATCCCATCCTCAATTGGCAATCTAATTCATCTCAGTGTGCTGAAACTTGATTCTGATGCTTTTTCTGGAAAAATTCCTTCATTCCTGAAAAACTTGACTAGTTTAGTTCACATTGATCTCTACGGAAACATGCTCTCAGGAGAAATCCCTTCATGGATGGGAGAAAGCCTTCAAAACCTAATGATCCTCAGTTTGGGAAACAGCAAATTCAGTGGAGAAATCCCATTGCAGTTATGCCGGCTCAAGCTCCTGCTGGTTTTGGATCTGGGTAGAAACTCTCTTTCAGGAGCAATACCAAGTTGCATTGACAATCTTCTTACAATGACCAGCCTTGATGCCCCAAATTCATATATGTACTATGTGGGAATAGATGTAATGGAGACATTGAACCAGAGATACAGATTCAACTACCGTCTGTCTACCTTCATTGCACTTGATCTTTCAAGCAATCATTTATCAGGGGAGATACCTGCACAACTTGGAAAACTTACAAGCTCGAGATACTTGAACCTGTCAAATAATGGTCTTGGAGGAGCAATTCCTTCTGGGGTCGGTGATCTCACTGAGTTGGAAGTTCTTGATCTTTCGCGGAACAACCTTTCATGTGCTCTCCCCTCCAGCTTAACTCGCCTTTCTTTCCTGCGTCTCCTCAACATGTCATACAACAACTTGTCAGGGAAAATTCCTTCAGGAGGTCAACTTGATACATTTGATAATTCGTCTTACCTATACAATGATCATCTCTGCGGGCTTCCTCTTTCAAAGCGCTGCATAGCAGGAAGAGTTTATAATGATTCTCAGTGCAGATCCAAGAACCAGCAAGATCCTCAGCTTCTCAACAAGGTAAAGGATCACTATCATTTTCTAACATTCAGCGCGGGAATGTGGATGGGATTCGTCACTGCAATTTGGGTGAATTTGATTGCTCTATTAGTGAGTGATTCATGGCGCGAAGCTTATTCCAAGTCTCTGGATGAAGTTGTTGAGCAGATTTATGCCAGTCTAGGAGGCAGAGAAGCCAGGAGAGGAAGCAAACTAGCGTCTCATAACAGAAGATAAACATGTGCCTCCGAGTAAGTTTGTCAGTGGATTCTTGAATATTTATATTATACATTATTATCCACTAATGTTCCAAGTTAAGTAGTACATTATTGTGGAGTTCAATATGTTTGAGTCTTAACTGTCTTGTTCGTTTGAATTTCGCATGTATGCATATATCATTATAACAAAGCACAATAACATAGTCCCCTTGGCAAAGTTGGTGAAGGTGCTATCGGTCCTGAGTTCGAATTCCACTGGAAGCAACTTTGTGGAGCCTATCACATATGGTTAGCCTCTGTGTGGTTTGCAGGCTACTTTACCCAGTGCGCACCGAAAGTAGCGGCTGGGGGTTCACGTATCAAAAAAAAAAAAACACAATAACATAAGATAGAGAAGAAACACAAAAATACCAATATAACAAAAGGGAAAATTTGCGGAATTCACGCCATTTAAAGGGTATCCTAGTAGAACGGAACAACTTTTCTTTAAAACAATGGGAATAATTTATTGAAGATTGAAAAATAAATCATTAAACTTAGTCACTTGATTAAATTGAGTAATTGCAAATAATAACAATAATTATAAGTATTTAGTTATCAACAAAATTAAAAAATAAAAATAAAATATCATACACAGATATTTTAGAAATCCACACGTAACCGACAAAATAAACGAGGCTAAAGATTTATCTTTTTGGAGATGTATATACATGGATGACAATTTCGCGTGACAGCATCAATCTGCACAGACCAGAAACCATAAATTAAACGCTAGCAGTTGGGATATTCCTACATTGAAACTTGCAATGAATAAGCTGATGCATAAATCAGTACAACTCCAAGAGATTGTTCGATTTGACACCATTCAAATCCTTACAAACTTATGTAAGAAATGAAAAAGGCACCTATTATTCAATGGAAGGGTAAGTTTACATTTCTGCACTACACAAGGAATCAAAACAAGTAAGTCCCTGTCAGGTAAGTTTACATTTCAACAATGCAGCTACATAGTCAACATACCCAACAGAGATGAGCTTTAAGCTTGGATGAAAAGGGTATGGTACTCATATGAAAACAATAACAAAATCAACAATTGCATCACAAATTTACAAGTATAAACCATTCTTTAAAACTTTCTTAGTAGTGGTACATCTATTTTCCTTTTACTAGATCCATACTGGAAAGGATGTCATGAACCACAAGAGGTTGTGGAAAAAAGGATGGATATAGAAACTACTGCACCTTGCAAATCAGGAGCTCGAGCTACCAAGATCAAAGTCCATGGTGTAATCATACTCTATGGTAGGAATCACCGAAGCCACAAATTTCAAGAACAAGAAAAGGTACCTAAAAGAAGAAAAAAACATTAAATATAGCAATAAGAGCAACAAAACATTAAAAAATTGGCCAGAAACTAAAAGTCCAATATCCAGCAGAACAGCGATACGTGCAGCTTAGCCGCTCCGACCTTCCCCGTGATTGACCTCCAAACTCCTTCCTAACACAGGCTTCCCATTACTTTTTTTCCTTCTAAAAAGTAAAATAAATAATTCATGACATTTCCAGTCTTTGATTGGGGGAAAATACTAGAGCCATAAAATTGTAGAAATCTTGGAGTTTAAAGGTGAATAATAGCTTTCAAATATATCTAAAAAGATATTAGTAGAATAGGACAGTGGGTTGAAACAGGATCTTGTAAGTCACTTAGGCAATAGGCGCTAGTCAACCACTCAACTAGCAACTAGCAATGCTGCTAGGACTGATCCTGTACTATAAAGTCAAATTCAGTTTGCAGACTCTTAGTTAACAAAACATATAAGTTTTTAACATGCTAGACAATGAGATGAATAAGTTTTTAAAGTGAAAAGGCAAACAAAGAAAGACTTTAGACTTCAGGAACTAATACGGGATTCAGAAGGTAGGGATAACTTACTTGTCAACTTCAGGCTCTACACCTCGTGACATTAAAACGTCAATAATCTTTTTCATTACAGCCCCATGGCGGCATGGATGCACAGAAGCATGTTTCCCGGGCAAGTGCGGGTGGTCTTCAATTGTCACCTGAATATAATATCAGAAAAGTGTCATGGTCAAACAATTTAAACTGACAAAGTCGAAAAGCTATCACTGTCATAACCCTAACAACTATGAAAAAGGACCCACAACAAGTTTCACTTGGATAAATAACATGGGAAAGAAGCTAAACAGTTCAAAGTACCAAATAATCTGCAATTTTTTAATTGGCATATCCAAAGAGAAAATGACTAGTAACGATTTGGTTCTTTAAGAACTACTTTTCTGAAATCAATATGATTCTGCCTAACATGCCAGCAAATCTCTTATCGATCTTCAGTGGCATTTACATGATTTTCTTAACCTTTAGTTACTATCTTATGCAACACCTGTCTTGCTTCGGTAGGAATCTAGATTAAGACAATTTCAGAAAATAAAACTGGGTCTTATTTTGAAGTATAAAGCTCATACCACACCGATGAAAATCACAAATTAGTCAATAGAAACTTAAAAAGACAAGCATACTAAGAGTAGGAGTAGAAGATAGCTTACAGATAATAACTACCAATTCTATAGCACCCCGACACAAAAAAAAAACCTAAAAACGCATCTCACCGTTTTACGTGCATGATCTTGACTAACGTCTTCAAGAACAAGTTCTGGTTGCAAAAGCACCCTTGACTGTCATAGATAAAGGAGGACATTGATTGTTTAATAAATGTAAACTTCAAGTCAGACGAAATGAGAACTCAAACAGTTTGTATGTTTGAAGCATAAAAGTTTAAGCACAGGATCATGCAATTATAACATTGATGTATATTTACAATGAAGATAAGAATGCTGACCTCGTCATATCCAGTGAGCCAAACACGAGGAGTTTGGTAATATTTGTCATACCTACAAGAGAAAACCATCAAACAATATGCAAAAAACTAGCCCAGTTCAAAAAATCTTCAACATCCAATCCAACTTACGTGATGCTAACATCATATGTCCTGGTTCGAAGAATATTATCATCATCAGGCTCATAAGCCACAAGATATGTGGTCCGTAGTGTTGCCTGCATTAATGACCAAAACTAAACTCAAACAGGGAACTGATAGTGTTGACCGTTCTTGATAGAATGGCACACTGATCAAAAAGAACCATCTAAACTTGTCGTGTAAGACAAAACTAGAAAATTCAAAGATACAGAGTGCATATAAGAGTGCCCTTTTCCCTCTTCTTGTTTCTTAGGGGGTGCAGATGAACCTAGCCCCAAGGAACTAAGCAGAGCTTTGTGATTACTAAGGTGAACACTATAGTTACAATGAATCAGTTTAACTTACAGGATCATTTTCAACAAGGTTGTCTGCTTCTTCAAATTCTGCCATGTCTGGAATATCTTCTTCCTCTCCTCCAAAGTAAGATGAGATCGACTGTATGGTATTCTTCTTGGAGATTTCTAGTGTCTCCATGGACGGCAAATTATCATCCTCTTCGTTTTTATTTTCTAGGCACCAGAGACAGGAAATAAACAAACGCAGTTTAGTAACTAAAACTTCCCCCTTTCTCTCGCTGAACACTATAGAACAGCCATACATACCTTTCGGTTGTCCATGAGTTGCCAGCCAACCATCATTATCCTCATTTTCAAGTAAAACTTCACCCCCAGCAGCCTCATATTCTTCTTCTATTGAAGCAGCTCTACGAAGACAAGGGACTGATGCAAAAGAAAAAATAACACTAAGTTAACAACATAAAACACATATATCCACACAAAGCAATATGGCATTATTAGATCAAGAGATTGCCATGCATGAAAATATATTCCTCAAGATTTCCAGGCAAAAATAGAGTTTATTTATTGATATTTCTTTGATAACATCATGTCTTCATACAGTGCTGAAAATATATCCACACAAAGCAATATGGCATTATTAGATCAAGAGATTGTCATGCATGAAAATATATTCCTCAAGATTTCCAGGCAAAATTAGAGTTTATTTATTGATATTTCTTTGATAACATCATGTCTTCATACAGTGCTGAAAATTGTTGAGAGTGAGAACTCATAAGGAACATTAGCAAGCAAAAAACACTAAATAGAAGAAGGTTTCAGGTAAACTGAGCTGGTGTTTACCCAACAAAAAGTATGAATAAAGAAGAAGCTATTGAAAACGGCATCAACTTTCAGGATACCAATATCAGAAATGGCTGATTGAAGTTACAATAACATAACTAAAGATTAAAAAAAGGAAGCCGCTAACCATTTCTAGTTATCAGGAATTGCTTATCTTGAGGCAAATATGACTTCCTTTTGTTAGACTCGCCCGATTCCCTGTACAAATAACAAAACAGAAGAAAATCTCATTTTTGGCTCTGAACCAAAATATACCTAGCACTAAATCAAGCAAGGATTCAATTCGTTTTAATCTGATCCAGCTCACAAATATAAAACAATTGTCTGCACTAAGTGAGATGGAATCCTACAAGTCCTATAATTAAAATTGAACCCTGGAGTCAAAATATTTCTATGATGTGCATATCATATCGACCATTCTTCATATTCATAAAGATACAAAGAATCAAGATTTTGCATCAAGTAGATAGAAATAGAGTAATTGGGACTAACTAGCTGAAAATAGTTCCCAAATTATACACAGACAAAAAACTGGCAATGAAGAGGAAAGTATAATTGTGATTTTACCAGGACCAGGTGGGGCATTTGGAGACGAGATTATCGCCGGCGAGAATAAACTCGTTGATGCTGAGGACGCCTTTCTCTTTGAAGGCGGAGACAGTACGGGGGTTCGTTATTCGCTCGACGGTCCCCTTGAACGCCTCGTGAATTTTCTGCGAGAGCACCATCTCTCTCTCTCTCTCTCTCTCTCCTCTCTGTCTCTCAATCGGCAACTTGATCGGCGAATGAAAACTTTGTTTGGGTTTGGGTGCAAAGGGGATTTGACTTGAAATTCTAGACGTGTGACAAACTTTATTATATCTTGATTTTATTACGCAGCGGATTATTATCACTCTAATAACAAAAAAGGTCATTACAATTATTTTTCTATTATTGTTAGAAATATTAAAATAACTTTATTATTCTGTAAATTAATAACGTTTCTAAAATAATATTTTTCTAGATCCAGTATAAAATATTATAAAATTTGATAAGATAATAATTGAATGTATAATAATATCAATATCATAAATTAATAATTATTGAAAATTACTAATAAATACTAAGTCAATTTTGTAAAATATAATTATAGTATTTTTTAATAAAAACTCAATATCTCAGTAATATTAATTAAAAAAGTTTAACTGTATATTAATCATGACATGGATTGAAACACTTTATCAACAATACATCAATCAACCATATATACACGGAATTGTGAATCCACTTTTGAAATTGCCGTGATTTCTTAATTAAAAGTTAAAACCTAAAGGCCCTAAACTTATAAAACACCCAAAAATCCAATATCCAATTCCGCAATTCCTATATCCTTCTATTTTTGCGGTGGCCAATCATAGATTTCTAGATTTTTTCCTTTTTGTAAATTTTTTAGAGAAAAAATCATTAAACTCCCAATTTTTAGGGGTGTAGCACTTTACCAAATACACTTTACTCACTAACCTATCTATGCTGGATTACAAACTGCTATTACAAAGTAAACCGGTAAGACGGAAAAAGAAATAAATGAAAATGTCTAAAAAAAAGCTTCGTCAAGTCGAGGAAGGCATCTATCCGCAAGACGAAATACGCCCCGATAGTGCTCTCGGTTTACGGCGTATCGTCCCCAAAGATAAAACAACGACGTCTCGAGGATTGCAGCACCGCAAGATCTTCGAGCTCCGGCGAATTAGACGGAAGGCAAGGACTTGAGCTAGATGAACTAACTAATATGAAATGTATGAAGATGCTTGTGTTTTTGTGTTGTATCAAATGAACTCTACAAGCTCCTATTTATAGGTGTACATCCACTCATGAAAGAGCCATGACTTGATGATGGCATTCATAACATCATAGGTTACTAATCATTAGGAAGCCAAAAGGTGTTTAACAACTAGAATTTGAAACACTTCAAATTCTAATGCAACGTAAATACACATATATATATATACATATATATACATGTATATATTATCTAATATCAAAATATGATATAGATTATGTCCAAATTCGTTCAAGCCTATTAAGTCGGCCCGACGAATAAATCCCAACGATTAACACTTTAACTCCGACTTCTCGTGCACCAATTTCGCGCACATATTTCTCACTCACCGAAAAATCGGAATCGAGAAATTAAGCACACTATAATTATCTACTCGGAACGTAGATCGACGTCATATATCTTAATTCATAAATCGGATAAATATCGAGGCTCGAAAAGACGTTAAACATGTTGAATATATATATATAAATATATATACTATAACCGATTTTTCCAAACCTATTACCGATTTTTCCAAACCTATTACCGATGGCTCGAGAAGATGATTAAACCGATTTTTCCAAACCTATTACCAATTTTTCCAACAATCCCCCACATGAGTGGAAATAGTCAAATGCATGCATGCGACACACGACTCACCTCCCTCAAGAGACTGATAAAGCGTTAGGGTAGGTGGCTTGTGACATCAACCTTCCTTAGTCAGTCTTATCGAGCATACCGGCGGATTAGTGGACACGTGGCCTTGAACTATTCCTCCATGGTGTATACTTAGACAATAAAGCACTAACACTATAAAGTCTCAACCTCGTCCGTTCTCACGTTTGTGTCCTTTACGTGCCATGGACAACCTCTTTGGATTCATAAGTGTTACATAGAAGCGGCCCTCACTTCTCACTTACATAGGTGATTCTTACTCGAGTATCCTGTCATACTCCACCTTCTCAAGGCATCCAAGAATCATTAAAAGTCAAAGACTTAACATCACCACTTGACAGGTCACCAACACTCTCGAACTCTTATAGGGAATAGACTATTTGAGTGTGGTATCAACAGATTCATATAGCTTAGTTTTCCCATTGAACCAAGTTTATGGGATCTCCAATCTACAAGGTTGGGTATCCACTATAATCGTCTTTAACTTGTGGATTTAACTCTCATTCTCTCTACGAGCTTATACATTTGATCTCAATTCAAACTCTTAGTAAGCGGATCCGCTAGGTTATCTATAGACTTGACATAGTCTACAGAGATAACCCCACTCGTGATCAAATGTCTTACGGTATTATGTCGACGACGAATATGTCTCGACTTACCATTATACAACCCACTTTGGCCCTACCAATAGCCGCTTGGCTATCACAGTGAATCATCACAGGTGTCACGGGTTTCGTCCAACATGGAATATCTTCAAGAAAATTACGTAGTCATTCGGCCTCCTCACCGGCCTTATCTAAAGCAATAAATTCAGATTCCATGGTGGATCGGGCTATGCACGTCTGTTTCGTAGATCTCCACGACACAACTCCTCCCCCTATAGTGAATACATAACCACTAGTAGACAACGAGTCTTTAGTGTCGGATATCCAATTCGCATCTCAGTACCCTTCAAGTACTAGGGGATGTCCCGAGTAGTGCAGCCCAAAGTTAAGAGTGTATTTCAAATACCTCAGAACTCTTACAAGAGATTTCCAATGCTCTCTACTAGGATTACTAGTATAGCGACTCAGTTTGTTCACCGGACAAGCTAGATCAGGCCTCGTACAATTCGTGATGTACATAAGACAACCAATGACCCTAGCATAATCCTCTTGAGCAATAGGATCACCCCTATTCTTGCTCAAGTGAACATTAACTTCTAGAGAAGTCTTTGTCGGCGCACTATCAAAGGCATTAAACCTTTTAAGTACTTTCTCAATATAATGAGATTGAGACAAAACAATCCCTTTGGGAGTTTTTTGAATCTTCACTCCAAGAATAACGTCAGCAACTCCCATATCTTTCATATCGAAAGTTCTCTTAAGCATACGCTTGGTGTCATTTATGACTTGAAGGTTTTGTCCCATAATTAACATGTCGTCTACATACAGACAAACGATTACAAAACCGTTCTTTGTCTTCTTTATGTAAACACACTTGTCACATTCATTAATCTTAAAACCATTCGACAACATAGCCTCGTCGAATTTCAAGTGTCATTGTAATGGTGTTTGTTTCAATCCATATAGGGATTTCACCAACTTACATACCTTTCGCTCTTGGCCAGGTACTACAAACCCTTCAGGTTGTTCCATATAAATTTCTTCTTCTAAATCTCCATTTAGAAATGCAATTTTCACATCCATTTGGTGAATCTCAAGATTGTGCAAAGCAGCAATCGCGAGAAGCACACGGATAGACGTAATTCTCGTTACAGGCGAATAAGTATCAAAGAAATCATATCCTTCAATCTGCTTAAAACCTTTAACCACTAAACGAGCTTTATATTTGTCAATTGATCCATCTGCCTTATACTTTCTTTTTAGGATCCATTTACATCCTAAGGGCTTGCAACCTTCGGGTAAGTCTGCTAAGACCCAAGTGTGATTCTGCATGATGGAATCAATTTCACTTTGGACGGCTTCTTGCCAAAGTGGGCCATCGGGTCTAGAAAGAGCTTCTTTTATAGACCGCGGCTCTTCATCTAAAAGAAAAACAACATAATCAGGACCGAAGTCCTTAGCAACTCTTGCTCTAGTGCTACGTCTTGGTTCTAAAGTTTTAAGATCGGCAGCTTGCCTTTTACGCTTAGAGGGTTCTACCCCCACATTTCTAGAAGTACTAGCAACTTCTCTTGCTTCACCACTAGAGCTTGACTCAACTTTATCATCCTTTTTACATGGATAGATATGTTCAAAGAATACAGCATTCCTTGACTCAATAGTAGTTCCAACATTCATATCGGGCACGACCGACTTATGAATGACAAACCGATATGCACTACTATTAAGTGCATATCCTATAAAGATACAATCGACGGTCTTAGGTCCGATTGTAACTTGCTTAGGCAAAGGCATTTCTACCTTAGCCAAACACCCCCACACTTTGAGGTATTTATAGGAAGGTTTCCTTCCTTTCCACAACTCATAAGGAGTAACATCTCTACCTTTTAGAGGTATTTTATTCAATAAGTAGTTAGCCGTCAAAACGGCTTACCCCCACATGTTCTGGGGCAGTCCAAAACTTATTAAAAAGCGTTCATCATCTCCTTTAAAGTTCGGTTCTTCCTTTCAGCTACACCATTTGATTGAGGCGAGTAGGGGGCAGTGGTTTGATGAATAATACCACTTGTCTTACACAACTCTTCAAAAGGAGCTACAAACTCCCCACCTCTATCACTTCGTACCATTTTGATTTTACAATCAAATTGGTTTTCGGCTTCTGCTTTGAAGTTAGTAAAAGCTTCAATCGCCTCATCTTTACTCCTTAAAAGATAAAGAGTACAATACTTAGTGCAATCATCAATAAAAGTAATAAAATACTTTTTCCCACCTCTAGTTTGTACAAACTTTAAGTCACATACGTCAGTGTGAATAAGTTCTAGAGGCTTGGTATTCCTTTCTACAGAATGAAAAGGAGACTTAGTCAACTTTGCTTCAACGCAAACTTCACACTTATTCTTGTTAAACTCGTTTACTTTAAGTAGATCGAGATTAACTAATCTTTTTATCGCATTTAGATTAACCTGTCCTAATCTAGAATGCCATAAATCGGAACACTCAATCAAGTAGGAGGAAGTAGCTTCGTTCTCATTATCCTTGCCCTCAAGGGTCTCTTGGCGAATTGTCATTACAGATAATTTGAAAAGACCCTCAGACATGTAACCTTTTCCTAGGAACATACCAAATTTTGACAAGATAAATTTGTCAGACTCAAAAACTAGTCTAAAACCTCTCTTGACTAGTACAGAGCCGGACACAAGATTTTTCCGAATGTCGGGGACATGCAGCACCTCTCCAAGAGTAAGGTTCTTGTCGGAGCTCAACCTTAGCACCACAGTACCATAGCCAACTACCTCAAAAGAGGCTTGATTTCCAATATTGAGCTTCCTCCCTTGGCAACTCTTGTACTTGGTGAAGCGGGTTCGGTCACCACAAACATGTGTTGTGGCAGCGGTATCAATATACCACTTCCCCTCATTCTCCACGACGTTAGCTTCTTCAGTGACAACAGCCGCAAGGTCGGCTTCTGTCATCTCCAACATGTTGGCTTGACGAGCCCTCTTCTTTTTCAGCTTTCGGCAGTCCTTGGACATGTGGTCGGATTTGCCACAGTTGTAGCAGTCCCCTTCAAACTTGCGGGCTTGCACCTTGCCCTTCCCTTTGGGGTTGCTATTCGGACGCCCTCTCTTTGCATTGTTGGAGTTTCCACCTTTCTCAGTAAGGTTGACTCTAGGTTCCACGGGTGCTTTGCCTTTCCCATCTCGAGTCCTCATATCGGTCTCGATGCGGAGCTTGACAACAAGATCTTCAAGCGTCATTTCCTTTCACTTGTGCTTCAGGTAGCTCTTGAAGTCCTTCCAGCTCGGGGGAAGCTTTTCTATCACGGTTGCCACAATGAAAGCATCTGGAAAAAGCATTCCTACGGCATGGACGTCATGGACAATGAGTTGGAACTCTTGCACTTGCTCCATGACCGGTCGAGAGTCCACCATTTTGTAGTCCAAGAACTTGGCGACTACAAACTTCTTGGTTCCTGCCAAATTACCTTGGAGGTCTTTACATTTGCATATAGTACAGACTATCATCTAGTCCACTAAGCAGGAAGTTTTTACAAAAGTAGTTAGAAGTTAGCCAATTTTCGTAGGTTATGAGGACTTCCATATTCTCTTCGTTGTCACTTGGAGGGGCGGGTGCATTCTCCATCAGCACGGTCGTGAACTCCAATGTTGTCAAATAGAACAACATCTTCTGTTGCCACCTTTGAAGTCGGATCCACCAAACTTCGCGGGCTTCTCGGCAGCAGGCAACACTCTAGACGAGTGTAGAGGTGCCGTCAACGTCGGGTTCGAGCCCCCCACCACACCAAGGTGGTTCACACTCTCAAAAGGGACATTGTTCTGCAAAGTAGAAGACATCGCAGAAAAGTTAAATGCCGAGTTAGTGGCATTAGCACGGTTAAGTGCGATCCTTGCATCGGTGGCGGCGGACATGGCGACAAGAGTTGGATTTGCAAACGCCGGAGTTGGAGTAGGAACAGACGTCGGTGGAACTACATTGTCGGAGGAGGCAAAGACGTCAGAAACGGCGGGGTTGGAGGCGACAGAAGTAGCGGCGGCGGCAGCGGCGGAGATGGCAGCAGATGAGGAAGACATTTTTCAGTTACTCGAAGCAGCTTAGGTACAAATATTTTGTCTTGCGATTGTTGGATTACAAGCTGCTATTACAAAGTAAACCCGTAAGACAGAAAAAGAAACAAATGAAAATGTCTAAAAGAAAGCTTCGTCGAGTCGAGGAAGGCCTCTATCCGCAAGACGAAATACGCCCTGGTAGTGCTCTCGGTTTACGGCGTATCGTCCCCAAAGATAAAATGACGACGTCTCGAGGATTGCAGCACCGCAAGATCTTCGAGCTCCGGCGAACTAGATGGAAGGCAAGGACTTGAGCTAGATGAACTAACTAATATGAAATGTATGAAGATGCTTCTGTTTTGTGTTGTATCAAATGAACTCTACAAGCTCTTATTTATAGGTGTACATCCACTCATGAAAGGGCCATGACTTGATGATGGCATTCATAACATCATAGGTTACTAATCATTAGGAAGCCAAAAAGTGTTAACAACTAGAATTTGAAACACTTCAAATTCTAATGCAACGTAAATACACACACACACACACACACACACACACACATATATATATATATATGTATATATTATCTATTATCAAAATATGATATAGATTAGGTCCAAATTCGTTCAAGCCTATTAAGTCGGCCCGACGAACAAATCCCAACGATTAACACTTTAACTCTCACTTCTCGTGCACCAATTTTGCGCACCTATTTCTCACTCACCGAAAATCGGAATCGAGAAATTAAGCACACTATAATTATCTACTCGAAACATAGATCGACGTCATATATCTTAATTCATAAATCGGATAAATATCGAGGCTCGAAAATATGATAAAACATGTTGAATATATATATATAAATATATATACAATAACCGATTTTTCCAAACCTATTACCGATTTTTCCAACAATCTATGCGTAAACATTACCCCTTACCGTTAAATTTAACGTTAGAATTTAATGGTCAGTTAGTCTTAATGCCCCCTCACTCTCAAATACTCCATTTGTCCCATTATTTCTAGCTCATTTTTTTCAGCATGAGAATTAAGAAAGTAGATGATAAAGTATAAGAGAGATGGTAGATGATAAAAAGTAAGAGAGAGAATGTGAGTATGAAAGTAATAGAATAGATAATAAAGTATGAGAGAGAAAATAAGTGAAATAATGATAGAATAAATAAAGTATGAGAGAGTTAATTAATTTTTTACCAAATTAGGACCGAATCAGAAATAATAGGATGTCCCAATAAGAAAAGCGAGTCAAAAATGATGTGACGGCGGGAGTACACCACAACCACTACCATCTCCACAACGTCAAGTTCACAACCTCTCCTTCTTCTTGGACGAGAATAGTTGGCTCTGACGTCGAAGGGATCGGCCATCAAGTATGCTATCTTTTGGTTGCAGACGCTGAGAGTGAAGGCCAAATTGTAGAAACTCCCACGAGCACTCATGTGTCGTTCTCCGCTTCGATGAGGATGGTGACTTGGAGGGACCCGAACACAAGTTCTCTTGGAAAGTTCAGGGGTGTTTTTCCACTATACCACCACTAGTTTTTATAAATTTTACATAGTTAAACCATATTTATCCCAAATTTGAAGGGGTGTTATTGTAACACTCCGAAATTTTTAATATAAAATGCACTGCATATCTTTTCATGCATGATACCAAGTGTAAGTCCTTAGAAATTAAAATGAAAAATTAAAGCATCTATGTCATTTTTTTTGTTTTTCATTAGATCATTTTTGTTATGTAAATTTATTTTGAACTTTGAATGTGTTTATTTATATCATATTATGATTATATTGTTTATTTTTTTAGATATAAATCATGATAGAATTATTAGGCAAGAATAATATTTATTTATTTCGAATGTCCTAATCCTCATATGATTCATGAAATGAAAGAATATTTTAAATTTGCATCAAATTATTAGGAGATAATTTTAAATTATGTTTTATGATTGAAATAGATATTTTATGTGTGATATACATGTTTTAGGATAAAATCTAATTGTATTTATCATATCTTAATTTATCTATGATTAAATCTCTTATGTAGTAAGTGATAGACTAAATTCTATCTAAAACATATAAGTACGAAAATAATTATAGTTAAAATATATTTGATACCTTTTATGATTAGGAATTTCTGGATAATTATTTCTAGGCCTATAAATACCCCTTAGTCGATCATAATAGAGTCTCTCATAGAATTTTCGGAAATCTGCCAGCATATCTGCGAATTCGTTCAAACATTATTTACACATCTTTCTGTGATCATAACGTCGTGGAAATTTAGGAGAGCCTTCCTCAGGATGTCTAGTATAATAAATTATTTTTGTAGAATTTTACAAGCATGATAAGTATTTGTTAAAAATTGTTATTCGTAACCTGCCAATTTTTGACAGCATGTCCATGAGCTTAATAGGAAAATTGTTTCTTAAGTTTTCTTTATGTTGTTTTCGACCATGTTGAATTTTAATGAGATATACTATATGTTAGGTCATTCATGTTAAAAATATAGAATTTTTAGGATACATTTACTATTTATTTGTTAATTTGTTTCTTGATGTGCCAGTTTTTTTGTCAACATGCATGTAGATTGAAAAACAAAAGTTTTGATGTTATTACTAAATGAATTATTGATCATGATAAGTTTTATTGTGATGTAATAGGTAATATGTTGTTAATGTTAGAGATCTATAATTTTTAGGACAAAATTTTTATGATTTCATTCATTTATTTCATGAGTTGTCGAATTACTCAATGCATAAATGAATTGTCAATAGAAGTAAGATTATGTTTAATAGAATTAAGATTATTACTATGTGAACCCGTTAAAATTGCATGTTAATAAGTAGATTATGTATAGCATACATTGTTTGATTATTATGATCTATGTGTATTTATGAATTATTGAATTGTTGATGCATATGCATGACATTCCATGTACGAGTCATTAAGATTTAATTTTCATATTAGGATTAGCGCGTAGGACTTAAACATCTAATATCCATAATTTTTTATCAAGTCAAGGTCGAGTGGGAAATGTCACTCCCTTCATCCCATTAATAGTGTTTTGTATTCCCGAAAGGGTTGTCCCGTTAGTAGTGGGACGGAGGGAGTACTAGTTAGTAGTTATCTCTATTATACATTGTGTTCGATATTTCATGTGTTTATGAAAGACATGAAAGGAATGGTCGAAATCGGGCCATTGGATCGAAATTTGATCCTCTATGAAAAATCGATCAAAATCAGGTCGTCGGTCGAAATCGGACTGTTTGAAAAGTTTATGGTCTGTGTGACCGAGTATCTCTTTCCATGATCTAATTTTCCATGTCTTATCGGTGTGATATAATTTTGGTAAATGTGTACATCTCTCACTGAGTAGTCTTACTCATCCCTATCATTTTAACATTTTTTAGGAAATGACTCGACCAATGCGTAGAAGTATTGGGGGTGATGGTCACACGAGGAAGGATTTATGAAACTCATTATTGCATTAAACTAGTTTTATCATGAACTGTGCTTTTTTATTTTCAAGAACTAGTAGTTGTTTTTATTTTAAGATTTCCGCTCCTTATGAAATTTCGTATTGAAACTTTATTTTTATGAAAGTCTATTTTTAAAAAATAAATAATATTGAGTTAAAGTTAAGCGCGAAGTAATGTCCCCTTGTAAAGTTATGAACATTGGAGAGTTACAACTATAGCACCACTTAGCATCAAGGTGGCTCCGCCACTGGTCACAGCCATTGATAAGGAGCATACAACTCATAGCCTCATGCAACACATACCATCACAATTCACAACCGTTGATGAAGATCCAAGAGTAATATATTGCACGTGAAGAAGAAATTGCATGGCAATTAGTTTGTTAGAGCTAGATTAGTCCTTCCTTTGATGTATATATGTCAAGGCCTAGCAAAACTATTGTAGCTTAATGTGTTCACACTTTTCTTCAATAAGATATTTACTTCACGTTCTATCAATTCTCTCGGATGGCTTCTAGAATCAAAACTCATCACAGATTGGACGAAGTATATGATGTCAAGTTGGACTTGTCTGATTGCTAATGTGGGGCACCTTCTGCCGCATTGTGATGTAGCCGATGAAGGCCACAACGCCAACTACAATCACCAAAAAATTTATTATGGCAAGATGATGGAGAGCATTTTAAGGGGTGGTCTGGTTTTGAGGATCCAACCGCTTTGGCATCAGGGAGGCGGAGGTGGGCATGGTGGAGATGGTGGTTTGATAGAGAAATGCTATTAACGGATCATTAAATTTTTGCCACTAAACTTTACAGAAGGGGGTAAAGTATTTACGTATAAATAGGTTCGGGGATAAAGTGTATTTTTTAAAAGCATAAGGAGTAAACTGTTATACCCCTAAAAGTTGGGGATTCTAATGATTTTTTCTCAATTTTTTATTCTTAAATATTTCTGAATCAACATTTCTGCTACAATTTGGGATTTACTGCATCAATAATTTTAAATCTAACCAATATACACATAAGAATCAAGAAAGTAGGCAGGCACTTGAAAAATGTGTTGGGTATAAGAATAACTTGTGTTCAACGTTGTACACAACACAGGCAAAATAATGAATAACTTAAAAACATAATACTACATGCAATATTGTATTCATCCACGAGGAGCAGCCATTTGTTGCTTCTTGATCCTTTCATCATGTTTCACCATACTGAAACAAATATATATAAATCATGATTATAGTTTGAAACTAGCTAGGTATATTTTCTAAAAGAAAAGGTGGTTATAAGTTAGTTACCTGATGTCATGTGGGGTTATAAATATCCATTGGGAGCCTTGAGCCAATGCAAAATCCACTACAGCGTCCAGGCTTATCTTTCTGCTAACAGCATCCTGCAAAATCCACTACTAGTTACTACTACTTACTACTACATCATTCTCATTCTCAATCTCACTGCACTGCATACCATAAATATATCAAACTCATCCATTGCACGGAAAGGCGCTTCCGTCATCTCATGAAGTGCAAGGGCAAAACACAGTGTCGAGAACGATCTTTCACCACCTGAAAGTCCTCTCGTGTCACGAACAGAGCTACTCGATGCGTCTTGCGGCATTTTTACCTCTACTGACAGAGTCTGCTCCTCATAACTAACTTTAATCTGACCGCTGATCCCTTTCTTTTTCAAATGCCCATTGAATCTATTTTAAATCATTATGGATCAGCTACAGCACTCATGTCACTGAGAAAAAAACACTTCAAATGAGGATAAAAAAATCCAAAGAGAAGAAGAGGACTCACTGCCACGTTAGCTGGCGCTTCAGAAGAGTCGCATTCCTCTGGAATTTACTCCATCTCTGGTTTAAGGCTTCTTGACATGCCTGAACAATGAACACAATGGATCTATTGGCAACTTACATAGATGCTTAAAGTTCCATCCGAGGAACTATAACCTAAATATCATTTCTTGAAATAAAAAAAATGCTCGAAAATTTGCCAAGAGCAACCTGGAGACCGTAGAATTTGCAGAATACTTATCCTTACATGAAAGAGGATAAGCATGAGGAATAAGGATGCACTAACTCACTTCCAATTTCTCTTGGAATGCTTTGTAAGTTTGATGTTTTCTTGAGATTTTACGCTCCTTTTTGTCGCATAACATTCTGAGATCATCAATAGATTCTGGAAATCTGCATACCAAATTCCCTCATTAAACAATCCAAGTATAAAACAACCTAGCATCTGAAGATAAACTGTTTCAAATATTACTTGCCTTCGGCTCTCACGCTGAAGTCTTTCAGTCAACCTAGTAAGTCGGGTACTGAGTTTCTCCGGGTTACTTTCCTCATCGCATCCTAATGCATCAATCTCACTCTCAGGACATATAATTGACGCTTTACGACGACTCTCCTACAGTTTCACCATAAACAAAGTCCTGATTTTATTTTGGGGAAAACTTACAACAATAGAAACCGCAGTTGAGCTATGAAGCAAGAGAGCTAGTAATGTGGGGGGTTAAAAGAGTAACAGACCCAAGAGAGAAAAGGAACAGCATTCAGGGCAATAAGATCAGAAATTTATGCAAAAAATAATTATGTTTAAACTGATATGGCATGGCAAAAGATATAAGAAATAACAACATCCTTCAGGGATTGAAGAAACTAAAATCTTTGCTAAAGATATTGAAATTCAATAACAGTTATTAAATGTAATTCTTTCCCAAGCACCTGACAGCTGTTTTCAAGCTCCTGATACTCAGCCTCTGCGGTTTTTATGTCAGCAAGCACTTTAGTATGCATAATTCCTTCATAATGTTTCTTGTCCTGAGCAATAATCATATTAGTTCAAAGAAGTTAAGTGAGAATAAACAAGAAGGTAAAAGAAATTGACCCTTTCCGCTTCATTTAAATCTCCCTCTGCTGTCATCAGCTCTTTCTCTGCTGCTGCCAATGCATCAATTTCCGACTGTGCTGACTCTACATTATAAACACTGAAAATAAGGCATAAAGTAACCACCAACATTCAAATGTAACAATCAAAGATAAAGAGGATACCACACAGATTCTCAAATGACATTTTAAGCTCTTTAGCTTTAATTCCTGCTTCATTCACTCTATCTTGAAGCTTTGCCAGCAGAGCTTCTTTTTCCTGAATTTCATTATTCAGTTTCTGCAAATATGAGATACACGATAGGTTATTATACTGCATGCTAAACACTAACTGATACTCCCTCCGTCCCACCCGACTTGTCTTGTTTCTTTTCGGCATAGAGATTAAGATGAGTGGTTAGTTGTGTGTATAGAGGTAGGCCCCACAAAGAAAAAGTGGGAGTTTGTGTAGTAAGAAATAAGACAAGTCAAACAGGACAACCTGAAAAGGACAGCGGGACGGAGGGAGTATATAGCTTCAGAAGGTAAGATAAAAATTATCATAGGATCACTTAAAATACGCACAGATATCTCTCTATGAAGTTCATCCTGGTTAGAAGAAGGTGCTGAATTGGCTTCTGGCAAGAGTAATTTCTTCACATCTTCCAGCTCAAATTGTTTTGACCTAAATTGCCTCTCCAGATTGATGCGCCTTCTCTGCAAGAATTTTAAGTAGATGGGAATCAGCATTGCCTAGCAACAATCCTGGACAAACGATAAATGTAGCCTCTATTTTGACATTTTCATAAATTAGGGACACATGCAACATTTCAGTAATTAACTTATTTGCAATGGTTGACTTATTGATAGGAGAACACTGACTATGAAGTTGGAGTGAAAAGAGTGATACCTTTACACTGTTTGACATGTTTTGAAGATTCCTCAACTCTTCCTCCTTGGCCCGTTTCAGTCCACGGCCTTGTTGAGCTTTTGTTCTTGCTTCTTGAGCATCTCTCTCCAGATAACTAATCTGATTATCAAATGAACCAGAAAGACGGCCAGCCCTCGTGCTTTTGTTTGGGGGAAGAATAGTTTGAGCTGAACTCCGGTAAAACCTGCAAATTTCCTCTATTTAATCATTTCTAGGTGTTTTTAGATAAAAACCACAGTTGAGACCACATTGTATGGCACTCAAATAAAACAAGAAATATATTCAATTCATATTCAAAAAATTAATAGAAAACCAAAACTCCCAAGAAAATAGATGCAGTTTCATAGATATATGTACTTGTTTAAACAAAGCTAATTCAAGCACCCCTGGAGGAGGATCAGAAGCGGATAAGTATACTCAAATTTATTTAAATACAAATAACTTAGTTTTTCATTAGGAAGTGATTTAAGGAATCATCGTATTTCAAACTATACTTCCTCTTTCGCCAACTTAATAGTTATGAATAACAATTTCCTAAGTGCATCAAATCTTCCAAGAAGTTGCAGTCACATATTTATGATTTGCAGGATTATGTCCTTCTGTATGATACAAAAATTATAAGTCCCATTGACTCTGCATTTAAGATACATGAATTGAACTCCAACATAAAATAAATCAAAGTGAAACATTATCCAACTTTAAAAAAAAATAAGGGAAAAATATCAAAAGAATATGACAAGGCTCATGCTTGCAAAAGGATCCAGATCACTTACATTTTGTACCCATCGGATGTGTAAACCTCCTTCAGGTTTGGTATCCTCTGATCAAAGGCAACTGTTTTACCAACATCGTAATCTTTGACAAGCACCTGCCTCTCAGCACCAGCCTACAAGAAATGCACACACTATGAAAAGGAAGTATCACCACCCAGCTTAAGAAATGGAACACGGCCAGAGACACTCTTTATTGAAAAGATGAAGTCTGAACTCTGAATCGATGTTTACACCCTACAATATCAAACCAGCAGAAGCTATTTCTAGACAAAATTAGTTTTGCAGTAAGTTTCTAGATGTAAAAATTATTGACATAAAAATATACATAATAGGGAAAAGGTGAAAAAAATGTAAGAATAGATACACAAGAATGAGAGTTTCCAAAACACTAGTTTGTAAGTATGCATATTTTCCCTTATTTTGATAAGAAACTTATAAATTGTAAACAAAGTTGAGCAATACAAGGAATAAGTCATCCATATAGCGTAAAATCTTAGATAATAGGATCTGTAAAGTGAACAAGAGATATTGACAGAGAATGCTGAGAGTATACCGCATCAACCAAAACATTGAGTACTGTAGGGTTGTCTGAATGCAGAAGAGAGAGTGCAGTGGGATGATTAGTCTGAGGAAGCATGTGCCTCGGAATGTCAATTCTACCAATAGGAACGCTAAACTGTTAGAGCTGATTTACTGCAAACATAATCAGGAATGCTACTGCATGGAAATGCAAACAACCTTGGTCTTCCAAAGTCATGTATTATAACCTGTACATGGTTATAGTTTGCTTCCTTTGCACATGCTCTTAATACATGAGCATCTTTATGATTTGTGACAATGAAGGCATTGAGCACCCTGCCAACTGCATTTTCAATAGCAATGCCCCACATATCTCCATCTTCCAGTTTCTACAATAATTTTTCAACAAAAATAAGGAGCTACCAAGCAAGCATGATTGAAATAAAACCTGTACTACAGTAAAAATATAGAGAGATATCGTCTCATGCCTGATAAAACAACCAAATGATCCTTCTAGGCACAAACAAAAGTGTCCTATTCTGCTACTCAAGAATTGCGGTCCAGGTGAGGTTAGGCAGGTCAAATTACCAAAAACCTGGAGATGGATGAGTACCATCCAGCACATGGGAAGGGGATAAGGGGGAGCAAAGTAGGAATTTTTACAGCAGTGATCTCGATATTTGAAAATGAGTTAATTCCTCAAATTCATAATACTCTTGGATGAAGGTTTCACAAGGAAATTAATTTAAAAATTAAAAATAAATAATAAATTAAAAAAATAAACCCAGATATGTGACATACACGGAGATGCATGACATCATGTTATAAGATATATATCAAACAAATGTAACTAAGCATAAAACACATACAAGACTTTGTGAAACACGTAGAAATCTTTACAGGTTCAGTCAGAACAAGCATCAATTCATATAATAAGGTTTCAGTTGATCACCAGTCAATATCTAAAAGTTTCTTGAATCTATCATGAAAAACCTACAACTTACTGAGAATTAAAGCATGGAATGTTCTTTAAAGAAAAAAAGATAATAAGGCAGCATGATAAGAAAAAAAAAATGTGACATGATGATACTCCAGAGTTTCAAGACAAAAGAATATAATGCAAATTTCAAGTAGATAAACATTTAAGTTCACACATCAAAAAGAGACTGCACTGTATTTTATGGTTTGCTATTAAGGGCTTTTTTAAACTCAACTTTTCGCTGAGGGGACCTAATTTAGCTTTTTTGCCCTCACTAGGATTAGGATACAATGTTTTTTTTCTGGTGACATTTCCTCTAGAGAAAGATTGAAAAACGTAAGAAAATTAAGTAGCTCAAAGACTTGAACCAACAGTAAATCATGAAGATCCATTAACAAGATAAACAGGTGGACTCAGGCAGAGTGAGGCGTGCCAAGAAAACTCCAATAATTTACCACTTACCACATGAGCGCCTATGGGACCAATGGGTGGAATACTAAATTTATGGTGATGCCGCTCAATCGCCTGTAAAAGATTGGTAACTCGACCTCCTCCAAATGCAGTAACCTTCAAGACAAAAAAAATAAAGCTCACAGAACAAAGGAAACAAAACACAATATGCATGCTATCACTACGGCAGGTGCAGAGCTTATCAAGACTCATAGGACATTGAACTAGATTCTAGTAAAAGTATACACTTTAGTATGTGCATGAATATCAGCAATAAAGCAGACTTTGAGAACCACATCTATCAGACAATCATGGGGGCAAAAGGGAAAGATGGAGAGAATAAAAACAGGAAATGGACAAGTATCAGCAAAAGAATCATTCATACCCTATTTCTTTGATTCATCTGGAGTTCACGGATCCGAGTAGAAATTTCACGATGAGTTTTCTCGACATCTTCTAACTGAAGAAGGAAATAATAACTGACCATATTATACATATAAAAAGATTTCCGATAGGACCAGTATATTGCAGAAAAGAAATAAGAAAAGGGAAAGGGAACATCTAGATATTTAAATAGGTTAGCTAAGCCATGGGTATGCAGCGGGGGTGAGGGAAGCAAAATAGGACAAGAAAAAACTTCAGTTCTGATTACGTTTCCTTACATCAGAGAATCTAAAAGTTTTTTCTGTGCAATTTTGTTTCATGCTTGGAGCCTGTACCACCCTGGAGCATGTTTCAAAGATGCACAAGAAGTTGAAGTGTTAAAAAAATAGCATTACCTGGTAGGAAAGCTTTTCTATTTCAGTTTCGGCCACAGATATCCTTTGTGACATATCATCCTCCTCTTCCTTCAATCTGAATTGTTATTTAATTCAGATGAAAAGGCCAGATAATGCCAATATGCACAAAAAAACAAATAGCAGATGAATGAATTTCGGGCTGCTACCTCTGAATGTTAACATTAGCATCATCAACTTCAATTTGAAGTTCCCTGAGCCTTCCCTCCATCTCATTTTCTTCAGCCTATTCATATTATAATTGCACACTGTAGTTAATTCAATTGTACACCAGGGAAGGATTTTGATTTGACTAACAGATTTCATATGATCGTATATCAATCTATTACATACAAATTAATCATAAGTTCAGAACACTTGAAACGTAGGTCTGAGTTCAATGATCTAGTATCCATTATACAAAATAATCCGAAGAAGAACAATGGGTTTTGCTAATACAGATTTGCAACACAAAGGTCTTTCTCCAGAAATCTTACATGCTCTAATCTAATACATAACTTCAAATCCGGGAAACATAAAATGACGTAATGAATCAGAACAGTTTTGGATGCTGTAACTTGAGAAAAGAAATCGGCTTGCTCAGCTGAAATCTACTTTAGTATGAGACTTAGAATCGATCAATCTGTCTTTTGTTCATTCTAGCCAGATTGACATCTATACCCACACTACAACATATCCAAAGTTTGGATAATGACGCACATAAATTTAAAATAAAACATACATTGGTTAAAAACATTGTTATACACGCAAATAAGACGTTACCACCATATCAACTGTTGTATTAATTAAATTCTTGATCATTGCAAGTGAAGAAAGAACAAGAAAATGGCAAGTTACTATGTGGTTCAGTCTTTAGGCCTAACTTCATGAATAAAGTCCCTAAAAAGGATAGAAAACTGTCTTATCATCACAACTAGAAAATCCACCAGTCATAAACATGAAGATATACATTTATTAAGAAAGCACACATGAACTTACGGATTTAGTCTTGTTTTTAGTATAACTTGGTTTGATGTTCAGAAAGATGACGCATGATCCCAAAGATAGTTATTTTTATAATAAATCCATTTTGATTTTATTTTAACATATGTGCGGCTATGCGCAGGGAATAATTTGACATATCCGTTTCAAATCCTCATTAAATGGATTCCAAAAACCAAAAGGTAAGGGATCCAAATCTGACTTGCTCATTCCTAGGAACTCAGTAACGTGGCCAGTAAGTCAGCAGGCAGATATAATTAACTGCTTTAAGTTTAAGTCGGTAAGGCAAGGAAGGCAGGTTTCAGAGCTCGATAAAAGACTGTCTCCTTGATATTTGGATTCGCCCTGAGAGCATGTTTCATGGCTCTCGCCGATGTAGGGGTGGGTCGAGAATCAGGGAGAAGTTGAGTTGCAAGCACAAAAGAAAACTTATAACAAAATATAACAGGGGTTTAAAAGAATATAGACAGTGTTACATAGTAACAGATACGACAAATAACAAGAGTAGAGTTACAAATGTACAGAAGAATGTTGCCAAAGAGAACTATCTAACACCTTTATGCAACAACCCAACCCACAAACTGAAGAACTTCACTGCTTTGATGCTTTTAAATCTAATCAATCATGAAAAGTATAAATATCACATAATGTTGTGGCAATGCATGAGGCCTAACAAAAGAGATTATGCATTATGATGTTAACTTCAAGATTCAAAGGTACAAGAAGCTACTTTTATCACAGCCTTAGATTTAAGCTACTAGAAGATCAAGCAGAAAATGCCAAATTGATCGGAAATATAAAGGCTCAACAAGCAGTCATTTAAGCAAGCAAATGTAGCTACAAATGGAAGTTATTGGGAAGTAATGAGGCATTAATATTTTGTAATACATAGCAAAGTGACTAAGATCAATCCATATCAGATTGCTTGGATGAGTAGCTTTCAGGCATCTCAAAATAACACCCATGAACTCAGATAAGTTTATCTATTCCATCAGTTTCTAAGAAGCCCACTTGGTACTTGTATGGTATATTTCAGAAAGTAAAGAGAGGGCCAAGTATGCATTACCTGTGTGTTTTTTACATACTGCTCATGCAACTCCCGGATCTGTAGTTCAAGTGTTTTGACCTGGCGATTCATCTGCTGAATTTGCCTGTTTTTGCGTTCTTGTTCCATTTCCAGCTCAAGCTTCTCCTTCAAAGCCTATAATCTTTACATGTGAGGATCTTAATAACAAAAGCACCACTGCAGCAAATCTCCAAATGAGTAGATTAATAGTGCTGATGAATGTAGAAGAAAATGAGTTCAAGAAGTTACTTTCTACTAAAATAGACAAGCAAACAAGTATCCTCAAAAATAATTGAGAACGGAAGAAAAAAACACAAGGATTTAGTGAAGGCAAAGCCAAAACAGCAATAGTTATTTTGGCACATGCAGAAGAAAAGAAAATGACAAATGAAGAAAATGACAAAATTAGACCTAAGAAAAGTGGGACAAATGAGCAGGAACTATAGATTTTTAAGCCCTTAAATCACTATGGAGTACAGTGTAACACAACAAATTATCATACCATAGAAAGACTTTGCTTCAAATCCTCCTTCATACTTCTAACTTCAGATGTTCTATCCATCATATTTGATATTTCATTTTTCTTCTTTGCCAATTGATCATTCAATTCAGCTATCTTGTGCTGAAATAAACAAAGAAAATGTTCAGTTAGCAGAGCCTTTCAATAAATCTCATACAAACACTCTGGTTATTTGGAAAAATAAATTTTACCATAAATGGGCCAATATGCCAGATGCACTAATTGCACCTATTTTGGTACATCTGATCTTACGAAATAACTCAATAATAATTTCTCACAAGAGCTCCCAATAATAAGGTGTTTGTTTCCCCTTAATTGTTCATGGTGCCATTATTCAATCAGCATACCATAGGAAAGGGAATTTTAGCCGACATATATCCACCATCAACACGGCAACATTTTTAAATGCACGGCAATGAAATTCTTGACATCACTCCAGCTAAATTCATGACTTAGTGGTTGTAAATCAAATATGAAGATATGAAGATCTTAAACAATACTCTTAGCCCACCTCAGAGACAAATAAACAGGGAAAAAAGAGAGAAAGTAGTTTTTATCGAGTCATATCGAAACTACTTACATGCTTCTGGTCAATCCGAGTTTGACAGCTATGTATCCTTCCCTTTAACTTTTCAATCAACTTATGCTGCGCATCAAGTTTTCTATCAGCATCATGTACCCATGACCAAGCTAGCTTCTTCCTCAATAACTGCACCTCTTTCGATATCTCCTCCATAAATTCCATATTTTTTATCTTTTCTTGTAATTCATCAATTTCCTTCAAAGCCGGCCTCAACGAATCTTGCAAATGATTAACCAGGCCATTTGCATCATTTAGTTGTTTTGCAATGCCTTTTAGTAGGTCATCCACTTGTTGAAGAAGTGTTGCCTTGAAAAAGAACTGTAAAACTGGTGTTACTAGCTTTGTTATAAGTAAAATTAGTGATTATGTTTATCTGAAGAACTGAGATTCAGTTGCCTATCGAACAGCATGCTCATTGTTTAACATAATATCATTCAGTACTGGGATATAATATGTATGTGTGTGTGTGTATATGCCAGGTAAGCTGAAGGAATTTTGAAATTAGAGGTAGAAATTAATAATTACCTTGAACTTGTCTTTTCCATTCCCAGAATGTAGAAATTCTCTGCTCTTGTCTTGGCTCATGATCGTGCATGGATTCTCTACATCAATCTATGTAAAAAAACTCACATGATAAATTCAACCAAAAAAAAAAGATAGATCACAACTTCAACCACAAAAGTTAAGGGCAAAACCAGGTTCTTTCTTGACCATCTATGGTGGAACCAAGATAAACCATGACGAGAGGATATTTAGATTATGTATAATGTAGTAATTATCTTTCTCAATTGGGAGAGATAGCTAAGTAGACTAAAGCATCAAGACTTTCCATGAAAATCTACATAATATAAAGCTTAACTAATCAAAAGAGATTCAGCAGAGTTACATTAGTACAGAAACTATAGTTTCTAGAGCCTAAAAGGCATGAATCCACCAAAGATAGAATACTTGAAGGTCGGGCAAAATGTGAAGATAATGCAATCTTGGCATCTTGCAGCAACATAGTATGGTGGATGCAATCAAAAAAGCAATATATTACATAAATATTTTCTTTTTAGTTGTGGAATAGTAAGAGCAAGAAAGTGCTCCATTAGAGGACCCTGGTCTCCCTTCCAGCTAAACTGCCCAGACCATTTGCTAAATGCTCCAATAAATTGTGACCCTTATACATTAAGTGAGGGAGCATCCTATTCAACCAAATGTCAGATCAAGAATGAGGGGGCAAAGAGCCAAGTCAACAAAGACGGACATATCATCAACCAAGCATAACTGACGTGAAATTATACAACATTCGCAGCAGAATCTTTTCTTGATAAATAGATAGACGTGTGGAAAAGGTTTGAAGCACTCACATTAAAGTGTTCCAGGATCTCTTGAAGATCGTCTCTCTTGGTGCCAATCTTCCTACCTGTACAATGAACAATCAGGATGGAATACTACTACTGAATTTGTTATTTGTCACTAAGAATTGTTAATATATAAATAAAAAAAACAAATAAGCTTGGGTATATAAATAAGTAGAGAAATCCAAAATGGGAGGATCCCAAACAGCTAATAATCTGATAGCTCGAATTAAGAGCATGATAATAAGACACAGACATCAATATTCTGGAGTTGACTTGGCATGGTAGTGGAATAAACTAGTTTAAATTTAACTACGTTATATCCCAAAGTCCAGAATCATGGAAACATCAGAACAAACCAGCTCAGCATGCCAACTCAGTCAGGAGACACGGATAAGTATTACTGAACATATACAAACAATGTGCACAAAGACGTCGTACAGAAGATGAGCGATCAGAACAAGAGCAGTTGAAGAGTTCAGGAGTGGCAGGCTAATGCCTGGGAGATCAAGAGAGCAACATGTAATTAAAAAGACTCATTAGGTAACTTGGGTTTTTTAAGTCATTATTTTCTTTTCCTGTTAGTTTCCTTTACATGTTCCTGTTAGTTTCTTCCATGCTCCCCATGATGCAGTCAGTTCTTTTTTAATTCCAGTTACGTATGGTTTGTATTTAAAGTTGTTTATGAATGAAAAAAAAAAAAGGGATATTTCATCCAAAATTCAGTTTGAGGTTGGAGCTCTCTTGATAATCCTGAGCTCATACTGTTATCCTTCGAAACTAGGGATGGGACGTCGAGCAAAGGAAAAGGAGAGAGATCTATCTCATGGTGAAGGTCTCACTCCAACCTTCAGTCCCATGTCGCAATCAAGATCCTAGGATACTTGTAAGCTTGTCACATCATACGGAGCACACTTGAATGATATTCTCTAAATAAATATGTAGCATCAATATATAATGAGAGATTCCATTGACAAAGAAAACTCCAGAAAATAAAACTAGCAATTACTGAAGCCCATTATGGTAACACTAATATTACCCAACCCAAGCACTGAATAAAAAATCTAAACTGAGAGGAGAATTTTCTCCACGGGATAAAACTAATGTTACACTTTAATTTCTCTAATATTGAAAGAAAATTTCATTACAGAAGCAAGCCTGATATAGATTCATCAAAGAAACTATACATATAAGTATATATAAAGAGACTATACTTCATTATCTTTTGAGCTGTTCTATCAGATAGAGAAAGTTGTAAATATTTGCTACTAAGTAATAATACTGTAGAAAATATGTAAAGAAAGCAACATCATGACTGCAACCTTAATAATTAGATTAAGTTGCACTAAAATTAACAAGTTGAGTTATTAGTAAAAAACAATTTCCCAAGACAAAGCATCAACGAGTATAACAAGTAAAAGCAGTATTCCCATAAGTTCATAAATTCCCAATCACTTTAACTCTTATATATCTTTCTTAAGAAGTCAGTGTAAAGCTGAGCAACTTTGAAGATATTCAACTGTTTTTCTGGCCATAGTAACCAAAGCTAATGTGAGCTGAGAAAAAGTAATCAAAACCTTGACTGTTTTTTAATGTAATGCTGCTGGTAGATTCTGAAATTCTACGCTCCACAATTATGACGTCTCCATATAATTCATGCTTAAAAGCATCTTCACCTTGATTTTTCATCTCAACTTGAACAAGCGCATAACTGTTTATGAACGAAAAAGGTTAGTAACAAGATAAAATATTACGTAAAGAAACAATTCAAGCAGTTTCCAAAAAGAAACCGTTTAAATATTGATTTGCGAGAGCCAAGTTGCACATGATTTCTAAAGAAACGTTGGACCACTTCAAAAAACAATATATGATATGAACGTCATTTCTTGAGTACTCCAATTTGGTTGTAAATATATCTAGAGCTGTTCAAATTTCAATTTCATAGAATAGAGTAGAGATCAAATTTAAGAAGACATGAATATTGATTTGAAAGACGAATTTCTAATCAAACAAGTACACCATGCAAGCATTTTCTCTTATAAGCAAAAGCGATAAGAAAAGTA
The DNA here is from genome assembly GCA_028984105.1 of Lavandula angustifolia. Lineage (NCBI taxonomy): Eukaryota > Viridiplantae > Streptophyta > Magnoliopsida > Lamiales > Lamiaceae > Lavandula > Lavandula angustifolia. Next base: position 8,586,923 of record CM054819.1, on the reverse strand, counting down.
AATAGGATAATAGCATTTGCAAAGAGTATGCAAAAGTTAGCAAGTTTGTGTAAATACAAATAACTTCAGAATGGAACAGTCATAACGCCACCAGTTTGTACCCCAAAGCCACAAAGTAAGTGGGAAGACCTTGTGTTCAGGCCGATGAGAGAATATTGGCACCAAACTCATATCATTGTTGATATAGTGTATTGGATATTTAATATAAAACAATTGGTTGAGATGCTTCAATCTCAATTTTCTCATCTGTAGTATTCAGATGCTCTATCAGAATCTTATCAACCTTAACACTTGCATTAAACGTTACTATTAGTTAAAGAAATCTTCTAGGATGCAGTCAGAATCCATGAGACCTAGACAACACATCTATAGGAATTTGCTACACAATCATTAGTTATAAATTTCTGAGCAAAAAGAGCCATTTAAATATGAAAGCAGATTACAGTCGCAACAAAACTTCAAGAATTACTGCATACATATCTTTTAAAAAAAAACTTAAACCACTTGTAGTGTGTACTCCACAAACGAAATCTTTAATTCTATAACAAAAAAAGCCATCCAAAAATGCCGACTTTATAACATAATGCCAAACCTGCAGCCAGATTTTATAAAATCCTTCAGAGTATTCGCTCGCTGCGTACCACGGGCTCGACACCCAAATGCCACACAAAGTGCCGTCAATATTGCACTTTTCCCACCTAAAATTAGAAAATAAAGGGGGGACAAAATTACCGCAAGAATATAATCACAGAAGGAGAGTACCGTTATAGAGAGAGAAAGAGAGAGGATCGTACTTCCATTTTGACCGGTGATGAAATTGACCAAGTCTCCGAACTCGATGTCGAGATTGCTGTGGCACATGAAATTCTCCAGATGGATTTTGGAGATTATACCGGCTTGCAGATGTTTAGACCGGCGGATGGGGTCCGAAACCCCGACACCCGCCATTGACGAACAAAACCTGTTTCGCGTCAGAAACCCTCGGAATTTTTTATTTTACCTTCGCCTACTGTCTCTCAATTGAACTGCAATATGCGTAGTCAGTACATAGAACTTTAGAAATCGGAGAAGAAATTGAGTTCGTGCTATTTTTAAGGTTCTGCTCTCTAAAAGGATGACGATGGGCTAGGCTAATAGGGGGTAGTGGGTCTTGCAGATGGGCTTTCAGGGCGGTTTGAGAGGTCGTCGGTGGCAGCGGCAAGCGGCGTGCGCGGGAAATCAGCGGGGTCTTTATTGCCAATTCTTAGGAAATTCAGAAACGCCCCTATACTTCTCTTAAATTGCAGCAGAGCCCTGAATCTTCCGCGGGTTTTAGGTTTTAACGTAGATCTTTCGGGTGCCTCCAACCGTATTTTCTAAAAACTAAAGGGGTTTTAGTAGGGATGGCAAAAGGACCCGGATCCGTCGGACCCGACCTTGGGCCACGCATGATGGGGCGGGTAATACCCGTTCCCGTAAGAGTGTGGAGCGGTTCCGGACCCGACCCATACGGTGCAGGCGGTTCCGGTTCCGGCCAGGGACCCGCCCCGCCCGCCCGTTTAGACCCGCCCGTATAGACCCGTCCCGCCCGGACCCGTCCCGGATCCGCCCCGTAACAAATTAGAATTTAGAAGTGTAAAAGTGTTACTTGTGAGATTCGAACCCGTATCAATAATTTCTTTATATGCACTTATGCAGTTTGAGCTAATGTTCACATTTGTTAATATTTTACATGTATAGTTATATATAAGAATATTACATACTAAAATAAAAAAAAAATTAATACATCTAACAAAAAATTAGCTTATAAAATATAAATATTAATTTTCTAGAATTCAATATACTATATTTAACTTGTAATTATCTATGAGGATATGAACATCTTTATGACTTTATGATTTGGACATCTTTATGACTTTATAATTTGTATTTTGTTTATTTGGTAATATCCGAACATATGAAATTGTGTTTGTTTTATGTTTGTTGTAGTAGTATTGACGATAACAGGTTTTGCAACTTGATTAGTTCGTAGTGAATAGTGTTTTTGTAGTAATGAGAAGCAAACAAAAAAAACTACGGGGCGGGGCGGGTAGGACCCGCCCCGTGCGGGTCCGGTTCCGGGGCCAAAGGTGCAGACCCGTTACGGGTCCACGGGGCGGGGCGGGTCCGCGGGTCCGTTGCGCGGGGCCGGGTAGTATGATACCGGACCCCCACCCGCCATTTTGTCATCCCTAGGTTTTAGGTTTTAATGTATATCTTTCGGATACCCATTTATCGTGTTTCGTATGTGGGTATCGATATTCTATTATGGGTATTAGGGGTGTAACGGTTCGGTTTGGTTCGATTTTTTATGTATTTTAGGAACCGAACCAAACACATAGAAATGGTTCGATTCGGTTCGGTTCGATGTGTTTTTAAATATCGGAACCGAACTGAACCGAACCGCTTATAAATGGTTTGGTTCGGTTCGGTTCATCGGTTCACCTTTTTATTTTTTTATTTATTTTTTAAATCCTAAATAATGCAAGAATAATAGTTCATATAGGATGTCACTTGTTCTGAACTCATAAGTATAGAGTTGTTACTCATTTCTCTTCCTTTGTATAGATTATAATTAATCTTAATTTAAATCTAATATCTAAATCCAACAATATTATCATATAAGAAAGACAAATATTAAATTAAAAAATTAAAAAATAGGATATTGGTTTGGTTCGGTTCGAACCGTTCAAAAATTCTTGAAACCGCGAACCGAACCGAATGTAAACGGTTCCTAAAAAAACAAACCGAACCAAACTGCGAAGCCGAACCGAACCACATTTTTCGGTTTGGTTCGATTCGGTTTGATCAGTTTCGCGGTTCGGAGCGGAACCACTTACACCCCATATGGGTATCAAATCCATATTGGTACTTTATATATTATTTTTTAAAATTAAAACTTATTTTTATAATATTATTTAATAAGAATAATGATATAAATATATATTTTCAATTTTATAAATAACATGTATCATTAGTTAGAAATATTTTAGCATGAATATAAAAATATTTTTTATAAAAAAATATATACACTTATGTTTGAAATAAATAACTTTATAAAAACGTAACTTTATAATTATTAAATAAAACTTAAAATTTATCAAATAATAGACATTATTATTTAAAAATATTTAAACATAATTTATCAAAATGTTTTTAAGTTAATAAAAAGTAAATACACTAATCTCATAAAAATATATAATAACATAATGTTGGTTCGGAGACGAGAGTCAGGTGTAGAGGGGGGGATGAATACAGCCGAGTCATGTTTTTTCTCAACGCGAAGGACAGGTGGGCGCCAGGTTGCTACTGGTGAACAGTGCCAAATAGTAACCTTCTGATCGCAGGTCAGAGTGTGCCAACTATTGAGTCTCTCCTACTGACTTTTGTCAGTTCTTGATTCTCAGTCGCTGACTTAGTGCGGATAAGTGTGTAGGGCCCGGAGATTCATCTCAGTTGAAAACGTGATTTTCACAAGTTAAATAATTTTGGCTAGTGCACCTTAAGAATACGTTTTATGCAAGATATGAGTTTGTCAGATATTTGTATGCAGTGCAATAAAGCAGTAAACAACACAAGCAATTTTTAACGTGGTTCGGATACGCAAGATCCTACGTCCACGGCCCCGCTCGAACGAGGAGGTCTTGTTGATTAATCGAGCAAGGCTCAAGCAAGGTATCTGCGACTGGACGAGACCCTTCTAAGTTATAGTCCTTAGCGACTTTACAAATCAAACCTAAGTTTGAAGGGGAGGGGATTTTCTCCAACTAGGAATGAGTTCTTACAATAAGAACAATCACTGAAAGTGAACTCCTTCGAGATTCTAAGCTATAGATATAAACGTTGAGCTTAGATAGAGAAGAGGGATCTAAAGAAAGAAACTCTAGAGAAAAGAACTTAAGATTTTCTACTAAGCAAGTTCTTCGCTGGATTATCTTGAATGCGCTAGAGTGTTTCAAAAGCTTGAGCGTTTTTGTCCCTTTCATATTCCGTGTGTGGAGCTCGGATTTGCTTCTCTATTTATTGTTGTGACTCAGGCATTTGCCCATTGGAGAGGACGATGCCACGTGTCACAAACTTCCAAGGAAAACGCCCATAAATTCGAATTGTTGCAGCAGAGTTGTTGGTTACTGTGCATGAGAGCAGCTTTAGTTGATCAGAGCAGGTAGTGCTTTGGCGGCTTCTCATTGGTCGAGGTTTGCGGTAGGTGAGATATGTCAGACATTGGTCTTCACCGGAGTTGACTCTCACTCATCCTCGTATGATCTTCTGCTGACTTTCGAGTGATGTTAAGCACTGGGTCATTTTCTGTCGGATATAGCAGATCTGATAAGATCTCTGTCTTCTTCGTCTGAGTCGGCTGATACAGAGTATTCTACTGAGTGTAGTCAGTTGATGACTCCGAAGGTATTGAGCTTGAACAAAGAGTTCTTCTACTGATGTCGGTCAGCTGATAACATATCTTCTACTGAGCGAAGATCAGCTGATGACTTGAGAATAGAAGCTCTTACACTGATGACGTGGAGTTCTGGAAAGTAAGCTTCCTACTGAAGATCAGTCCAACATCTTACCCCGTACATGACTTAGACACAAACGATAAAGAAATCAAAATCAGTCTAGCCTATTACATCATCTAGTCCTATCAACACTCCACTACTGATACCAGCTGGGTTTTGGGATCTTCAATTCCATAGCATGAAACACTGTGATTTCCCCCAATATTATTTTACCCAATAAAATGTTAAGTATCATCTACTGACTCATAACCCAACAATTTCCCCCTAATTGATGATGCCAAAATCTCTATAAATTCTAAGAATATAAGTCCCAAACTACTGACATAGTAAAGACTTCAGTAAAAACTGACAAATAACTTAAGGAAGTCAGCAGCTGAAAGATAGGTACATCAGAGAACGGTTATGTATGTGTCAGATCACTTCAGTGATCAGTTGTGATAAAGATAACACAAACAAAGCCTTAAGACAATGAGTGATTGTCTGGCCAGAAGAAATAACTGTTATATATGTGTGAAATGGATTACACAGTTCCTAACTTCTATACAGGATATGAATAACTACAGCTAACGTCTGAACTTCTTGGTCTTGCTCTTGAAATCAGCAGACTTGTCAGCAGGAGGATCCAAACCGTAGAATTTGTAGATTCTGGCACGGAGTGTTTGGATTTCCTCGAGATCGCAGGGCAGCTGAGAACTAAGATCATGATGGCGTGCTGCTGCGTCGACCTCGTCTTCAATCTCCTTGGTGCATAGAACACCGCGAGTGGTCATGGGAGGAGGTAATCTCCTGAAAGCAGGAGCAACGAGTGGCAGTTTCTCCTTTGCAAGGATCAGATGAATTTGTGCTCTGAGTCTGACATTTGATTGATGAAGGAATTCATCGAAGAGTTGATTTGTCGGAATCTCAGTCGGATAGCATTGCCACACGTAGTAACCTTTGATGAGTCCCATTACCATTGACATACCCAATCATTCTACTATCATACTCATTACCATTGACATACCCAAATTCTTACCAAACGGCCCCTAACATTTTATTGTTACATAAACTTTTAAAATTCATCATTTTTAAACATTTTTATATTCTAGTATCATATACCTATAAAATTAACTTTAATGAGTCCCAATAAAATATAGTAACACTCTTAACCGCCCAACCACTAAGGGACTATTTGGTTTGGGGGAATTAGAAAACGGTGTTGACTTCGTTAGATAATGTTTGGTTCCTTTTTTTCGAAAATTGACTCCTTTGGGGAATCAAAAACCCCGATCAACTCTATTTTCATTCCCCGCCTCCCTCCCGGGATTTCATTTCCCTTTCCCATTCTCTCTCCCCTTCACTTTTCGAAAATAAATTTCACAAACTCTCTCGCCTCTCCTTCCGTCTCCCTCTCTTAATCGCCGCCGCCGTCCTTACATCGTCTCCTCTCTCAGTCGTCGGCGACACACCGCTGCCGCCGCCCACGCACTGCTACTACAATCGAAACCCTAAACCACTTTCGTGTTCTTCTTCTTTGAACGAGGTACGTCTCTTCTTCTTCTTCTTCTTCTTCTCCGTTGCATCTGCTGAATCTCGTGAGTACCCCTGGTCGGTCCTTGAACTCCTATAGTTTGTTTGCTGGAATTTCTGTAGTTTGTATTTCTGAAGAATATGTAGTTTCTTTTGAGATTTGGGCTTGGGTTGTTGCTAAATTGGAAGTATTTCTTCAAGTTGATATTTCTATAGCTTGTAATTTTGTCTCAAAATTCATCAAGAATCTTCTTCGTTCTTGAAGTTCTATTTCAGTTCACATGAAGGCAATCATCTTTAGTTAGTCAGACCAGAGAAGTTCTTTTGTAAAACCGTTTGTATCCCCTTACAGCCAAAATTCACCTTTAGTTTACTATTCACCTTTAGCTAGTCAGATGCTTCCAGAGAAGTTGAAAATCTTCTCTCTTTGATACCTTAGGCCTCTTCCCTTAAATGAGCAAAGTCAATAATATAACACTTGCACTATGGCTAGACCAGATGTAAGTATGTAACTATACCAGATGGATAAACTTGTATATTTCTTTCAGTTTTGGTAATAATTGTCTAAGCTTGCCGCCTAGACAATTTGAAGATATCTTCTTGTTACAAATGATCTCTTTCAGTTCTTAATTCATGAATTTCTTGTATGATTTGGTTTGCACTGGCTAATTTGTTTCTTTTACCTCATGTATAGAATGACTCGCTTAGGCCTTTCCTTGAGAAGAAACTGACAAATGCAACATCAATTCTTCATAACCATCATCATTTCTGTCATTAAGGTGTATTTGACATGGTATGCTATGCGTAAAACTTTGTATGGTTCAACTTCCATATCAGTCAACAAAGAACTTAGGAGAAAATTGAGAATGTTCAACTTGAATAGATTGGTAAGAGAAAGTGATGTATTGTGTAGAAATCATCTTCGTATGAACCGATATGCTTTTAATAAACTTTGTGAGATGATAAGAGATATTGGTGGTTTGAGAGACGCTAGAAGTATGAGTATATAGGAGATTGTTGCAATGTTTTTGTATATATTAGCTCATCATAAAAAGAATAGGTGTGTAGGAGCTTACTTTTATAGAAGTGGTAAAACTGTTAGTCGGCAATTTCATGAGTGTTTAAATGCTATTATGAAGTTACATGTTATACTACTTAAGAAACCTTCTCCTATAGCAGAAGATTGCAATGAAGAAAGATGGAAGTATTTTAAGGTAATATTAAATACGAGCTCATTTCTTTAGAAAATATTAGTAGTATGATTAATATCATCTAAATTGCTATTTGTTTTGTGTAAATGCTTAGGTGCACTTGATGGTACGATGATTAATGTAATTGTACCATCTGAGGATCGATCCAGATATTGAACACGAAAAGGCACCATTGCAATGAATGTTTTAGGAGTTTGCTCACCTGAAATGGAGTTCATTTATGTTTTAACCGGTTGGGAGGGTTCAACATATGATGGTCGAGTATTACGTGATGCTCTTAGTATGCAGGATGGTTTGAAGGTTCCTAAAGGTAAATAATTTTTTTCTCATATCATGAGATATGAAAGTGAGTACATAATTATTGTATGTTTTCATGTGAAGGGAGTTGTTACTTGTGTGATGCCGGTTATGCTAATGGAGAGGGATTCCTTACACCGTATAGATGACAACTTTATCATTTGAGAGAGTGGGGCAATGGTCCTCGCCAACCATGAACTGCAGAAGAATACTTCAACTTGAGGCATGCAATGGCTAGAAACGTGATAGAACGTTGTTTTGGGTTACTAAAGGGAAGGTGGGGAATTCTTAGAAGCCCTTCTTGGTTTAGATTTAGAACACATAGTCGTATTGTCATGGCATCTTGTTTATTACATAACCTCATAAAGAGATATATGCCTTCTGGATATCTTTATGATGACATATCCGATGACGAGAATTTTGATGATGATGATGGTGTGGAAGAGAACGACAATGAAGTTGAATATTTGACTAGTATTGAGACATCGGCCCCTTAGACTAATTTTAGGGATTCAATGGCTCAAACTATGTTCAACGATTGGCGAGCTAGAGCTAACGAACATTGAGTATTTTTACTACTTTGTATTGTTTTTGTTTCTTATTGTAATAACTCACTATGAATTTATTTTTTTAATTATAATATCATACTTTGAATTATTTTGGTTAAGTTGATGAGTAATTTTGAATTATTTAATTTATTATTGTCTATTTTATTATTTTTTTATTTAATTGCAATATTGAAAAAAAATTGAAAAAAAATGATTCCCCTACTTGAACCAAACAGCCACAAAGGGAAACATGGGGGATCGATTCCAGACAACCAAACAGAAGGGCATATGAGTAATCATTCCTAAGCCCTTCCTTTCCCTTTCTTAATTCATTTCCGTTTCCCTTCGCGAGTCAAACGGCCCCTAAAATATAAACAACTATATCTGTTGGTCCCGAGTGTACGGTCAGGTGTTGAGGGGGGGGTGAATACACTTGAATCCGATTTTCTCAACTTCGAACACGAATAGTCCTGTTCAGGAAAGTGCCGATGCGAAATAATTCAGGCAGACCAAATAGCTGTTCTGAATCGTGTGTGACAAAGAGTCTCGACTCTACCGAGATCTCGCTAGCCGATCGAGTCGAATTCGCATCAAACAGGTAGAGTTCAGCAGTGCGGAAAAGTGTAGGCCCTAATCAGTTGAGTGGAAAACCGTTTTGTGCAAGTCTCAGTTTAGCAAGTAGACAGTTCGAGTATGTTGAGACAGTTGTATGATTTTAAAGAAGATTTTCGGTATGAACAAGTAAAATCAATGCAACAAGAATCGAAAGCAATAACAAGATACGTATTTTTAAAGTGGTTCGGATATCAATCGATCCTACGTCCACCGTCCCGAAAGTTCGGGAGGTTATTTATTATACCGAGGTAGTCTCGGCCGCTTGTGCGCGGGACGAAGCCGCGTGGCTTGGGGATTATACCGAGCAAGTCCCGGGTTACAAAGGCATCAAACTAAAGTGTTTGACAAACTTCTCCAACTATGAAGGAGTCCTTTTACAATAAGGATTGGGTTCAAATATGAACTCCTTCGTCTAAGCTATAAGTATATTCGGTTGAGCTTAGGGTTAGAGGGATAGGGAATGAGAATGTAGCTTCTAGATCGACGAACAGCTGAAATAAGCTTTAAGTTCGTGTATCGTCGATTTGGATACTAGAGGCTCTTCTAACAGTTTAGCTTGGTTCCCTATGAGCTGAGAAGGTAGTCTTTCACGGGAGATAGATCTTCAAGTTCTTGCGGAAGACTTAGGGTTTTCTGGTTCTAGCTCGTTTGAATGCTTGTGTATGTTTTCGTCGTTTAAGCTTATTCACATTTTCTCTTCTTGAAATGTCCCTCTATTTATAGAGCAGAGATTGGAAAAGATCCGTTGGAGACGATCTTCTTCTTTCTCTCTCTTTTGGTAGCAAACGGCTCTTTTGAAGTAGGTAACAGTGTGCTTTCCCACCTTTTTAGGTAAAGGGTTGACTGCAGCTTTAGCAGGTGAGAAGACACGTGTGTTCTTGTCATTCGTTGAGGCGGATAGAGTGGTTGAGACAAAGGCAGACTTCAAGGCAACCGAAGCCGACTTCTCTCTTCCTCGTATATGACAATGCTGATTGTTTTTCAAAAGTATCTGACAGTTCGGAAGACTGTCTACCGATGCTGAGTCTGATCCCGTATTCAGTAGGTAGATAGCTGAGTAAAGTCTACTGAAGATCAACTCGAGTTCAGTGAACCGCTCCTGCCTGAGTTCAGTTCCACTGACTCTTTCAGTATACTGCTCCTGCTGAGTCCAGTATTACTGAGTTTTCTACTTCTGGTGTTAAGGCAGATAATCTACTGAGCGCCTTGATCAGAGCAGAGTGTCTACTGAGTCTGAAACCTCAGAGACAAAAAATAACGATTACAATGGAATGGTTCACCAATCAGATAGGGTTTTGGGATCTTCAAATCTTCTCAACATTCGAGCACCAGTGGCCGAGCATGGTTCAAGATAGAAGATAGAATCATTTCCCACCAAGTAAGACTATGCCGAGGATAGAATCATCACTCAACAATTTCCCCCTATTTGATGATGCCAAAACCTATCATCTATGCTAACACTAAACGTAAAACGAGCTCCTTACAATATTACGGGGTAGGATCGGCGGAGTTGTTCCAGCAGCTTCTAGATTACTGAGAAAACAGGGCAAAACACAATTTCCCCCATTACATAGAAACTAGACTAGCGAGAATCTAACAAAGTAATAAACCGACAAGAAAGTAAATAGAGTGAGTGTGTGAGTTAGTCATCACTTCGGTGATTCTCGATGTTAAAGCATAATACAAACACATTTGAATAGACAACAAGTGGTTGTCGAGCCAAAATCGATTTGTACATATGAGTTATTCGGATCGATACAATTACAAATCTTGCTAAGCTAGGAAGATCGTAACTAAGCCTAGGAGCCCTTAAACCGCTTGATCCCGTCCATGAATCCTTGAGATTGCGTCTCGGGCAGGTGGCACTCCATACATTCGGTATGTGTTCTTCCTCGGCTTCAAGTATGCAAGCAAAGTCTCGCCGGCTCATCTTCGTCCAGTTCTCTCTTTGATGCAAAGATACTTCACTTCAGCTTCTATTACCCCAAAGTGGATTGAGTCATCATTTCTTCTAGGTGGAGGTATGATTCGGGCTCCGGAACACCGACTTCTATACCTTCGGATACAGCTTTATGCAAGTATATGTATAGATCGAGTTCACTTATCATCATCCATTCGTGTGTAGGCATCGGCCTTAGTCATGTTGGGCCGGAACCTCCGAAATAATTGCGCTTGATAAACTCTATCTTTGCCGATTCCCATCTACGAGTAAATTGAGCGGTATCCAATTGTCTGTCTTTGGCCATCCGTGCGATTTCGGATCACCGGCTTCCCGAACCTTCGTATCGATAAGGAATATCGGCTTTTGAAGGTACCCTCGGCCGACCTCTTCCTCAGTTCTTTTTCTCGGTGCTTCAAGGTCCGCCTCCCGATTCTCGTCTCGCGGCACCGAACTTGTCTAGCCTCTTCGCCCCGTATAGGTATCTGTTCATTTGGTCGAATATGGCCTCAATTTCATCATCTTGGGCTTCAGCTGGCTTTCGAGGAATGTCTTCGATTCGGCCAGGGTACTTGATTTTTCTTTTGACGTACCCACGCTTCTCAGTGCTTTGCTGCTTTTGCTCCTTCTCCTTCTCCCTATCTTCTTCATCCTCGATAATCAATTTCCTTAGAGGTATCCTAGTAGGCTTTCTTCCTCCTCGAGCTGGAGATTTTGTCTTTCCTTTGATGTGCTTAGACTTTGGTTTATTAGCGGCTTCTGTTTCGGCAATCTCCCTTGCCGACTTCTCATCACCTCGCAATTTGAGCCTCCTCCTCGCTGAAATGTATCTCTTCGTTTTCTGGGCCGGAGGGGTTGGGATAATCAACACTTTCTTGCCTTTTTCCCGAACGGTGGAGGGAGAGGAGCCTCTTCCTCTTCGACTCTTCCCGCTCAAGCATACTCTGCAACCTCCTTGATAAAATCGGTCGGAGTCCGGGTTGCATGAGTAGCTCGGGTTCCCGAGCCACTTGGGGCCGGTCTCACCGTGTGCTCGCAGCCAAGACACCCCGGGCCTTACCCTCTGTCTGAGTCCGAGTCCGAGTCCCGCTTATCTCGATTACGGACTTGGTCTTTTTCTCGGATCTCGGTGAAGTTTGTCCCCCTTAAGTAATTTGGCGTAGTTTTGGTAGGGGTCGGCTTCTCGGCACTCTTCTCTTTTCCTTTCGTACTCTTCTCTTTTTCTTCCCCCTTTTTGGCATCATCAATTACGGTCGGGGTAGGGACGAGTACCTTCTTGTCTAGGCGTGTGTAGACGGCGGACGGTTCGTCCCGATCGTCATGGATCTTTGTCGGTGCCAAGTGCAGCTCATTCCTCTCATTAGTCGGTTCCTCCGAGTATTGCTTATGGGAGAGGTCACCTTCGCCTTGAATTCGTCGGCTTCTCGAAATCTTATCCTCCATGACCGGTTGAATGTTGTCAAGTCGGATCTCCGTGGCACGGGCATGTTCGGTGAAGGACTCGGTATGAGTGGATATTGAAACTCGGAATGCTTCGAGAAGTTTGGCTTGTCCTTCCCGAATAATTCGAGCCGATCATCAAACCGCTTCGCCGCTTAGCCAAAGCTTCGGATACAATTTCGTAGACAACAGGGGCGGCCGATTTAGATACCGATGTTTTCAGCCCCGTAGCTCATTGGTTGTGGCTAGCGCGATCTGTTTCCACACCTTGTGGACGGCCTTCGCAAGAGCTCGATTCTGGATTCCCCGAGCGGTGAGAGCTTTTGCTACGGATCGAGATCTCTTGGAAGTTGGGCCGGGCGCCGCTCGTAAGTCGACTCCAAAGAAGAGCCGAGCGGGCTCGGCCGAGGACGAAGCACCGGCCTTGGACTTCGCAGTCCAAGGATACGGAGTGGAGGTTGAGCTTGTTCGGTAGCATGTGTATCCTTGTCTCCGGGGATTTTCCTCATCGAGCTTTCCGGGGCTCGAATCACGGGTGGATCTTGACCATCGTGGTTCGATCCATCGAGAGTCTTGAGCCGGTAGCTAGCCGCCTGTCATGTATCATTGCCCGCATAGCAACCCTCGAGTTCTCCATGGTGCCGAGGTCGGCGGGCTCGAGTAGCCTATTTGCTCCCTCAACTTCAATTCTTCTTCATGAAGCCTGGCGGGGAGTAGTGGAGTACTAGACGTTGTAGTTGGGGCCACTCCCGAAATCGCAGCAACATGTGGAGCCTTGCCGATTTTGCAATGAGCAACAAATCGAGTAGTCAGCAAGCTCCGGAATCTGTTGAAGAATTTCTCGGGATGCTCGGATATGATCATCGAAGCTTCCATCCCAATTGTCTCTTCTTCGGATCTTTGTCTCGGACTCCAAGTCTATGGGAGACGCTCGAGTCTCAACAGGAGGCACACCGCCGAGTGGTGGAACCGAGAGGGGGCTGTCAAGACGCCGAATATCCTCGTTATGTGCTTCAAGAGCATCCCCTTGTTCCACTTCTACGGGTTCCTCGACGGAGACGGCCTTCTCCACCGATTGAGTCTTCTCGAGATGATTCGACTCGTCTATCCGCCGTATTCTTCGAGTAGCCCGAGCAAAGCGAGAACTTCGAGGAGAAACCTCGGGTTCGGTAGGCACGTCCGGAATGACTTTCCTCGTTTCTTAGCTGGTGCCTTTGGAGTTTTTGCTTTGGAGGTGTTCTCTTCTTCGAGGGTGTAGCCTCGCCGAGGCTTAGTCTGGCCGAGTTACGGTGAGGGACTCGACCCGATCTGCCGAAGAGCAGCGATCTTGTTGTGGAATCGACCTTCTTCACATTAAAATACTCCTTGTCACGAGATCCGCAGACATCCTCTATCATTATGGACGACTTCGATCCATAAAGAAGCTTGCCCTTTGCACTCGGCGTGCAAGAGGCCTTGTCGAATTTTGCCGCCTGAGCCATGAATTCACGGATAAAGAACTCCGTCCAATTAATCTCGGGCTCTATCATATATGGCCATCATGAAGTTGGATCTTAAGCCTCGATACTTGATCGAATGAGCACGCTTGGCCGGTCGGGCAGAGTCGCGTCACAATATAAGCCAAAGCTCAGATCGAGGGCAAGATGTTGTTTTTAGGAAAAGCTACGAAGGTCGTGGGCTTTCCACGGAATATTGTCAAATAGTCATCTACAAGATCATCCTTGTACCCACAAGATCGGCTCCTTCAAAAGGCAGATCAAAACTTCTCTTTAGTGCCTCCTTGAGTGATATTTGCTTCAGAATCGGAAAAGCATCCTTGATCTTGTGAACGGCGAATCTTCCGATTATGTCCCCGCCTACTGAGTCAGAATTAAGATAGACTTCGGCCACCTGCCTTGGGAGGAAGTATGTCGGCTTCCTTGAAAGAAAACTTTCAAGCCCCGACTCTCGAGAGCCGAGAAGATCTCGTCCATATAATCGAGATCACAGGGCGTTGAACTCCATGGTTGGCTCCGAACCAAACACGATCCTTGTCCGGGATTTCTTGCATGTTAACTGGAGCGCATACACCGAAATATTTTTACTTGCCATTGTACTGTTACACTAGCATTTATCAGGATCGATTTAAATAAAACAGTTTGTATAGCGATTCTGAAAAAGAAGATTAATTCGTGTAGCAGTTGTAATAAGCATACCGAAAGAGAGATTCTGAAAGGATATGCAAGAGGGGATTGCAAGGAATGATCTCAGAATTTTCGAATGCAGAGGATTTTAAGTGCGGTAATGGTGGTTTCTAAAGATATGATCGAAAATATATATCTAACATGAAGGTGAACGGTTTTCAATCAAAGGCAGAGTTTAAACTTGCTTTATGAGATGGACGGTCAAGATTAAAAGATATATGAAGTAATGATCACATATGCCGCCTAAGTCAAAGCCAGTTGTAAATATGCCTAAGTAGTAACTATGAGATGAGATGCATTAAATGCGTGCAGAGTTCAGCAAACTTGTGTATGGAATATCGTGCATTAAATATAGGCCGTTAATAATAAATGACAAACTTAGGATATTTAATAGCATGCTGAATCTTCATCATAAATGCATTCTTGTTTTATTCGTTACTACCGAGTAGAGATACGCAAACCCGTCGCTGAACATAGTAGTCACTGATACCTCTTGTAGATAGTTTTCTCGTCTCTACGCATCGAATTTACTCGGTATTGAGAGTGATCATTCCCCCCTTACCGAATGATCCTCTCCTGGAACCTTCTTACTTCGACCGGGGTCGGTAGGGTCTAGCCAGACCTAGCTCTACCGAAAGTTCTTTGAATCCGGATTCGCCTAGAGGTTTGGTCGAATATCGCCCTTTGTTTGTCAAGTATGGATCTTTTCCATTTCGATATCCTTCTTTCGACATGGTCGCGAATGAAGTGATGCCTAATGTCCACGTGTTTGCATCTCGTGTGTAGTACGGGGTTCGAGTGATTGCAATAGCACCGCATGCGTCGCAAAATATCGGCACTTCATTTCGAATAACGTCATAGTCTCTTAGGCTGCGTCTCGGCCCAAAGGATTTGGGCGCAACAACTTCCGGCAGCCATGTATTCGACTTCGGTAGTTGACGTGGCTACTGAGTGCTGCTTCTTTGAAAACCATGAGATCAGCTTACTGCCTAGGAACTGACAAGTTCCTGAAGTTGATTTTCGGTCAATTCTACATCCTGCATAGTCAGCATTAGAGTAACCAGTTAGTTCAATATTATCATCAGCTGGATACCATAAACCCATGTCAGGTGTGCCTCTGAGGTAGCGGAGAATCTTCTTTACTGAGTCCATGTGGCTCTGCTTAGGATTCGCCTCGAAATCGAGCGTGCACACCTACAACATAAGTTATGTCAGGACGAGTAGCTGTTAGATATAATAAGGAACCAATTATTGCACGAAATTCAGTTTGGTCTACTGATACTCCCTCTTTATCAAGATCGATTTTCATATTCGTGTTCATCGGGATCTTGATAGGTTTGCCGGATGTACAACCGAATCTTTTGATGAGGTCTCGAGTGTATTTGCCTTGGTTAATGAACGTTCCCTTTTCAGATTGTTTGACTTGAAAGCCGAGGAAATAGTTCATTTCACCCATCATTGACATCTCGAACTTGTCCTTCATCATTTTCTCAAATTGCTGACACATGACGACGTTCTTTGATCCGAAGATAATGTCGTCTACATAGATCTGCACGAGTAATAAGTCGCCTTCCGGTCGAATCTGTCGAACGGCGTGCGATCTACGTGTGCCTTTTCGAAAACCTTTTCGAAGAAGAAACTCGACAGGGTATCGTACCAAGCCCCGGGTTCCTTGTTTTAACCCATATAGAGCCTTCCGAGTACGTAAACCCGATGTCCCCGCTTGAAAGCCGGGCGGTTGTTCTACATAAACTTCTTTCAGTACGCCGTTCAGGAACGCAGACTTCACATCCATTTGATAGACTCGAATCTTTGATGTGTTGCGTAGGCTAGGAATAGTCCGATTGCCTCCGATCTTGCAACCGGAGCGAATGTCTCATCGAAATCTATTCCCTCGCCTTGACAAGTAGCCTTTAGCCACGAGCCTTGCTTTGTTCCTTACTATGACGTTGTTTTCATCTCGCTTGTTCTTGAAGACCCATTTTGTTCCAATGACGTGTTTCGTTTCTCGTGAACTGATTCAGCTCTTCCTGCATAGCTATTATCCAGTCAGCATCTTTAAGTGCATCCTCAATCGTCCGAGGCTCTTCGGAGACAAGAAGCGGTGAATATAATACGCTTTCTCCTTGACGTAATGCGGATCTTGTCTTGACTTTTGTTGAAGGATCTCCAATGATTAGATCGGGAGTGTGAGCATCTAGCCACGATCTACGATGTTTCAGCCTCTTCATCCGAAATTTGATCAACATAGATAGTAGGTGAGTTAGGAATTTCAGTCGTACTATTCTCGAGATTGAAGCAATTCAAGGTAATGAGAGTGTGATCTACTGAGTTTCCAGGTTCAGGGGCATTCAACTTAGGAACATTAATAGATGTTCCCCCGAGTTGTTACTTTCGGTAGTGGTCTCGGTTACCTCAAGGGTTTCCTCATCGACCTGAGTTACCCGGGATTGACTCGTTCGGGAGAGTCAACTGTTCGCCTACTTGCTCTCGGTTGAGATTCCGTAGACTTGTCTTCGTTTCTTCGTCCGAATCATCATCCCAACATAGCCGGATCTTTTCGGGGTTTGTCTTTTAAGCTTAGATCCTGTAGCTGCTTACTGATGTCCTCAGATTTAGAGTTAGAGTTATTGCTCCTGTCTTCAGTAGCAAACTCATTAAAGACAACATGAGGGCTTTCCTCCACGCAAAGAGTCCGATAGTTGAATACTCACGAAAGCTTTGTCGACCCGAGAGTATCCTAAGAAAACTCCCTGATCGGACTTGCTATCAAAAGTCTTCAGCTGATCTTTCCCATTATTGTGGATAAAGCATGAACAACCAAAGATATGGAAATAAGATAAAGAAGGCTTCCTGCAGTTCCATAGTTCATATGGTGTTCTCTTATGCTGCTTTGTCAGTAGAGATCGGTTCTGAGTATAACATGCAGTGTCAGTTGCTTACGCCTGAATTTGGTTGGGAGTCCCGAGTCCTGCGAGTAGAGTTCTTGCTCGCTTCTTTGAGTGTGCGATTCTTTCGTTCAGCAACCCCGTTCTGCTGAGGGGTGCGCGCAGCAGATGTCTCATGCTCAATTCCTTCTGTTTTGCAGAACTCCTCTACCATGGAATTAAGGAACTCAGTTCCTCTGTCAGAACGAATTTTGATTATCTTGGTGTTCTTCTCGACACTAAGCTTTTTCAGAAGCGTTGGTAACTCTGTTTTGACGTCAGACTTGTTGGCAATGAATATGACGCATGTATAGCGCGAGTAGTCATCGATGACCACTAAAGCATATTTCTTGCCTCTGATCGTCACTAGAGAGACTGGACCGAACAAATCCATATGTAGCAACTGAAGGATTCCATCAGTGAAAGGAGATGGAACAGGTGGATTTTGATTCCTTGTTTGCTTTCCCTTCAGACATGCTTCACACTGAGTGTCTTTGCTGAATACTTCATTCGGCAGTCCTCTTGCTAGAGTGTTCCTTGCTAGTTTGTTGAGCGTTTTGAAGTTGAGGTGATTGAGTCTCCTATGCCAAAGCCATCATGTACGGTTGTCGTTCTTCGCCAACAAACAAGCTTCAGGTTCTGCTGAGTTCCAGTCAGCTACATATATATTCTTTTTACGCAAACCTGATAACACTGTTTTCCCTGTGGATTTATCAATGACATCACAGAAACCAGTGTCAAAAATCACTCTATTCGAGTTATCACAGAATTGACTAACAGAGAGATGATTATGCTGAAGTCCTTCAACATATGATACTCTAGGAACTGTGGCAGTTCCAAGGATGAGTGCTCCATATCCTCTTGTATAGCCTTTTGCATTGTCTCCAAACTCAATTATGGGTCCTTCTTCAGCTATATAATTCTTCAGTAGGTTCCTTTGGTAAGTCATATGTCTTGAGCATCCACTGTCCACATACCAACGATCTTTGTGCACCTGCAAAACAAAATTATATTCAGGTACCCTTTATTTTGTTTTTGGGTCCTTAGATGTTAGTTTTAGTAACTCAAATCTGTCTAACAACCCTGGTGGTTTCAGACAGTTTCTTTCCACTTGAGTCAATATACTTGACCACTGGACTGGTCAAAGCTGACTTCTTAGGCTGTTCAGGTTTAGGAGTCCGGATCTTCTTAGTTGGTGGACTGCTGACCTTTGCCTTTTGTGCGTTTTTCTTCTTTTTCTGACTCTTGGAACCTCTTCTGACTATAGGATCATAGTAATATGACCCATATTGAGCTGGATGTGTCAACTGAGGTGGTCCATACTGATCAACCCACTTAACTCTGCTAGTTCCCCCTTGACTGAACTGGGGTGTCTTGGTACTGATCTTCTGGTCAGAATACTGATGTGTAAGATGAGGTGCTTTCATCTTTTGTTTGTTCTTTGCTGAGGGGTTCAGAACATTTGCATTGATTGTTTCTCCTCGAACAAACCTATCAGTTAGACACACTTCTGAGTGTACGGGGGCAGATGAGGAAGCTCCCTGGTTGAAACCAAGTCCCTCCTTACAGTGCTTGGGCTTGTTGCTTGCAAGCATAGCCTCCAGCTTCTTTTCAACGCCATGTAACGCTCAGTCATCAGGCTCTTCCAGACATCATCACTCCTTTTCAGTATGTCGTGCTTGGTCTGAAGTCCTGCAGTTCTTGTTTCAGTAGACTCAGTTCAGTATCTTTCTGAGTCAGGTCATTGGTCAAAACTGAAATTCGATCTTCTTGATGCTGAGACTTGGCCATCAGAGAGTTCATCTCCTCCCTGAGTCTCAACACAAGTCCTTCGGCTTCAGTAGCGGCCTGACTCTCCTGAGAAAGTCTCTGATTCTCCACTTTCAGGGTATCCAATTCCTAAAGAGTCTTACTGAGCTGCAGACTCATTTGAATTTGTTCATCTAATAATTCTTCATAGGCGGTCGTGATGTCCAAATTCCCATCCGCACCCGAAACCGATGTCGTGTGTGCATTGTGAAGAGGAATTAAGTGGTTCATGAGAGTTTACCTCATCCTCTTCTCCCGCCATTAGGCACTTTTCAGTTGTTTCTTCAGCTTCATGCTCTAAGGCCATGAAAGCTGCTTCATCGTCAGATGAGTCCATGAAGGATTCGACTTCTTTCGAGTCGTCCGAGATTTCGCCCGCAATATAGGATTGTCTCTTCCGGGCGAATTTCTCTCTCCTTGCCTTTACGTCTGCGCGTTCAAGACTACTCGAGCTCGGGACAATCATATTGATAGTGTCCCGGCTTTTTGCGATTGTAGCAAGTGATGACTCTTTCTTCTTTGCTTTTACTATCCTTTGATGGTCTTGAGTCATCCTTCTTTCGCATTCGGAAGATTGTGAGTCGGGAGTGCGTTTTGGAGTATAATCGACTTACCTTTTGTATCTCGGTATGCTTTAGTCGTTTTTCGCGCCTCTCCTTCTCCTTCGATACTTCACGGCGAGCAACGCGTACTTCGAGCGAGACTTCCTTCTTGTAGATCATTGAGTGAAGGTTCGGTCTTACTCGTTGTCTTGCTTGTCGCCGGAGATCTTTGCCGACCGATGCTTTGAAGGCATGGTCAATTTTATTGTCGGCTTCACTCTTTGCTTTCGTTGAGGTCTCGTCAAACTCAAACTCTTTCGCCCGAAGTTCCGAAAAGATATGGTCGGGAGAGACAACATCTAAATCGGAATGTCGCAATAAGGTGGCGCAAAAGGTGTCCGGTGTCCGTCCGGGTGTGTCATCACGTATCTTGAGATTCATTTCTCGGTTGCTGAATGTCTTTCCCAGCCCATTGATGGAATTCATCAGATTCGTAAATCTGACGTTCAGATCTTCTATTTTGTCACCAGGCATGAGAGACAGACTTTCCAGCTTTTGGAGTTCCAGCGCCAGTTTGTTAGCTTTTATTTTCTGAGTTCCACGACTCGGTAAGCGCTAGAGCGTCCCGAGTTCCTTTGCCGTTTTGCATTCCCGAACCCCGCCAAGATAAGAATCACTAAGAGTGGTCAGTATGGCATTTCTGGCGACTCGGTCTAAGTTGTGAAGCTTCTTCTCTTCAGGAGTGAAGAGACTTCTGTCTTTAGGGATCTTCTTTCCAGTCACCATTCCTCCTCCTTCAGCTGGGACCTGAGTCACGACACTATCGATCATGGGAACAATAGGTCCATCTTCAAGCACTTCAGTCATACTATCATGGAGGGATGTCAGATGTGCTTCCATTCTGACTCGCCATACTCCATAATTCTCTACCGAGAAGATGGGTACCATTCTTATCCCTGACATATCAGCCATATAAAAATAATGATATGAATGTAGAGTGATAAGCAGTGAAAACGATTTTCCGGATCCGTTCAAGTAAACCAGTTTCAAGATAACAAGAGTCTTAAAGAACTCCTGCTCTGATACCAATTGTTGGTCCCGAGTGTACGGTCAGGTGTAGAGGGGGGGGGTGAATACACCTGAATCCGATTTTCTCAACTTTGAACACGAACAGTCCTATTCAGGAAAGTGTCGTACTGAAATAATTCAGCAGACCAAATAGCTGTTCTGAATCGTGTGTGGCAAAGAGTCTGACTCTACTGAGATCCGCTTGGCCGACCGAGTCGAATTCAGTATCAAACAGGTAGAGTTCAGCAGTGCGGAAAAGTGTAGGCCCTAATCAGTTGAGTGGAAAACCATTTTGTGCAAGTCTCAGTTTAGCAAGTAGACAGTTCAGTATGTTGAGACAGTTGTATGATTTTAAAGAAGATTTTCAGTATGAACAGTAAAATCAATGCAACAGTAATCAGAAAGCAATAACAAGACACAGATTTTTAAAGTGGTTCGGATATCAATCGATCCTACGTCCACTGTCCCGAAAGTTCAGGAGGCTATTTATTATACTGAGTTAGTCTCAGTCAGCTTGTGCGCAGGACAAAGCTGTGGCTTGGGGATTATACTGAGCAAGTCCCAGTTTACAAAGGCATCAAACTAAAGTGTTTGACAAACTTCTCCAACTATGAAGGAGTCCTTTTACAATAAGGATTGAGTTCAAATATGAACTCCTTCGTCTAAGCTATAAGTATATTCGGTTGAGCTTAGGGTTAGAGGGATAGGGAATGAGAATGTAGCTTCTAGATCGACGAACAGCTGAAATAAGCTTTAGGTTCGTGTATTGTCGATTTGGATACTAGAGGCTCTTCTAACAGTTTAGCTTGGTTCCCTATGAGCTGAGAAGGTAGTCTTTCGCCGGAGATAGATCTTCAAGTTCTTGCGGAAGACTTAGGGTTTTCTGGTTCTAGCTCGTTTGAATGCTTGTGTATGTTTTCGTCGTTTAAGCTTATTCGCATTTTCTCTTCTTGAAATGTCCCTCTATTTATAGAGCAGAGATCGGAAAAGATCCGTTGGAGACGATCTTCTTCTTTCTCTCTCTTTTGGTAGCAAACGGCTCTTTTGAAGTAGGTAACAGTGTGCTTTCCCACCTTTTTAGGTAAAGGGTTGACTGCAGCTTTAGCAGGTGAGAAGACACGTGTGTTCTTGTCATTCGTTGAGGCGGATAGAGTGGTTGAGACAAAGACGAGACTTCAAGGCAAACTGAAGCTGACTTCTCTCTTCCTCGTATATGACAATGCTGATTGTTTTTCAAAAGTATCTGACAGTTCACCAATCAGATAGGGTTTTGGGATCTTCAAATCTTCTCAACATTCAGAGCACTAGGCTGCTGAGTATGGTTCAGTATAGAAGATAGAATCATTTCCCACCAAGTAAGACTATGCTGAGGATATAATCATCACCCAACAATATCCATATACATGAATATATATATATATATATATATACACTATTTTTTTTAATATTATTAAAGTATAATTTTAAATTATTGTATATTCATATTATAAATAACTTTAATTTATACATAATTTAATTCTTATTTATGTTCAAAAATTGAAATTACATAATTAAACTTTCAATTTATTATGTATATATTTATATTTATTATGTTATGTTTACCTCTTAACGTTATTGATTATTTATTTATATATATTTATTATGTATATTAACTTCTGCTCCCAAATATGAGATTACACTTATTTTATCTCTCTCAAAATTAATTATCATTTGAAAATAAAAAATAATCATATTACTAAATTCAGTTAACATTCCACATTGTCATACACTCACACACACCATTGACTGTGCGGGTGCATGCACGCTCCACGCGCCCTCAAACGACGAACTTACATAAAGCCAACTCTTTCTGCTAGCAGTTAGCTCTCTGTTTCCAACTCCTTAATTTTGATTCAAATAGTAAAAAGTTGAAACCCCAACTTTTAGCAAAATAAGAAGTTGGGTAAAAACCTCCATTGGAGGTACCAGGGGTGTGCATAAAAACTATCCAATTGCCTCCGCTCGCTTGACCCGCCTGTCGGAAACCGTAACCTTCGGTTTTTATCAAAACTAACTTCGGTTCAATTTTTTATCAAACCGTCATTAAGCGGGAGGGTGGCAGTTTGCCGATGACGGTTAACCGACCCGTCCGCCACCCTTTTTTTTTAATGTTAGAAAATTAAAAGCTTTAAATTAAAGCCAGATTATAGATACAACACGACTCAACAAAGTTGCATTTCAAAAATTCATTTTCCATATGAATCTGTCATAGTGCCGTGAATCTTAGAATAGATTATCACAATCATTTCATTTGAATTTATAATTTCTGATTTGGACTAATGTTTTTTTTTGTGTGTGATACACCAAAGTATTTTCTCTACCTCATGTTTAAAAAAATTAGTAGACAATATTCTTCCTATGACAAATTTTGTTCCTTCTAACTAAATCAACTTATTAAGTTAGTCAAACCACAATAGATAATAAAGAATAAAATAGTTAGGATATCTAATTATTTGACCCGCAAAACCGCCCGCAACCGCCTGCAAACCGCCCTACCCGACCCGCAATGGTTTGAAGAAAAAATGAAACCGCCATGATTTGTAAATTCATGAAACTGCCTATATGTGGATCGGTTAATTTTTACGTCCAAACCCGTCCGCGCACACCTCTAGGAGGTACTCTTAGACCCAGGAACGGAGGGAGGGGTGGGGCAGGGGTGGCAATGGGCTCCCCCTAAGGTTATATGTTTTTATTTGTGGAAATACACTATGTTAGCCAATTTCATTATAATAAAGATAATTGTAGTCATCTACTATAACAAAATACATATATAGCCATCTAGGTTCACTTTTTCTGTTAAATCCAATCATTTGACAACTTTTCTTCTGTTGTGACAAGAAATAAGGCGGCCCGATGGAGAGCTGATGGAGGGCTCTCCATTGGCCCTCCATCGGCCCGCCTTATTTCGAACAAAGGGGATAAGGCCGAAGTTGTTCTCATGTCTAAATCTCGGCTTATAGACAATAAAAAATAAGGGCCGAAGGAAAGCCTACAGAGTATTCGGCCGCCTATTGGTCCCTTCCTCATAGAAGTGGCTCAAATGATTGATGAGATGTGATTGAAGACAAAAAGGAATCAATTTGGCAAGAAATGTGTTTTGTTATAGTGGAAGGTTATATTTGTTTTTTCAATTAAACTATTTGGCTATGACTAGAAATGCTTCATTTTAGTTTGTATATATTAAAGGTATTACATCTTGGTATAGTGGTTAAACTTCCTCCTAAGAATTTTGTAGGCTTAGGTTCAATTCTCTGCAACGTTTGTGTTCTTTTCTTTATCATTTCCCTATTTTTTCCGTTTTCCCTCTTTATTTTCCTAATTAAAATACAGATAACTGAGAAATCACTATTGTAAATGACATCCATAAACATATAACTAGTTGGACCCCCTGAACGAAATTTTCGGCTCCATTCCTGCTTAGACCATGTTTTTTTCCTGAACACGCAACCATCTAACAATCTTAATATTTAATTATTTTTTCTCTATTTCTTATAGTTAAATTCTCTCTCAAATCAATTATCTCTATTTATCTGTTTTATATCTGACCACCCTAAACACCCAACTATTCACTCATAACATTATATACTCTATTCGTTCCACTATTAATGTCTTGTTTCCAAAAATGGAGAAAATTAACTAATGATCCTAAAATGAAGTGGAGCTGGTGGGACGACCTCTCGTTGTCTGGAAAGACGAAACCACACAAATACATTTATATTTACACATGCAACAGATAACTAGAATAAGAGTAGCACATTTAGCAAACAGGGATCGAATTCACAGGGAATGGGTAAATTTAAATAAATTATCTCTAAAGACCGAAAATGGTTTGGTTAGTAACCATCATTAATTTGGGTTTAATTAACACTAGACAATAAATCAGAAGTTATGCAATTAAATAGTAATAAATACAAATATTAAAGGTGATTTGGCTTTAGACAGATCCACACTAATCAGTCTCCGATCCTCGATTCCAAGATTAATCGGTTCTCTTAGGTTGTCCAGTTAAGACGCCTTGTTGAGCTCATACACATCTAGATCTTATTCTTAAGAGGGAATATGAATGTTGAGCATTAACTTACTCCCTAACCAAGTGTTGATCTACCATGTTGAGCATTGCATTGGTCTACAACTAAGGAGCATTAGGATTCAAGAAACTGAACCAGCAAAGTTACCCATGTTAAGCATGCAAATAACCCTACCATCTGCACTTCATATTCAACACCAACCAAGCTAACCTAGGGTGATCAATTCTATATTATCCTAAGTAGGCATCTACACAGATCAGGCAAGAAACACTTAGTTAACTAATTTTAAGCAGATTAAGATCTTATGGAGGGCAATGATCGATGTTTCACTGCCCTAGCCCAATCTAGAGCTTAGCTATACATATTTATAGCAAGAAAACAAGGGAGCATGCAAGGAAATATCATTATAAATGTAGAAACACGAAACTGGATGAGTAATAACTACTAGAAACCTTAAACAAACGAAGTAACCAGTGCATGATTAAATACGAGTAACAGAGCAGAGAATTAAACCGCCATTGAGGCAGATGTTCAAACTTAAATGCTTGAACTGGGCGAGAATATGAGAAAGCATTGATTACTTGAACTAAAAACTTAAAGAACATTAACTAAATCAGAAAGCATTAGAACTAGAGAGAAAAACTAAAACTAGAAAGAGAGTAGTACTAAGAGTTATGAGTTGTTGAGAGTTATCATCCCCTACTTACTATTACATATATCAAAATAAAGTATTAAAAAGTCTTGTCCTTTTCCACATGTTTGAAATCTTCTCGTCAAGATAATCTTGAGCCTCTCCCATAATTAAATGAAAAATGGGCGGATTTGACTTCAAGAAGCAAAACTGTGAGGGGCAATTGCCATTTCAAGGAGTACCTTGCCCGCTAAGGCGGGCGACGAAGTAAAAAGCAACTTGCCACTTGTACTACTCTACATAATTTCTTTTTTTTTTTTGTAGCTAATTGCCTCATCTTTCAAGAACTTGTTTTCCTGCCGTTCTTCTTCAAAATCATTGGGCTGAGCTTCTCCATTTCTTCATTTAATAGCTTTCTTCGGCTCACTAACACTGGCTCAGTTGGATAAGCCCAGATCTGGCCAGTTCTGCAATTTATGGCCAAAATCTTCTTGATTCCCATTATTTCATGCATGCAGTTCAGATTTGCACTTAGCATAATCCACCATCTTTTTCGCCATTCTCCACCTCCTACATGGGAAAACACGAGACAAACACGTGTAATAATGGTAAAAGCAACAAATACGTGCTTATCATGGGCCCTCCTTACTCACTATTCACCCTGCATTCTTACTCTCTCTCTCTCTCTCTCTCTCTCTCTCTCTCTTCCTAACATTTTTGAAACTTTAAATTATTTCTTTAATTAAAATATGAAAAAAAATCAATTGTTTCAATTATGCCTTAATAAAATTTGGATGAATTCTCATTCCTCACCATCAACCATGCCTCGAAAATTGTGTTCAATTCTTCATACATTTAAAAATCATAAAATAACATTTGATCAAAGTTTCTTAATCTATGTGCCGAAAAGAAATAGAATAGTAATAGCGAGACGGATAAAGTATCTTTTATTATTTTATATTATTCGTTAATTTTAATATTAATGTTTTTATTAAAATAATTTAAATTATATTTGTATGATGCAATGGTAGAAAATAGAAGAAAAAGTTGTAAAAGTATTATTGAAAATAGAAAGATGATAGAAAAAAAAAGAGAAATTGAGATTATTTAGTGTGTAAATAAATATGTTAAAAATGTCTCTATTTATAAAGAATGAAACATTACGAGTTTTAGTATTATTTATGTAAAAGATACATTCAATACATTTAATTTTATCTATTGGATAAGAAATATCAAGAATTAATAAGGATGTGACATGTGGCACTGTCTCATTGGTTGGAATAAGAGAGGCCTAAAGTTTACTTCTACCCATCTCAGGGGTCTTGGTCGCCGTATGTTTCATCCTCTATTGTATTTTTAATTATTCTAAATTATGGACAAATACATAGGTTCGGCTGACCAGACTAAAAAGTTGAGCGATAAAAACAGTGTTAAGGGACATTTAGTTGGGGTAATCAAGAAAGAGACTTGAACACTTTAATTATGTTGGCATTTGGTTTGCTCTTTTGGAGCACTCAATTACCTAATTAAAGGGTTATCAAAACCCTCATAAGACACCTTTTTAAACTCTCCCCATCCATTACAATTCCTTTCTTTCCATCTAATTCTATCATTTTCTCTCTCTCTCTCTTTTCTCTTGCTATTCACAAAGAAAAAAAGACGAGCATTTTTCTTTCATCATTTTCTCTTGCCTCCTCCTGCCAGTGAAGCCTATCGCCAGGGGCGGATCCAAGGGGGGGCGGGTGGGTGCAACCGCCCCCCGAATTTTTGTGCAATACTAAGAGTTATTTTTTATTTCTAGTAATTTTTATACTTGTTCCAATTAAATTTTGGAATTCCCCCCCAAATTTTTAAATTTGTTATCCTAACTTTGAATTTTTAAAAAAAACGTATATTAAGTGTCACATATTTTAGTGGATGTGTAGATTTTGAGTTTTGGATACCTAGTTTGGTAGAGTCAACTTATATAACTTGATGCAATTAATATACTATGTTTGTGTTTTCTTTTTTCATGTACTTATTGATATAAAATTAAGAACATTTGAAGTATAAATAAACTATCATTTAAATATTTATTAATTCCTCAGTTAGATATTGTTATTCTTCATAATTTCCTCTAACTAAATTTAGAGTGATGTCAAAATAAGATTGTGTACTATATTTTTCGAATAAATATAAAAAATATATGAGTTATTCATGAAAGAAAAATATAATCCTTAAATAAGCCATAAATAATAAGTATAATTAGATTTAAGTAGAAAAATGTGCTAAATTTTTTTTTTCGGGGCTCCGCCCCCGAACCCCCATACAAAGAAAACTCAAGCCCCAGTAAATTTTGCCCCCCCCAACCGAAAAATCCTGGATCTGCCCCTGTCTATTGCTGCCACCACTGCCAATGACAGGTGCGTCCCTTCTCTCTCAAGTCGACACTTCCCCAAATCTTCTCTTTCTCGTCGCCCTACCCCCAATCTCCCCTCTCCCGTCGTCCTACTCTCAATCCTCTCTAGAATTATGAAATTCATCTTGTTTTTTGGAATCTTGCTGCTGGAATCTCACTTTTCTCTTCTAGATTTTGTTTGGTTAATTTCTCTTAGTCTGCTTTGACGTTTATGTCCTTGCCATTCTCAGCGGCACTTTGAGGAGCTTCCTACTTTTTCACAATTGTTGTTGGTGTCTCTGTTCTGCCTCCTTCTGTGTTTTGAGTTATGCTCTTTGCTGCAACTTCTCTGCTTGCCTATTCTTCCTTAGATATTATCCTTAATTTGATTGATTGGTATTTGCTAGTGTTGAATATGTATGTGCTATGAAATGTGGAGAGGTTTTATTATATTCTAGATTGATTCAATATAGAGATGTTTGTAACATAGATGATTGAGAAACAACTGTATTTGGAAATGCTTGACTTACTTCTCTTCTCTTAAATTTATCTTTATTTTTGGAATCTTGTTTGGATAGTTCATATATCTATTTGTGTTTGCAGAATTCATATGTATTTTGGAATCTAGTTTCTTTTGCATTTTGTATATAGAAATGACTCATCTTGGTATTTCCTTGAGAATAAGAAGACAGATGACTCAAATTATGTTCAACAAATGGTAAGCTGAAGGTCATAAAATCTAATTTTTATATCTTGTATTTACTCGTCCTATTATTTATGTCTCATTTGCTATTTTTGTTTGTCCTACTATTTATGTCTCATTCCAAAAGTCAACATAAATGAGTGGTCCACAATCATCTAAATAAGTAGACCTCACCACTTTATACATTTCCACAACTACTTCATACATTTCCACAACCTATCTTAATCTCCATGCCAAGTCCCTATGGGATATACATATTGGGACGGAGGAGTATAGTTTTTGTTATGACTTTATGTAAATGAATTTTGTTTTTTATTGAACTTTAGTTGTATTTTTTTTTCTAATTTGTTGGATATGAGTCAGTAGATTGATACTCAGCTGTTCTAGGGTTAAAAGAAATTGGGGGAAATCATAGTAGTACTATGGAATTGAAGATCCCAAAACCGAGCTGATATCAGTAGATTAGTGTGTCGATAGGATTAGCTGATGTATAGGTTAGACGTGATGTAATGCTTATTATTTTTGTCTAAGTCCTGTAAGGGGTAGTTGTTGAACTGATCTTCAGCTGAAGATACTTTTCAGAACCCCATGTCATCAGTGTAATCGCTTGCATTCTTCGTCGCCGGCGATATCAAACTCGGTTGAAGATCCCGCATCACCGACCGGACCTCGGTAGAAGCATTCTCTACAAGCGATGGTCATCGGTAGAAGAACCAAGTGCAAGCAAGATACCTTCGCGATCGACCAACCGACTCATCGAAGCTCACTTTATCGGTCGACGACTCGACCGAAGAAGACAGACTTTCGAGTATCCGTATCCGACGTAAAGCGACCCAAAGACTTAAAGTCCCTTCAAATGTTCGGCGAGAAGACATACGAGGTAGTTTGAACGGTCAACTCGACACTCACCAACTACAAACCTCGACCAATGAGAAGCCGACAACGCTTACCTACTCTACACAAGAAAGTCTGCTCTCATGAACGTCGCATTAACCGCCTCGCCGCAACAAAGTTGAATAGTGGCCGTTTTCTTTGGACGCTTGTGACACGTGGCATCGTCGTCTCCAACGGACATATGTCACAACTCACAACTATAAATAGAGAAGGATTTGAAGATTTCAAGATGAGGAATATACGCGAAATCAAGGGAAATCATTAAAACTCACAACGCTCTAGAACCTTCAAGCTTATCCAGAGACGAACTAGTTTTCATAGAACACTTCTTGTAGTTCATCTCTCTAGAGCACTTTGATCCCTATCTTCTCTAGACTAAGCTCATTGCTAGATTCATAGCTTAGATCCGAAGGAGTTCACATTTAGTGAATTGTTCTTGTTGTAAGAACTCCTTCTCAGTTGGAGAATATTCCCTCCCTTCTAAACTTAGGTTTGGATTGTAAAGTTGCTAAGGACTATAACTTAGAGGGAACCGTCCCAAGTGCACGGTATCCCCGCCGAGGCTTGCTCAGAATAATCAACAAGTTCTCCTGCCTTGTTCAGGACCGTGGACGTAGGATCTTGCGTATCCGAACCACGTTAAATCGCTTGTGTTCATTTACTTGTTTTATTGCATTGCATTCAACTGACTTGAAAATCATAAGTTTGCATAAAACGTATTTTTATAAAGTGCACGACCAAAAGATTTAACTTGCAAAAACGCGTTTTCAAAAGAGACGACTCGGGCCTAACACTTATCCCGCACTACGGTCTACGACCGGAGTTTCGTAATACCGACATCGGTCGCAGAAGAGCTCGAAGCCGACTCACTTTGACCCCAAGTGATCGAAGGCTTACTTGGCACTCGTTCATCGCTTGCAAACATCGCCTTCACTGACCTTCACCGAGAAAAAGAAACGAGCTCAGGTGTATTCACCCCCCCCCTCTACACCCGACTTTTCGTCTCCGGACCAACAATTGGTATCGAGCTCACGGTGTTCAACCGATCGCCGGTTTCGAAATACGGTCCTCTCGAACTGATCCTGAAAACCGTTTTCACTGCATAAGCATCTTTTCAGCATCCTTATACTCTTACTCTTACAATGTCTGATATGTCAGGTATTAGGATGGTGCCGATGTTCTCAATAGAGAACTACACGGTATGGCGCGTACGTATGGAGGCACACCTAACGTCACTCCACGACAAAGCATGTCGGATGTCCTAGAGTCGGGACCGATCATTCCTATGATCGACAAGCATAGTATTTGCTTTGGAGGAGGCGTGGGAGCACAAACCGGTGCTAAGGTTCCCAAAGACAAATCTGCCTTCACGCCTGAAGAAAAGAAGTTGCACAACCTTGACCGAGTTGCACGTAATGCCATACTGACTACGCTCAGTGACTCACACCTCGGAAGGGTACAAGATTGCAAAACGGCGAAAGAGCTATGGGACGCCTTGGGCATCTTGAGCCATGGAACCCCTCGGATCAAAGAGAACAAGCTCGAGCTAGAGCTCGTGAAGTTCGACGCCTTTGCAATGGAGCTACCGAAACCATTGACGAGCCGAGTGTCGATTCACCAATCAAGTCAATGTTATCAATGGGTTGGGAGGTCGTTCACCAACAAGGAGATGAACACCAAGATCTTGAGAGCGTTGCCCCGACGTAAGTGGCTTCCATTTGCTACTTATTTACATCGCTCGATCTAAATGCTCTAACTCCCGATGTTATATTTTCGAATTAAAATCGGAGGAGTTCGAGCATAGCCTACCCCAAAAGTGCTTAAGCGCTCCACCGACACACGCGTTCGACCACGCCTTCAAGGCAATCAAGCAATACCGGAGCCAAGACTATTTCCTCAAGCAAAGCCGTGGCCACATCGCAGCAAAGTCTTCGAGACTTCGGGCCCCGATCGGCTAGCAAGCGATGGCTCTCAAATATCGAGGGAAAAGGAGAGAGTCGAAAGTCGAGGAAATACAACCGAGATTCTTCCTCGAGGTAAGAAAGACTATCATAAGAAAGAAGAATCTAATCCTTCTACCGAATGCGGGAAATCGGAGTCTCGCTGCCGGTCCATCTAAAGACTCGGTGGTAAGAGCAAGCAGAACATCTACACCGCTACAATCGCAAGAAGGAGGGACACTATCGGTACGATTGTCCCAAACTCTCACCGCTCAAAGAGCGGAACGGCAAAGCCGGGAGAAAGAAGTTCGCCGAGAGACGGCGAGCCTATATAGCCGGAGAGATATCCGATAACTCAATTGAGGAGGATACATTCATGTATTCTTCCGAAGACGAAGCCGCGTTCGTCGCAGTTGAGGTCGCAAAGACAGCTTCTCGATGAGTCGACCGAATCTTGTCGATGGCCGGAGAAGAGGCCGAGGTAAATTCTAAACGCATTATTACCTCTTCTTCACACAAGCACACAAGACACGTGCTCGGTCACGGATGATCCTCTAGATGTGGTACAAGCCTACGACGACTGTTAGAGGAACAGTTCGGTGGCAGTAGAGTTCAGGCAGAACCATCCGGAGAACTTGAACAGTAAAGGCCGAGAATCGAGACTTTCTTCGATTGTCGAGGTCTCTCTCGAGTCAGTGGATCTAGTTGCGAGACTCAAGGAAGAGATTGAATCTCTTATGACCAAGTCTCGGCTTCAAGAGACTCGGGATCTCGGTTCGACCAAGGACAATTCCGAGAAAGAGACCGAAATAGCCAAGCTCGTCGAAGCTCACGGACGTGCGGAATGACTATGACTCACTCGGAAGGAGTGACGAAGTCCGGAGAGTATTGATGCTGAACAATACCCGGGAGCTAAGGAGAAGCTTGAAAGCATGCTTAGAGCTCAACGGTCAACTTCGTGAAAGAAGGCTCGGGCTATACACACGAAGCTTCTACCTCCAAAAGCTCAAGCAACCCCGGGCCGATAGGTTCGTCGGGAGGAAAGGTGCAAGTCGCCGACACCACACCTCGGGCGAAAAACAAACAGAAAATAATTACACCTCACCGAGTAGCAACAAGCGGTGACCAAAGGTTCCGGCCCGGGACACCGCGATCAAATTCGGGGGGGAATCAAGAAGGTCGGATGGGCGGAACGGTACAAGGAGCCACTGTATGAGCACCCGGCTCGGTACGGCTCGTACTACTATGAGCCCTGTGGTCGAAGAAGCGCTAAGACTCGAAGAAGAAAGCGCATGAACCCAAAATTATTAGCGTAAAGTCGGTATCTCCAAGTCCTGTGGAGAAGAAAGGCGATAAGGTTCGGAAAAGAAGTCCTGGAACTTCTAAGGTCCCGAGACAAGATCCGGGTTCGAAATCACCCACTAACCTGTAAGGACCCAATCGAACCAAAGGGTACCTAAAAATGCCTCCGTTTTGCGGGTGCATAAGGACCCGTGGATAGTGGACAGCGGCCGCTCGAGACACATGACCTACCGAAGAGCTCGCCGACCAACTACGTACAAGAAGATGGTCCCGGAATGAATTCGGTGACAATTCCAAAGGCTACACAAGGGGATACGGAACGCTGAACATTGGGGATCGCCACGGTTCCAAGAGTAACATATGTTGAAGGACTTCAACATAATCTCCTTTCGATCGACCAATTCCGTGATAATCTTAACAGAGTAATCTTTGACACCGGTTTCTCGTGATATTGTTGACAAATCTACAGGGAAAACAAGTGTTATCGGGTTCGCGGAGGAAGAACATCTATGTTGCAAACCGGAATACCGCAGTAACCCGAGGCTTGCTTGCTCGCACGTACTAAATCGAGGTAACAAGTCGGGTGGCTATGGCACAAGAGACTCGGCCCACCTGAACTTCAAGACCATGAACAAGCTTGTCAAGAACTCTAAAGTCGAGGACCGCCCAACGAATCGTTTATCAAAGACAGAAATTGTGAAGCGTGCACGAAGGGAAAGCAAACAAAGAGTAGCAATCCACCTATTCCGTCACCTTCCACCGATGGAATCCTTCGGTTGCTTCACATGGACTTATTCGGGCCGTCTCTCCGGTGACTATAAGAGGCAAGAAGTATGCCCTCGTCGTCATAGACGACTTCTCGAGATATACTTGGGTCATCTTCATCGCCAACAAATCGATGTTCGGGACCGAGTTACCTAATCTCACCAAGAAACTCGGTGTGGAAAAGAACATCAAGATTAAGAAGATACGCTCGGCACAGAGGAACACGAGTTTCTAAACTTCTCGTAGTTAAGACATACTCGCGATAAAGAGGGAATTCAAAGCACGAGACATCAGTCTGCGCGCCCCCCTCGGCCAGAACGGACTTGCTGAACGTAAGAACAGAACTCTCAAAGAAGCAAAGCAAGAACGCTCCTCGCAGTCTCGGACTACCCTCAAAGTTTTGGGGTCGATCTTGCTACCGACACCGCCTGTTACACTCGGAATCGATCACTACCGACACAAAGAACACATGAAGACGCCATACGAACCGTGGAAAGGGAGAATTCCTTCTATTTCTCATTTTCATGTTTTCGGCTGTCCTTGCTTTATCCACAACAATGGGAAAGATCAGTTGAAGGTCTTTGATAGCAAATCTGATCAAGGAGTATTCTTAGGATACTCCCGAAGCAATTAAAGCCTTCGAGTTTTTAACTATCGAACTCTTTGCGTGGAGGAAAGCCCTCATGTTGTTTTTGATGAATTTGTTACCGAGAACAGGAAAGATACAAAGTCAAGTATCGAGGATGTCGACAGCAAGCTACGAGGATCTCGAACTAAATGACAAAGTCGAAAAGATCCAGCATTGTTGGGATGATGAGTCGAAGATGAAGAAATTCGGACTCGGCCCAACAAGCAATGTAGCTAACCTAGTTGATTCTATCGAACGGAATCAACAACGGGTAACTTCGGTCGATGAGGAAGCCCCCGTGGTAACCGAGACCTCTACCGAGAATATAAACTCGGGGGGAACCATTAATGTTCCCGAGCTGAATGCCCTCGAACCCGGAAACTCGGTAGATCCTAACCTTCTTACCGAATTACTACGGTACCACAAAACAAGACTACTCGAAATGCCTAATACACCTACTGACTGTGCAGAAGTGGTATCAGAAGAAGAAGCCCGACTCAGGCGTTCGTGGCTCGATGCTCATTCTTCAGATCTTATCATTGGAGATCCATCAGCAACTATAAGGACGAGATCAAGATTAATTCAAGGAGAAAGCTCACTTTACTCTTGTTTTCTGTCTACAGAAGAACCTCAGTCGATAGAGGACGCACTTAAAGATGCCGGATCGGGTCATTGCTATGCAAGAAGAGCTGAACCAGTTCGTCGAAATGAAGTTTGGGAGCTTGTCGACGGACCTAGACATCGGCACCTGATTGGAACTAAGTGGGTCTTCAAGAACAAGCGAGATGAAAACAACGTCATTGTCGAAATAAAGCTCGACTAGTTGCTAAAGGATACTATCAAGGGCGAGAGGAATTGACTTTGATGAAACATTTGCTCCGGTCGCCGGATTGGAAGCCATTCGTCTTTTCCTAGCTTATGCAACACATCGAGATTTAAGGTATATCGGATGGATGTGAAGTCAGCTTTTACGAACGGGCATCGAAGGAAGAAGTCTACGTGGAACAACCGCCCGGCTTTCAGCGGGGACATCAGTGTACGGGACTTAGGAAAGCTCGTATGGGTTAAAACAAGCACCCGGGGCTTGGTATGATACCATATCGAGACTTTCTACTTGTAAAGGTTTTCAAAAGGGGGACGGTAGATCGCACCCTATTCGAAGATAAAGTCGGAAGATGACATTCTATTGGTGCAAATCTATGTGGACGACATCATTTTCGGTACGTAAACGAAGTTATATGTCGGCAGGTTCGAGAAGATGATGAAGGAGAAATTCGAGATGTCCATGATGGGAGAGATGAATTATTTCCTTGGATTTCAAGTAAAACAATCAGTCAAGGAATCTTCATCAATCAAGCCAAATACACTCGAGATCTTCTCAAAAGATTCGGTTGTGATTCCAAACAAACCCGGTCAAGATCCCCATGAACACGAACTTTAAAATCGATCTAGACAAAGAGGGAGCTTACGTTAACTCTACCGATTATAGAGCTATTATTGGTTCTTTACTTTATTTAACGACTAGCCGACTGACATAACTTATCTTTGTAGGTGTATGCGCAAGATTTCGAGCGAATCCCAAGCGAAGTCATCTAGACTCGGCGAAGAAGATTCTCGCGATATCTAAGAGGAACACCCGAGGCTGGGTTATGGTATCCCGCTGATGATAATCTAATACCGACAAAGTTATTCGATGCCGATTACGCGAGATGTAGGATAGATCGAAAATCAACTTCCGGAACATGTCGGTTCCTAGGCAAGAAGCCGATATCATGGTTTTCAAAGAAACAAAGACTCGGCAGCTACGTCCACTACCGAAGGCCGAAGTACATGGGCTGCAGGAAGTTGCTTGTGCCCGGATCCTTTGGCTTCGACAACAATTGAGAGATTATGGTATAACTCGGGATGAAGTGCCCATCTACCGTGACTCCACCCGGTCGCAATAGCTATAACTCGGAACCCGGTTCTACATACCGAGATGCAAGCACGTGGACATCCGACACCACTTCATCGGAGACCATGTCGAAAAGAAGGACATCGGGATGGAGAAAATCCATACCGACAAGCAAAGGGCGTATATACCGACCAAACCACTAGCCGAGAACAAGGTTCGGAGAACTATCGGTTGAGCTAGGTCCGCTCGATCCTACCGAGACAAGTCGGTAGAAGCCGACTACCGATAATAATATACTTAGCAACAATGTGTATCGAGTATGGAATCAGCACGACAAGTCGAGAAAACTTAGTACGGTGACTCATTGGGAGATGCACACTGTACACAACAAGGGAGAACATGGTCATCGCACAACCATCCTCCCGATAAATGATGGTAACCACTGATAAGTTCGATCAAGAGGTTTGCGTAGTATCGTTACTT
Organism: Lavandula angustifolia; assembly: GCA_028984105.1. Classification (NCBI taxonomy): domain Eukaryota; kingdom Viridiplantae; phylum Streptophyta; class Magnoliopsida; order Lamiales; family Lamiaceae; genus Lavandula; species Lavandula angustifolia. The sequence goes on along the minus strand of CM054819.1, from coordinate 8,550,616 downwards.
AATTTGTTCGAAGCATGCCGCATTTAATGCATCGACGCCCGCATTCAGTTGCCTAGGAGCATTTATTCCTTACCATTTATTATGTTTAAGGTTTGAGGAAAGGTCGGCAGGACTCCTCGCTGCGTAATTAATGCTCTGCGTTGCGCATTTAATGCATGTCTTCTCCATTAGCTTTATTACGTATATCTATATTTTTGGCGGCTATTGTAATCATTCTTTTATAACATTTAATCTTAGCCGCCCCTTGATTTTGAAAAGATTAAATTTGAACCGTGCGATTCAAACTAAAGATCAAACTCAATATACAAAATCTTTCATCTTCTATCAACTCCTCACTTTTCGCCATTCTCATATCTTAGAGCTTTTTCTTAGCGATTCAGTTTCCTTCCTTACATCCTCATTCAAACTGCATTGCTATATCTCTTTTCAAGCTCTATTTCACGGTAATGTATCAGATGTCTGCTAGCAACTACTAACTTACTCTATTTTCAAGTGCTAATATGTTGTTTTGCAGATTTCAATGGCGAACGTTCAAACTCCAGACAACATTGAGGAGATTGTAGCCTCCAGGATTCTGTTTGAACCTACCTTGGCCTTCCGCCAAGTGGAGATCTCTTTCCTTGAACCCGTGTTTGACGCTTTGGAGCGTTCAGGGTTGGAGATGCTGGTTTCGAAGCACCCCCGTGTTTTTCTCCCTCGACAGGTCGCTGAAGTTTATTTCAACTGGAAATCTCTAGCGTCGGGAGGAGAGGAATCGTCCTTCTCTTATCAGAAGGAAGTCGATCAAGATGAGTGGGAGTCAGCTGTTCTTACCTTCGATATTCAAGATGCTCTAGCTCTCTCTTTCGATCTTCCCAACTCCGGCATTTCTCCGATTGGATACAAGGAGAAGGAGATCAATGCATATGTGCGTAAAATTCGTGGACGCAAGGATGTGGCGTTCAAAACAGCTTTACCGAGGAATATGTTGCTACCTCAGTACAGAGGTCTAGCTTACGTGGTATCGCACATTCTGACAAGTTCAGCTGGATCATATGATCAACTGTCCAAACCTAGGATTCAGCTGATGATGGCAATAGACGATGGGGTTGAAGTGAACTGGGCCGAGTATTATACTACTCAGATGAAGGCACAGGCTCAGAAGTTCACCACATTACCCACTGGCGAGAGGAGGATAGCCAGTGTGGGTAAACTTCTATTCGGAACAAAGATGTACGTTCGATAGAATGCATAGTTCGGAGGAACTCGACTGTTGAGAACTCGGCCTTTGAGGACTCCAAGTACTTTGACAAGAAGTCTATCAAATTTATGACAAAGGTTGGAGCGAGAAAAGTCGATTGGCAAGGGGCCACTTCGAACCGAAGAGAGCGGCGTCTCGCTCGCCCCCAACTGTCCAAGTACCAAAGAAGAGGAGGTTGGCTAAGAATCGACCTGCCGAGGTCACGGTGGCTCGGCCACTTACCATTATTCAGCCCGGCTCCTCCTTCTATTCAAGAGGAGCAACTACTCGATTCGATATCGGAATCGAGGGAGCGACGATCAAGGATAAAGTCCAAGTGATCGGCTACGAGGGAACAGAGTCCGACAAGAGGGAACCGTCACCCGAACCTACCTTTGAGTGGACAACAACCGACACCACTCGATTGCGTGCTCGCAGTGAGATTCAAGAAGAGATACCGAGAAATTGCCGAGCACGCAGATCTGGTTGAAATAGCAAGAAGGACAAGAGCTCGGATGCTCTTAAGGTTTTCGCATTTGGGACATTCTTATTGACTTTGCCAAATCCCAGCGAGTCACCGGGATGAGCTACGACGGAGGAGCAAGAGCTCCAAGCCAAGATTGGATTCGGAGAGCCACCGATGTGGCGTCTTTCGAAGATTTGAGAGCCGCAATGCTCTATTTACCGAGCTTGAGAGCTCCGATCGAAACAGACTCCGCCCCTATCTCCACCTTCCGATAAAGGCGATAATGATGATCAAGATGAGGAGATGGATGGCAAACCCAAGGAAGCGCACGGGGAGAATCTGCAGAGGGACAAACTCCCCAAGAGAAGAGCCCAACACCACCCATAGTCACATCTGGTGAGGCTACAACCGCTCCGGAAGTACAGTAGGGAGCGAGTTGATCTCGTTCTCTCGAGCAGAGGCTCGAGAACCAGCTCTTATCGAGATACAACCCATCGGTTCCGTGTCCTCATGTTTACGTCAATAGGGCTATCAAACGCCAAGGTGAGAAAAATCGACTCCTAGCCAAAGATGTTCATTTCAAATGGGAGAAGTACACCAAGGCTCGGAACGAAGCTCTAAGTAAGTTGGCCGCCGACATCTCCACCCCTAAAGAGGCTTCTCGGCCCAGATTTCAAGGAGATAGTTGAGCAGGCCCTAAGTGCTCAAAAGGCCGATTTATCGGCACGAGTCGCATGTTGCTTGCCGCTCAAAGCATAAAACTTTCTCGGAGCAAATGACTCAAGCGATGAAAACAATTCAAGGCTTCATTGATGAGAGAAATAAGATAGCAACCACCTCTCTTCAAACAGCCATCAAGCAACAAAGGTGAGGCCTTAAAAGCCATTCGTAAAGAAATGACAGAATCAAATGATCAAGCTCTGCTGAAACTCCGTCGAGAGTCGGCCGCTCGATTGAAGAAATCTAGAGCCGATCGGGAGAAAGAGCGGGAAAACTACCGCAACTTGGTCGGTGATTTTGATGACACAGTTACCCGGATCAAAGATTCGCGCACAACTGGAGCGAGACGTAAAAAGCTATCCGCACCTCCCTGGCGAATATTGCGATGCCAAAAAGGGGGAAGATATTGTGAAAGATGAACCCGATACGGATACAGCCGACGTCCGGATCCTCGAGGGACAGTGCTCGGGAGGCGGGACCCTCCTCGCAGCAGCAGCCTTCACCCCGCAGAGATTCGTGGGGAACAGCTCTCGGAGGCGGGACCAACTAATCGAAAGGTACATCTACTCGAGGTCCTTCTCCTTGATTTCCCACTACAAGCCACCCCCATCTCCTCTTCGTTGTGCACATAGACGAAATCGCTCAATTCCTTGAAGAGCCATGAAGAAGAAGAGTCTCAAAAAGTCGCCGCAGAGGTCGGGGAAGGAAATCGCTATCGAATCCACTACTCCTTCCTCCCCGATCAAGAAGTTTAAATCAAAAGCGGAGCAAGAGGCATTCGACCTCGGGAATAGCCCAAGAGTCGCAAGACAAGCCGGACCTGGAGCGTCGGCTAGAGGAGGCAGTGAAGCAAATAAAAGCCTAAGGGCAAAGCGTCGGGGGCAAAGGAAAGAGAAAGGTCATTAATACAATCGAAGAGCAAAAGAAGAAAGCCCAAGAAGAATTTGCTAAGGCTCTTCCGATCGAAATCAAAGCTACTTGCTCGGAGTATTCCCATATCTACTCTTACACCCGAGCGGATAGCGTAAGATCAAACGACACGGGAGGCGACGCTGCAAGGACCGAGTCTCGGACGAGGGAGACACTAGAGCGCCGCTCTCCGTGAGAAGAAAAGGATGGCCGACTGGCAAGAATGAAAAGCCTATCGATAAACCAAGAAATGATCCAAGAAGGCAGATCCCGAGAGGATCTAAGTTCATCAGGGGCCCCCACATCAAGCAACAACCGATTCAGCATGTGGATAAGTGGGTGCCGGCTGATATGAATGAACATTGGGAGAGATTGAAAGAAACTTTTATCAAAGGCTACTACGTATGGCGCATTTACCCACTTGGCGATCGGCCCAACATCAGCTCTTTGAGGAGTTGATTACGAGATTTAATGTTGAATTCAGTGAACGGCTGAAGCAAGTCATGGAATCACAGAATGTAACCTTCCGTGCCCCAGCTTTCCGACGTATTCCACCGCCGAGACTTGCTAGTGGACTGCTGAGCACTAAGGACATAGAAAGAGAAGTGGAGGAAGCCGCCTACGCCCGAGCTCCGCTCCCGTAAAGGCCGGATGATAACTTGGAGATCCGGGAGATTCGAGCTAGAGTGTATAAATACTATTACCTCGGATCCCCCGAGGAAAAATCCACCGACTTCAAGAAGAAAACGCGAGAAGTTTAAGAAGCGAAGCAGCAGTGATTTTTTTTCTCCTCATCTTTTGTAATAGCATAGGAACTCGTAATTCTTGATATATATATCGGTTCCTCTCGCTTGCTAGACAATTACTCATTGTCTTTCGGCCTTTTACTTTGTGTTTACACTACCGATCACCAAGTGATCGACACACACTCACATCGGTTCTCTCGATCTTGCCTTTCTCTCACCGCTTTGGAGTTCATTTACTATTATCGGTTTTCCTCCTCGATGCTTTAAGGGGGAAATTGTTGTCGATAGGGACAAGATCTTTAATAGATATTAGAGTATAGAGGTTTTGGCATCATCAATTAGGGGGAAATTGTTGGATATGAGTCGGTAGATTGATACTCACCGTTTCTAGGGTTAAAAGAAATTGGGGAAATCATAGTAGTACTATGGAATTGAAGATCCCAAAACCGAGCGATATCGGTAGATTAGTGTGTCGATAGGATTAGGCGATGTATAGGTTAGACGTGATGTAATGCTTATTATTTTTGTCTAAGTCCCGTAAGGGGTAGTTGTTGAACCGATCTTCACGAAGATACTTTTCGAACCCCACGTCATCGGTGTAATCGCTTGCATTCTTCGTCCGCCACTGATATCAAACTCGAGTTGAAGATCCCGCATCGATCGACCGGACCTCGCAAGAAGCATTCTCTACAAGCCGATGGTCATCGGTAGAAGAACCAAGCAGCAAGCAGTATACCTTCGCGATCGACCAACCGACTATCGAAGCTCACTTTATCGGCCGAGACGACTCACCGAAGAAGACAGGACTTTCGAGCATCGTATCCGACGTAAAAGCGACCCAAAGACTTAAAGTCCCTTCAAATGTTCGGCGAGAAGACATACGAGGTAGTTTGAACGGTCAACTCGACACTCACCAACTACAAACCTCGACCAATGAGAAGCCGACAACGCTTACCTACTCTACACGGTAAAAGCTGCTCTCATGAACAGGTGCATTAATCGCCCGCTTGCAACAAAGTTGAATAGTGGCCGTTTTCTTTGGACGCTTGTGACACGTGGCATCGTCGTCTCCAAATGACATATGTCACAACTCACAACTATAAATAGAGAAGGATTTGAAGATTTCAAGATGAGGAATATACGCGAAATCAAGGGAAATCATTAAAACTCACAACGCTCTAGAACCTTCAAGCTTATCCAGAGACGAACTAGTTTTCATAGAACACTTCTTGTAGTTCATCTCTCTAGAGCACTTTGATCCCTATCTTCTCTAGACTAAGCTCATTGCTAGATTCATAGCTTAGATCCGAAGGAGTTCACATTTAGTGAATTGTTCTTGTTGTAAGAACTCCTTCTCAGTTGGAGAATATTCCCTCCCTTCTAAACTTAGGTTTGGATTGTAAAGTCGCTAAGGACTATAACTTAGAGGGAACTGGCCCAAGCTGCACGGTATCCCCGTCGAGGGCTTGCTCGGAATAATCAACAAGTTCTCCTGCCTTGTTCGGGACCGTGGACGTAGGATCTTGCGTATCCGAACCACGTTAAATCGCTTGTGTTCATTTCTCGTTTTATTGCATTGCATTCAACCGACTTGAAAATCATAAGTTTGCATAAAACGTATTTTTATAAAGTGCACGACCAAAAGATTTAACTTGCAAAAACGCGTTTTCAAAAGAGACGACTCGGCCTAACACTTATCCGCACTACGCCCACGACCGAGTTTCGTAATACCGACATCGGCCGGTAGAAGAGCTCGGAAGCCGACTCACTTTGACCCCAATGATCGAAGGCTTACTTGGCACTGTTCATCGATTGCAAACATCGCCTTACTGACCTTCACCGAGAAAAAGAAACGAGCTCGAGTGTATTCACCCCCCCCTCTACACCTGACTTTTCGTCTCCGGACCAACATAATTAATATTGGCAAGTTTTGGTTTTTGTTTTTTTATGTTATTTGTTGAATTATAGTTTATGTTCAAATATTTATGTATGTAAAAAAATTGATTCCCCAACATGTACCAAATAGTCAAAACGGAAGAATATAAAATCGACCTTTAGACTGAAAATATCACTGACCAACTAAACACCCAACCATCCTAATATTTAATTAATTTCTCTCTCCTTCATATACTTCATTTTATTTCCAACCCAACCATCTCTACTTTTTACTATTTATCGCTTACCACAACAACTAAGCCCTACCAACCATAATATTATACTCCCTCCATCCCAAATATATATAATGTAGGGATATGAGTCAGTGGTCAAGTAGACCACTGTTACGGGGATACATAGGACATGACTCAGTAGATGTTTCTGCATAACTCATCTAATAGAGGGATTTGTAAAATATGTAGAGACTACTGACAGAGGAATATTGTATAATATAAGTCAGGATTATGAGGGAAATTATAGGGATATTGAACTACATTGTTATGAGGAATTGAAGATTCCAAAACCTCTGTCCTAACCCCTGTGTGTGATGAACCGTTATGATGTAATAGACTAGACCTGCTTTGATCTTCATAGATTATTTTGTCTAAGTCCTGTAAGGGGTAAAATGTTGGACTAAACTTCAGTAGAGAAGTTAAAGTTCCAGAACCCCAAGTCATCGGTTCAGTAGAGCTCAGTAGTCTTCAGAGTCAGTCGCTGGAAGCACTCAGCAGAAGATCACCCTTCAGCAAACTCAGATAGATTACACAGTACGATCATCCTTGATCTACTGAATGAGAAAAGAGCTCAGTTGATTGTCTTCGAGTTAGAAGCTGAAAACACTCAGTAGAAGATCTCTCTTCAGCAGACTCAGATGGAGGACTCAGTAGGATCAACCTTGATCTACTTAATAGAGTTGCAACTCAGTTGCAGACAGTACGAGGAAAATCGATAGTCTAATCAGTCGGATGTCAACAGAGGATACTTATGTCCAAGGTTTAGAGAAAATCAACTCATCTATAAGATTGAAGTCTGACAAGTCTCAACCACCGCCACACCTTGACCACACAAAAGCTGCTCTCATGTTCAAAAAGTCAACCACTCTGCGGCGACATTCAAAATAATATAGCCATTTTCCTTGGAGTCTTGTGACACGTGACATCGTCCTCTCCAACGGATCCATGCCTGGGTCACAACTATATAAAGAGATCATCCACAACAACATAACTAGGGGTGTTCGGTACGGTATATTGTATTATTTTTCTCATATCGTATACCATACCAATAAGGGTCGGTATGAAAAAAAGTATACCGTTACCGTACCGATCATTTCGGTATACCGTAGTTCGGTATACCGAAAGTTCGGTATAGCAAATGTCCACAATGTTGTCATATCACTCTTTCGATATACCGTACCGCACTTCGATATACCGAAAAGTCAAGGTCTACCGAATATTTAACGGTATACCGTAAATTTAATCTATGTTTTTTATAAAAGCTAAGAAAGTTATTAATATTATTTTCCAATAAAATTAATTAATCTATCTATTTTGTATGAATTTGTTAATATTACGGGTTAATGTTTATAAAGTTGAAAAATATAATTTTTTTTATCCATTTCATGATTTAATAGATAAATAATGTGACTTTTTGTTAAATAAAGTTATGTCATTTAAGTGAATTTATGATATAACATTAAGATTGTTTGATATGAGTGAGATATTTGTAACAATCCGTGTTCAAAACTTGTACATTTTTGCACTCCTTTCTACAAGATATATGCGGTATGAACTTCGGTATGCTGTATACCTCAGTATGGAAAATTGCATACCGTTACCGTACCGAAAATTACGATATACCAAAAATTCGGTATCTTCAGTATTTTTTCGGTACGGTATGTGCGGTATACTGATGTTTCGGTATACCGTAACACCCCTAAACATAACAGACCAATGAGGGAACATAAAAGCAAGAACTCAAGAACACATTCTTATTGCACTCTAGCAAGCTCACTGTTACATCCAGCGAAAACTATAATTCTTAGAAATATCTTTGTAGTTCTTCTCTCTAGAGTTGTTCCCCGATCTCTTTTATAAGCCTTCATTGTAATATCTTAAGCTTAGAACATTCGAAGGAGTTCACTTTTAGTGAAATGTTCTTATTTGTAAGAATTCCTTCATTGTTGGAGAAAACCTTCAAACTCCGGTTATCTGTAAAGTCGATAAGGACTATAACATAGAATGTATCGTCCAGTGCACAGAAACCTTCCTGAGGCTTGCTCAGATAAATCAATAAGGCAACCTGTTCTACAGGACCGTGGATGTAGGATCTGAGTATTCGAATCACGTAAAAAACTGCTCATGTCATTTATTATTTTATTGCATCTATGTTTAAACTGTTTGCAAAATCATACTTTCGATAAAATAGACTTGAAACTGCACTTACCTAAACTGTTTTGATTTGCATAAAACGTTTTTCAAATACACAAAATTAAACCGGGCCTACACTATTCCGCACAGTATTCTCCTACTGAATTTCTCAGTACTGACCTTAGTCAGTAGAAAGAGTTCAGTTGTTAAATCACTCGCTCCGCGATCCGAAGGCTTAGCCGGCACCGAACCCGTTCCGGAGCAAAACTCCAGTACAAGACTGACCTTCGCGTTTGAGGAAAAACTTGGACTCAGGTGTATTTAACCCCCCTCCCCCTTCTACACCTGATACTTGTCTCCGGACCAACATATACGCTGTTGGGTTATGAGTCAGTGATTGTTTAGATCATTGCTAAGAGGGTACTTTGAACTGACTTCAGTAGTTCATGTACTTTGGACTTATTGCTATATTTCGGTAATGGGGGAAATTGTAGTGATTTATCGCTATAGAATTGAAGATCCCAAAACCTGTCTTGTACCCTTAGTGTGTTGTCTTTCAGACTAGATGATGTAATAGGCTAGACTGTTCTTATTTTCATTATCTGTTTTGTCTAAGTCCTGTAAGGGGTATTTGTTGGTCTGAACTTCAGTAGGAAGTTAAATTTCAGAACCCCATGTCACAGTTTGTAAGAGCTCGTGTCCTCAGGTCTCCAGCTGACCATCATCAGTAGAAGATCCCCATCAGCTGACCTCTAGTGAAGACACAGTATGAAGAGCTCAGTACCTTCAGAGTCTCCAGCTGACTGCTCTCACTAGAAGACTTTCATCAGATGAAGAAGTCAGTACGATCGTTCTAGATCTACTGTATCCGACAGGAAACGACTGCCCGATTATTACTGTCATTCGAAAGTCAACAGAGTATCATACGAGGATAAGTGAGAGTCAACTCAAATGAAGACTGATGTCTAACAAGTCTCACCTACGACAAACCTCGACCAATGAGAAGCAACCTAAGCCTTACCTGCCCTGACGCTAAATCTGCTCTCATGTACAGTGAACAACCACTCTGCGACGCTACTTCAAAACTTATGGCCGTTTTCCTTGGACGTTTGTGACACGTGGCATCGTCTTCTCCAACGGACAAATGCCTGGGTCATGACTGTAAATAGAGAAGCATTTCCGAGCTCAACGCACGGGATATCAAAGGGAATACACGCTCAAGCTTTCAAACTCTCTAGCGCATTCACGAAGATCCAGCGAATAACTTGCTTAGTTGAATATCTGTAGTTCTTCTCTTTAGAGTTTCTTTAGTTCCCTCTTCTCTATCTAAGCTCAACTGTTACATCTATAGCTTAGAACCTTCGAAGGAGTTCACTTTCTGTGAATCGTTCTTATTGTAAGAACTCCTTCATAGTTGGAGAAAATCCCCTCCCCTTCAAACTTCGGTTTGATTTGTAAAGTCGCTAAGGACTATAACTTAAAAGGGTTTGTCCAGTGCACATATACCTTGCTGAGGCTTGCTTAGATTAATCAACAAGAACTCCTGTTCAGCAGGACCGTGGACGTATGATCTTGCGTATCCGAACCATGTTAAAAATTGCTTATGTTATTTACTGTTTTATTACATCATTCTCAAACCCTTTTACAAACTCATACTTTGCATAAAACGTATTTAAAAGTGCACCAGTCAAAACAGATTAGGTTTGCGAAAACACGTTTTCAAATCGAAACGAAGTCTATCGGCCCCTACACTTATCCACACTAAACTCTCCGACTGAGTTCATAATACTGACAAAAGTCAGTAGGACAGACTCAGTAGTTGAGCCACTCTGACCAGCGATCAGAAGATTACTATTTGACACTGTTCATCAGTCGCACTCTACAACTCAGCTGTCCTTCGTGTTTGAGGAAAAACTTGTAATCAGGTGTATTCAACCCCCCCCCCTTACACCTGATGCTCATCTCCGGACCAACATACGCCTACTTTCCTTTTTGGTCTGTCCCAAATTTATATGCATATTAATAATTTTTTTGTACATAATTAATTGTTTCACTAACTTTAGTAAGTTTAATTAATATGATAATATAGAAAAAGACTATTTTATCTAACTTTTATAATTGTAACACAATTACGTCATTAATTTTTTAGTAATTTAATTTAATTTATTCAAATTCCAATACCAACATTTATCTAACTTTCTTTTCATTAAGTTTTTGTTTAATCTATGGGAAAAAGGAAATGAGGATATAAAATAGTGATGGAGTGGAGTATATTCTAATTATTTATATTTATATTATTATATATTAATAATAATTATTTAAATTTAAAGATGTAAAAATTATCTAAAATTGTGGAAAAATCATAAAGCTTGAAAATTGTTCAAACTAAAATATACGGAACATTGAACAATGATTGAAAGACGAAATTGAAACAACGAAAGTAAGGAAATTTTGGAAACTTTTGTTGCTAAGTTAGTAATTTTGAGAATTGTAGAAGTTGTTATTATATGGATTCATGATAATTAAAAAATGGATGAAGATTTGTAGTAAATAATAGAATGAGAGAAAATGAGAGAATTTTAAAGCGTGAAGAAATATAATAATATTGGACTTTACTTATAAAGAATGAAAAATTATAAATTTTGATATAATTTTTATTTTTTTAAATACATATCATCAAATTTACTAATTTTTTATTTAAATAAAATAAATATTAAGAATCAATGACAAGCAAATTGTGACCACAACTCAAGTGACAACACCTCATTGGGCCAGCAAATTGTGACCACAACTCAAGTCACGGCTCTTTCTCTCTCTTAATGTGTATAAATATTTTCTTTTAATGGATTCAAATGCATGAGGTTTGAGCCCCACCAAGAAACGACGTCGTCGTGCCGCCCCAATTTCAGAACACTAGCCCTAAACAGTCGCTCTTCCCAATCCCCAACCCCCGCTCAAAGCCCTAATCTCAATGGCACCTGAAAAGTTGGGAATAGTCCCAACCCAACAAATTCACAACGGACTCAACACGCACCCGCAGCTAGTTTTCCCAGAAGCCTTTGCCTGCGCCCCGGAGCCGCCGGACTGCCGTACTCCTGTCACTTGTGATCGCGGACCAAAAGCTGCCACCAGAGAGTTCACTGCTTGCTTCCTAGATCACCGCGGCTATTTCAATCCTAATCCTCCGCCGCCGCCGCCACAGTCGTCCCAGTTGCGCCACCAATGGGATGCCAACAGCCGTAGGCGCGGAGGCGATGCGACGGATGATGATGATGCGGAAGATGACAATGATGACGACGACGACGATGTGGAAGAGGAGGAAGTTGAAAATAATATGCAGAATATTGTTACAGTCGCTAAAACATGTGGGAGCAATCAGAAAGATAGATACAGTGCTAACAGTAATAGTCACAACATGAAACACATCTCAGCATTATGTGATTTTGATAAAAACCAAAGCTTTATTTCTTTCATCAACTCATGGTATTCAGTTATAACGGTTTGAATTATCTGGAACTTCATCTGTTTTCTATTTCATTTTAGGTTTCAAAGATGGTAATATGTCCAATATTGCTAATAAAACGAATAATGGGAGTGGTAGTAAAATTGGTGAAGCGAGAAACGCCGTTGGGAGTGAAGCGTACTACTCACAGTATATGAATGGGCCAGAGGATCCCAGTTCTTCATCTGGGCAGAAGGATATTCCGACGTCAGATAATGGTTGTGGATTTAGTGGAAGTAAGGAGGGGTCATATCTTAATGAATCAGGGGATTCCTTGAGGGCCGTCCTACTGGATCCTATAACGTATGTTTTTTCATTACTTGTTTTCTATTGTCAGTTTATTTTGATTCGGGTGCAAGTTCATCTTCTTGTGATTGATTGGTTTACTCTTTAATACCTTTACTAGATTTGAGTATTAAGGTGGATGTTACTTGGTTATCTCTAAATTTAGCTGACCTGAAAGTGCAAATGTGTATTTTGATTTATTTACTAAGTTGGCATGTTCTTTGGGACTGCGAAATGATGCTAATTCTTCATATATTTTTTCTAGCATTCATTTTGTTCAAAGATGAGGTGTAAACCAGAATTCCTTTAGTAGTTTTTGGTGGCTGTCTTGCATCTCACTGTAAAGCTTGATTGAATTTGAAATAATGTTCATATTGGGAAATCGTCTTTTCACAAGTTAGAAAGCTAGGGTTTTTTTCTGGAAAACGAGTGCAGTATCTGCTAGCTGAAGTGAACTGCAGTTGGACTGCTTGATGCTTGCAAGAAATATCCTGTTATGTTTCTGGACATATATTTGATTGACTGGCCTAGTGATTTATACATCTGATCGAAAAGATAAATAGTGTCAAATGTCTTGTGTACTTAAGCTTCAGACATATGTATGAAGTACTCTCCCCCTAGATTAATCCTTTCTTGTCATTCTACACGCTCACTTTTTAGCTGGCTAATTTCTGTATTGAGATTCATCATCGCTACAAATTTTATGTATTTTGTGGTAAAATCATTGTATTTCATAGCATATACATATGATTTTAAAAATCCCTTAAGGCGCACAACTTGATACGGGGAATCGAAAGTCACATCTATTATGGCTTCATAATCCCGCTGATGAAGTTTATACCGGTTGTTATGCTGCTACTGCTAGGATTATTCTTATGGTCTGAGTCCAATTAGGACTTTTAAAACCTTGGCAATAGTACATGTTTCCTTGTAAAATATTGGACTTAAGATAATACATTTATGTGGTCAATTGATGCGTATTAGTGTTCCTTTTGAGCAGTGGGACACTTATGGAAGACGCAATGATATTGCCCTGTGGACATTCCTTTGGTAGCAGTGGAATACAGCAAATTATTAGAATGGTATGTCAATGAAAGCTATAAAAAAAGTCTATTTTGATTTGCTTAGCTCCTTGGCATCCTTATTGATTATAAAATCGCTATTTTAAATACAGATGAATGCAGGCCTGGGCTGAACAGGCTATAGCCGGAGTCAGCTTTGGGCCTGCCGTTACTTCTTACCCCAAGTGTAAATTTATGTATCCCCGTATAGTGCAATTTCAGAAACACCTTTCTTGGATTTCACTTTCTTAAGTGTCAGCTCATGCTTGCCAAGTTTCTAGATGTGCCCCTGTTGATTTTGTTAAGTCATTATGTTAAATGCATGATTTGCAATTAATGTTAGCAAATGCTTTTTCAGAAAGCTTGCTATACATGCTCACAACCAGCGTTGGAGGAATCAATTGCTCCAAATCTATGTAAGTTTTTAGTACTCTTATTTATTGGGGAAAAGAGAAACTAATATTAGTTCTCTTATATCTGTTATGTACTAGTATCAAAGCAGTTTTCTTTTCGCAAGTATGTGGATCTGTACTATTAGGTGTGAAATATAAATCTATACATTCTCTCGACCTCTACCTTTATTAACTTGTACAAGTATTTGTAGCAAATCATCCTCTCTATCTTCAGATAATTGTTGAATATCATTTTTGTGTAGTCACTCTACTGCTAATCCAACGTTCCAAAGAACTTACTTTTGGTTTCTCAGTTACTCATACTTGTTCCTTGTGTTTAAATACTACTGTGCAAATAATCAGTTGGCATCTTGAATATCCAAGTGATTTGAGCCTTTGGTTGTCATTTTGGCTGTATCATCTATAGCTCTACGCCTAGCTGTTCAGGCATTCATTAGGGAAGAAGAATCACAAGTTAATAATACGCCGAAAAGAAGAAGGGAAAGATATGACCTGGTTAGTCACCATTCTACCATTCTGCTGTTGTAAATTAGTTATAGCAAAGATCCAACTAAGAAGCCAATAAGATGAACCGTGAATACAAATGATTCGGTTTCTTTATATGGAAGTACATAACTTTTCAGCCTTTGGTAGCTTATATCCGCATTTATATATTTTGAATTTAACTTAACGTTTTACTATTACCCTGTGTAGCACAAGGGAATAGTTGGTGATTCTGTGCTCACAGATCAGCTGAGGGGAAAAGGAGTTCAATTCCCATTTGCAGTTACAGATCGAGTTGTAATAAAGGTTTCTGGGAAGAAAAACCAAAATTTTATGTTCATACTTGATGAACCGAGTTTAGTTTCTAACTATGAATAACTGAATCAGGGTAACAAGAGAACACCTCAGCGTTTTGTGGGGCGTGAGGCTATTGTGACCACTCAATGCTTGAATGGATGGTAAACCTCAGTCTTGCAACACTAACACCCATTCTTCTTTGATGAAAGTATTCATATTCTCTTTGGATTATATCTCATCGTACATTGGATTCACTCCCTAATTATAATAAAAAAAGTAAAATATTTATCTAGGGGAACTTTAGTACATTCATTGGAGCGTACAAGAACTTATTACTGAATTTCTGATGAAAGTAACAGTGCTTCTTCTGTGTTTAGTTGGTATCATATTATCTACTGCTACTTGTTGCACCTTTTGGTTTATGTATCTGATTCGGTATATAATGTGTTAGGTATGTGGTAAAAACTTTGGACAATGCAGAAAGCGTGAAGCTTCAATACCGGTCGCTAGCTAAAGTTTCGGAGAGTCCGTCTTCAAGGCCATCGCCAATGAAGACGACGCCCACCTGGCTGTAGAGCTCACCTGTAGTCACAAGGTGATATGCTGCAATGTGTTGTATGCTTTTTTCTAACTTAATAATTAGTGATAGAGGATGCCTCAGTGTTGTAATTCTAGTTCGGGCATTCTCACTACTTGTATACATAGATAGAGAAGCTAATCTTATTCGGAGGCTAGGAAATATGAGACATGCTATGTGTTGGTTCCACATTCTGTAAATAGAAAGCTATGATATTTGAAATTCATGATTTAGGGAGAGAGACTTGGGGGGCATTTGATACGAGCGTTTACAGTCCTATTATGGGAATGGGAGATGAATGATATTCATATAATACGTTTGGTATGTGGGTTTTAACATTCTGTTATTGGGATTCATACCAAAATAGGTATGGCTTTTCTCATACTCATGTACCTTGGGTTTGAGTTTCCAAACCCATATGGGTCGGTATCAATTTTTTTTTTTGCATTATTTTTGAAAAATAAAATTAATTTATAATACTTAGCTAAAATAAAAAATAATTATTATATTAAATAAAACTTAAATTTTGTCAGAATAAACATTATTATTAAAAAAATTAAACATAATTAGTAAAAATATTTTTAATTTTATTTAAAAGTAAATACAGTAATCTCGTAAAAATATATAATAACATAATAAGAATATTAAATAAAACTTCAATTTTGTCAAACGTAAACATTATTATTTAAATACTCCCTCCGTCCCACTGGAAACAACACGTTTTCCTTTTCGGGCCGTCCCACTGAAGACGACACGTTTCCAAAAAAGGAAATAACTTTATCATATTTTATCATTTCTCTCACCTACTTTATCTACTTTCATTATATTAATTATTTTCTCTCACCTCTTTATCTTTCTCTCACCTACTTTATTATATTTTATCATTTCTCTCACCTACTTTATCATTTCTCTCACCTCTTTATTATTTTCTTAGTCCCTTGGAAACGGTCGTTTCAATGGGACGGAGGGAGTATGTTTTAAAATTTTATGTTTTTATTTTTTATAAAAATAAATATTCAATAATCTTGTAAAAATATGTAAGAAAGTATTTTTACAATTATTTTTTAAAATATTTATTAGTTTTTTGTAAATACTCAAAATAAAAGATATTGTGCTTTTGATTAAAATATTTTTGTATTAAATTTCACACAAAAAAAGACATATCATTATTATTTAAAATATTATAATGTACACAAGATTATACATTTCCATTGAGATCTAACTACACCCAAACATCATATTTTTGTTATCATACCCATTCAATTATTTTTTAAAATATTTATTAGTTTTTTTGTAAATACTCAAAATAAAAGATATTGTGCTTTTGATTAAAATATTTTTGTATTAAATTTCACACAAAAAAAGACTTATATCATTATTATTTAAAATATTATAATATACACAAGATTATACATTTCCATTGAGACATAAGTACACCCAAACATCGTATTTTTGTTATCATACGCATTCACAAGTAAATGACAAACAACATTAAAGAAATCAGTCATATTCATACCAAATCACCCTAATATCATACACATTATCATTGTTATTCCTGAATTCTTACCAAATGGCCCCTTAGTCCTGTTTGACATAGTTTATCAATAATTTATTTGAGCTTATGCTAAAAAAGTAAACGTTTACATGCGTATTTGGGAGAGCTTATGAAAGATATAAGCTATGTTGCACGGACACTTCGAAAAACTTCAACGTATCTTGTCGGATGCATGTCTGGTATTTTGACACGACACGACACTCAAATTGTTGTGTTCTATACATTTTATTAAACACGATATGTAATTAATTATAATAAAAATATAGAAAATTAGATTTATTTTACATGTGATTTTATATATTTGTAGTACATATTAGCATCCATGTTGTTTTCTAAGTCTTTCAAAATATGTCGTGTCACGTGTTGTATGTATGTATCGTATTGTGTTCCATGCCGCGTTATTGCAATCTAGGTTCGTGTTCGCGTCAATGCAATGTTAAATAAATAGAATACTAATATACACTCGTTTTGTCTTATTTTTAAAAGATGATAGTAACAATTTTTTATTTAAATAAACATTTATATCATAAACGTTTAATTAGTTTTTTCTATTCCAAATTATAGTTGCATATTTTTATCGTCATCAAATTGGTTACTTCTTTTCTTTTTGCAATGTTAAGGAAAAAAATACATTTGGTTGAAAATGATGTGGAGATACGAAGGACCACCATTTCAGGGGGGGTGCATGTGCAGCCTGACATGGTAGGGGCCATCAATCCTAATCTTGGAAAATATTTTAGTTTTTCAACTAAATCCAAGAATTGCAACTTCTACCTACTAAATCTTGAAAAAACTAATCATGATTAAAATAATAATAGTTAATGAATATGATTACCAAATTATACTTGCCCCCAACAAATATATATAGATTTGAGGCGATAATTGCGTTTCATTTGATCTCACTATTTCAAATTGAAATGTCGTTTTATGATATCTAGAAATCGGTTTAGTCGGAAATGTTGACATTGACCTCATCATTTCTTTATTATTTGTATATAGGTTATGTTCAACTATCCACATTTTATCAATATAATACCGGCCTAGCTCGACTTTATCTTCCATGGGGCAACCATTAAAAATGTTTTTGGAAAATATAGAAAAAGTTATTTGTTTAGTGTAACTAGTACCTTTAAACTAAGGAAAGATCTTATGTACAAAAATTGTAATCTTCATTTAACAACTGTCTATAAATTCTTTTTGCATAATAAATTTCTGAAAATTCAAAAAGAAAAGAAAAAACCATTATGGACATAATCTGAACCTGTATTTACATCATAAATAAAAATTACAATATCTAGAAAATGCCAAAAGCGAATAAAAATAACAATATCAAGAAATATCAAAAGTAAAACTATTCGATAAAAAATATAATTAAATTAAAAAAAAAACTACAAGATCTAATACAATGGTCATTCAAAACTCGAAAATGACTACGGGATAGTGTGAACAATGGGGCTCACAAAATCAATTGTGACTAATGGAAATTGGAAAGTAGCTGTGGAGCATGATTATCGCTCTACTATAGCGGAATTCGTTACAATTATATTTGATATAGTCTTAGCCAAAATTGTTTTATGCAATTTTGTCAACATGCCTAGAATATAAGTAGCACCAAATCTAAACTATGGTTTTTATTCTCCAGATGCCTTGGCTAAATTATTGTTTATCGGAAATTGACTTACGAACATTGTTCTGAGTTTACTAATTCTATATTTTTATTAGTATATATACTTCAGTTGTATTAATTTAATAAAAATATAATTACTAGTATTAACTTTGATTGGTTGCTTTCCAATTTCTATTTTTTTTCATGGAATAGCTGTTGTCACTCGTCACTATTTGTGTTAAATTTATGACTTAGGGTGATGATATTGCAATAATTAGTCCGGGGCTACCAACTAAATTAGAATATTTAGCAATGTTATATTATCATGCAAAATGTCACTCTCCTATATATTCATTAATCTCAATAACATACTACATAATAATACATAAGAAGTCAAAAATAGGTAAATCGTTCTATTATTGGCTGGTGGTGCAAGGGACAGGTGTCGGCCACTGCTCCCCTAAGCTTATAGTATTAATCTAATTTTCTTATTGTACTTATTTTTTAGAAAAAAATATTTGCCTCCCCTAGTCAAAAGTTTTTACAATAAAATTTACCACATCCCCCAAACCAAATTCCCAAAAATTGTAGATTCCATTCTTCTAATTTTTATTCCTTGATCCATCTCTGTGCACCATGTTAATCATATACCATCGATAGATATGTTTGACATAAAGTCAAATGCTGCCAACATTGATAACTTGCTGTCTGTCCGGCGCAAATTCAGGCAAATAACACAAGAAAGTAATCCAAAATACTTAAAATGCAAGAGAGAGAGAGAGAGAGAGATAATTTTAAAAAATAAATAAATAAAGAGTAGAGAAATGCATGTTAGATCAGCAGTTGGTAGTTGAAGTTGGGACAAATGCATGTGCGTTTTGGTTTATTCATTTGACATTCATATTGTTGTGGCTTTCAGGCATGCAAAAAGTTGTCATTTACTACATAATTAATCAATTAAAAACCTCCCCCTTATAGTTATATATACACCTATACTACTTCAAATTTTAATCCAAATCAACCTTCCAAAATAATTCCTACAGTTTTTAGTATCTCAAATTGTTTATACTCAATGGCTGCCGCTCTATTCACAGCATCGTCCACCATCTTCTTCTTCTACTTCTTCTCGAGCCTCCGAACTAGTTATGGCGACTACGGAGGATGGCAAAATGCTTATGCTACTTTCTACGGTGGAGGAGATGCATCCGGCACAATGGGTATGTGTTACATACAATACTTTAAAAGACTCGTGTATACTAATTTAATGAGATTTATATATAAATTTAAATGTGCGTATGCAGGGGGTGCTTGTGGGTATGGCAATTTGTACAGTCAAGGATACGGTACAAACACAGCAGCACTGAGTACAGCTCTTTTCAACAACGGTCTAAGCTGCGGTTCATGCTACGAGCTCCGGTGCAGCAACGCCCCCCAGTGGTGCCTCCCCGGCAGCATCACCATCACCGCCACCAACTTCTGCCCGCCAAACCCTTCTCTCCCCAACAACAACGGCGGCTGGTGTAACCCCCCCACGTCAGCACTTCGACATGGCTCAGCCGGCTTTCTTGCAGATAGCTAAATACAGGGCCGGGATCGTTCCCATTTCTTTTAGAAGGTAAACTCAAAAGGCAATCGTGTTGAAACCCGATTTTTATGAGTATTTTTTTAAAAATATTCCTTTTTTTTAATGAAGTTCCAAATTTCGCTCCTCGCTCTGGTAATCCTAAATATGTAACATCATATACTAACTAGAAGTTGCATTGATTGAGTGCAGGGTGGCTTGTAAGAAGAAGGGCGGGATAAGGTTCACGATCAACGGCCACTCTTACTTCAACCTAGTACTAATCTCGAACGTGGCCGGAGCCGGAGACGTCCACAGTGTGTCGATCAAGGGGTCGAAGACCGGATGGCAATCAATGTCGAGAAATTGGGGCCAGAACTGGCAGAGCAACTCGTACCTCAACGGGCAGAGCCTATCGTTTCGAGTCACGACCAGTGATGGTAGAACAGTCACTAGCTATAATGTGGTGCCAGCCAAGTGGCAGTTCGGACAGACATTCCAAGGAGGCCAATTCTAGTGTTCTACTTCTTTTACCTATACTGCGCAAGCTATGATAGCATATATATAAGCCCGCTATTCTATAGGTCGAGGCTGTCACAAATAGAATAATATCATATAGTTATTATACTTGTTAGTAGCTTCTGTCCTGATTCGGTACAGATTAAAACTGAGTTGGGGCCTACTTTTGGTCTGTCCTTTCTTACATGTCATATGTTCATACAATTTAATAGAATGATTCTTGTTTTCTTGTGAGGATTTATGAACTGTCCTTTCTTATTCGGTACAAATTAAAACTGAGTTGGGGAATATTGATAAGTATATAATAGACTATTAGCATCCATAACCCAACCCCTTCTCACCAATGAACTCGCCACGTATGCAAAGGAGTGAGGTTCGTTAAAAGAAATTTCTACCTCTCCATCCTGATATGTTTCAGAAACTCAAAACTCCATAGAAATGTTATTTTCTTCAACCAAGACAAAAAAGATACTCGTTTATTGCAAAATTCATTTTGCAAGTTCGCTATAACAAATCTTAATTGTTTATTAATTGGGGGCATCAAGACAAAAGTAGAACCTGAGTTCTCTGATTCTAATGTAGAAGACAAACTAAGATCAATCAACCTAAGAGAAAATCGTAGCCTTTTTCCCTTCTCGAAATTGAAGAAAAGAGTCAAGTAAATTGAAAAGAGGTAACAGTTTAGAAGTTTTTATTATTTTTTCTATTTTTTACTTTTTACAATCTTGCAGGCCCTTTCAACTTGTGTGCATTTGCTTCGAATTAACAATTTTTCCTACAGTTGAAAATAAGCAGGGAAAATAGTATCGAATATTATTAAGTAGAGTTTGGAGCAACTTAAATAAGTTTTTTTTGGACTTTTTCACTGCAGAAATACCCTTTTTAATGTTTGAAATGTAGGTTTTTGCTTTTTTGGAGTTTAAAATAAGTCAAAATTAAGCTTATAAGTTGATTAGGAAGGAAAAAAAAAACTTTTGAAGTATTTGGAATACTATTTTTTTTTATAGGGATAAGGTGCAAATATCAATCCAACTTCATCTCAAAAGGCAAAAACATCTAAAATGTAATATTTTAGTACAAAAATACCCATAAAATTTAAAAAGAGATCAAATAAACCCTTGAACTTTAAAATTGAGGCAAAAATTCTAATATTATATTTTAATACAAAAATATATATGTAAAAAAACTATTATTTCATTAATAATCTTCAAATTTTGTAGTTATTTAAACCTGGCTATATTATTAAAAAATTAAAAAATTGTCCAACATCTTTTTTTTTTTTTTCATATCTAAATCATTATTAGACAATAAAATAATTGGAGTCCTTAAATCAAGTCAAATAGATAATATAAAAATCCAATGAGCAACGTTTCGGAAATTGAATGCTCTATTGCTGTTTATTTTATGACCAGATATTTAACTCAAAGTTTCAAATTAACAAATAAGATATAATCTTGAAAATCGGTTAAGTGTCTACTAATCTCACAATAGATTTTTTAATTTAAATCTCATTTTTCATTTTTTAGGTGAATAAATCATTTTTAGTTGTGAGCTTGAAACAAATTAAAAATATTGATTTTCGGGCGGCACAAATTGAATTCTTATATTATTTAATTAAACTTAAGTATTTTTATTTTAATTAATAATGATGTAAATAAGAAACATAAAATAAAATAAATATATTATATATATTTAGACATATATAGTGATGACCATATAAACCTAAAAGTCCATGAGCTCATCAGTAACTATACAAATAAAGGTCTGTGATATTTACAATAACACATCTCTTATTCACGCTCTCTCTATTACTCTCAATTTCTCTTAAATTTATAATACGTTATGAACACTTCTACATTAACTTCTTAATTTTGAGATTTACGTTACACCAATTCATAATTATCGAAGAACGAGATGTGGTTTACGACTTATTTCCAAAGGTATGTCTTGAATATTTTAATTTCACTTTACGCAAACCTTGGCAACATCATTCTTGAAGATTGTTTATTGATTTGTGGGATGCCTCTTCGCCGTCTAATAGTCTAATCTGTGTTATGATTTATTTTGGCAAACATCGTCATGTTTTAAAGGGTTTGTCCTTAGTATGAAATATGATGCAGAACATCCGTTTTTATTTAGTTGAAATGGGTAAAGTTAGTGCATATATTTTTGATTAATTTGCACATTATGATAATGACATAATTAAATGTTTGTTGCTCCTGAAGTAGTATAATTAATATTCTTAAAAAATATTATATGCTCTTGAAAAACAATTCCAAAACATATTTTCAATTTTAATTGTTCTACTGTAAGAAGACAATCAATATTCTTGAAGAATATTACATGCTATTAAAGAGCATTTATTCTACATACAATATTTACTCTACATGCGCTTTCATTTATTTAATGTTAAATCACAATTGTTGCTCCTGAAGTAGCACCTATATTTCTGAAGAATATCATATGCTCTTAACGAGCAATTCAAACTTATTTATTGAAATAATTTAATTGTTGCTCCAGAAGTTGCACAATTTAATGTTCTTGAAGAATATTTCACACTCTTGAAAAGTTATTAATAATATATATGAATGACATTATGCATAATAATTACATTGAATATATTAAACCATATGTGTTTAAATATGCATATCAAATGAAATAATTGTGCAGATTATCTAGTTTAGCACTAGTACATTATGTGATACAAAAAAAATTTCACAATGTTTAATATATATAAATGAATAGTATCATGCATAATTATGTTTAAGTTCATGCATATATAGGGATGGCAAAAAGACCCGGAACCGTTGGACCCGCCCTGGACCCACACGCGATGGGGCGGGTAATACCCGCCCCGTACGAGGACGGGGCGGTTCCGGACCCGACCCGTGCCGGATTCGGGGCGGTTCCGGTTCCCACAGTGGACCCGCCCCGCCCCCCCGCCCCGCCCCATGTAGAACCGAACCGTTTAGACCCGCCCCGGACCTGTCCTGCAATAAAAATGCTGTTAGCGGGATTCAAACCCACATCAATAGCTTTTGTACATAACTTATTCCAGACTTTTCAGTTGAGCTAATACACACATTCGTTATTCTTCCACATATATAGTGATATTAATATATAAAAATATAATATACTAAATTAATACATCTAACATAATTAGCTTATAATATATAAATATTTACTTTTCTAAACTGCAATATACTATATTCAAAATTGTAATCACGACTCACGAGTATGTATTTCGAAAATAAAATTAACATTTTCTATATCATAAAATAAGTATTTTTAAAATATATATGTTTAAAACGCAATTTTTTATTTATATTCTTTAATTGAAATGAATTATATGTGTAAGTACAATCATGTAAATGAACAAATACAATTAAAAACTTTTTATAACAAGTGAAAATACATCTAACAAAAAATTAGTTTAGAAAATATAACTTTCTAGATTTCGGTATTTTATATTCAAAATTGTAATCATGAACATGTATTTCGAAAATGAAATTAACGTTTTTTGTGTTACAAATAAGTATTAATGAACAATTACAAGTTCACAATCGATTTTCATGACTAATGAACAATTGGAGTTTGGAATCATAACATATGCATAGGCAATTCATAAGTTCGTAAGAATCATAAGATTTGAAAGTATGTCTGAAAAATTAAAGAAAGATGATGAACAAAAGCAACAAAATTTATATTTGTTCATATAAGAAAATTATTGATACATGTGAAAAATTATACTCTTATCTTATTATTTATGAACTTCAGTTATAAATTGATAAGAATGATAACATATGCACAAGCAATTGATAAGAATCATAAGCAATTGATAAAAATCATAATATAAGAAAATATATTTGAAAAAGTTAAAGAAAGACGATGAATAAAAAAACAAAATATATATTTGAAAAATGATTTTCGTTATTTTTGCTTTTTTATTGTTATTTTCATTTTATATATTTGATGTGTAATATATATTTGTGTTTTATTTTTATTTTTCACATGAAATATTAGTCATGCTTACTACAATCATTATATTTGATTAAAGTTACTATATTTTTATTTATGTTTTAAATTAAAATTAATAAAATATCAGTTTAAAATTATATATATTTTATGTTTATCTAAATTTAACAAATAAGTTGTTGTTCTAGTGGTCAAGAGTATTTGTATATTTTCGGATGACCTGGGTTCGAATCCTTGTGGGAATATAATTTTAAATTTATTAATATTTAAAAAATTTGCGGGTGCACACGGGTCCGGGGCGGGTGTCCGGGGTCGAGTCCTAAATTCTGGACCCGTGTGGGTCCACGGGGCAGGTCCGGGTCCATTTTTTAAGGCTCGGGGCGGGTCCGGGTCCAATGATACCCGGCCCCGATCCGCAAAATTGCCATCCCTATGCATATATAGACTTTGATGAACCGAAATGTTAATTCACTATTTCTACAATAATGTAATTGTGACCTAATACTTTAATTGAATGCATATAAATGAATAATATTATGCATAGTTATATAAAAATATATGCATATTTACTCTAAAACTCTCATCATATAATTATATTAACTTATTCAGGAAATTAATGGAAACAAACGAGAAAAGAGATGAAATGATTAGTTAGGAAATGAAAATGCGCAAACAATCTCTAAATTCAAAATTTTGAACTCAAATTAGATCCTAAATTTTGTTTGATATGAAAATTACTTGTGTTCTTTTGGAAAGAGAATCAATTACTCAAAAAATGAAATAATGAAAATTAGGATTAACTTTAGAAACAGTTACACAAATAAAAGAAATTAAATGGACATAAGTATCTTAATGATATGTTAATCAATAATAAAGTACTTCCTCCGTCCCGCTATTACTGTCCTACTTGCCTAATCGGGCTGTCCCGCTATTACTGTCCTCTTTCCTAAAATAGTAAAAATTACTTTTAAACATAAAATGAAGTGGGCTCCCCTTACTCACTACTCAACCCCCACATTCTTATACTCTCTCTCTTCAAAAATCTATCTCCCACTCAATTATGTTCCGCTCCGAACTCAGAAAATTATGATTTTTATCTTTTTGAAAACTTTAGATTATTTCTTCAAATACAATATAAAAAAATATAAAAAAATATAAAAAATAAAAATCGATTGTCTTTTACTAGCCTTGCAAAAATTTGGATAATTCTCATTTCTTTCCAACAACCACTCCTCGAAAACTGTGTCATTTTCTTTATACAATTAAAACTCATAAAATACACACTAAACTAAAATTTCTTAATCTCCGTGCCGAAGTCAACTGGGACAGAATTAGCGGGACGGAGGGAGTATTAAATAAAAAGCATATCTTAAAAATAGTCACAATCCTAGATTTTAAAAAATGGAGGGCTATGATTCCTTCTTATTTCTTATTTTAAGCCTCCTTCTCATATGATCCATTTCATATATATATATATATATATATATATATATAAATACAATCTTAATTTGTTGCTCCTGAAGTAGCACACAATTAATATTTCTTAAAAATATTAGTACTTTTGATGAGCAATTCATATAATATGTTTTATTGATGGACGAATCGTGGTTCTTGAATTGTTACTGTTGTTGCTCTCGAAGTAGCACAATTGATATTCCCAAAGAACACTATATGTTCCTGAAGATGCAGTTGTGTTTCTCAAAAATATTAGTTTTTTCGCCTAAAGTAGTTTAATGTAGACTAAAATTGTTGCTCCTGAAGTAGCACAATTTGTATTCTTGAAGAAAATACTACATGTTCTTGAAGAACAATTCAAGCTCTTAACTTTGGCAAATGATCTATGTTCCTAACTCTAATTATTGCCCCTAAAGTAGCACAATTAAAATTCTTAAAGAATATTACATGTTCCCAAAGAACAATGTATACATAAAGGTTTGCTATAATTTAAAGTATTACCTAATTACATGGAGTGATAGCAAGAGTTCCTCTATGTTTGACAACTGCATTTCCAATATTGTATTGTGACTTAATTTCTTTTCAATGATAGATGTGAGATCCTATAGATCTCAAAATTTGCAATTTATTGATTTTATTTATCTTGAATAAAACTAAATTGTTGCAATGGAAGTAACACAATTATATTCATAAAGAATGACCATATTGTGATAGTAACATTTACTATCACATGTTTGTGGAAATGCCTCAAATATAGTATTTTTATGTACTATATAACTTTTACTCCTGAAGCATCATCATTTATATTCCAGAAGAATATTTAATGCTCTTAAAGAATAACTCGTACTTTCGATAATATATGTTATTCCTGAATAAAAATATTATTTATGTCTTGTTAACATAAATGCACACTTAATATCGATTCTCATCTGCCAATAAGAGGCATGTGGGAGATAATAATAGAATGAAATCATTTATATTCCAGAAGAATATTTAATGCTCTTAAAGAATAACTCGTACTTTCGATAATATATGTTATTCCTGAATAAAAATATTATTTATGTCTTGTTAACATAAATGCACACTTAATATCGATTCTCATCTGCCAATAAGAGGCATGTGGGAGATAATAATAGAATGAAATGAAGCATCCCAACAGGATTGCGTAACGATATTAATTGCTTGTCCTCCCTAAAGCTCGATACGAGTAGATGCATCTCAAATTGCAAGATTTTAAAATCTAGTGCATCAAACATCATTAAAGGCTCGGAAGAGTTTGTATCATTCTATCAAATGATACTAAATTAACTATTGAACTAGTAAGTCTAGAGGACACTTACTTAGTTTTAAAAATATCCGCTGCAATTGATACCATATTGAAAAAATATAAGAAGGTAGTGATTGATACAAAAGAAAACTTATCACACTACCACCTTGAATGTGTTGGAATTTTGTATACTAAAAGTAACTTTTATGCTTGTATTTATTTTCCTATCTGATTATTTATATTTGCATATGTTAAGTCCTATTATCTTGTACAAAAGTTAGATTGTGTAGTGTGTTGTAGATCACAGAAGATTACACATTTGGTTGAACTAACAAGATATAAATAAAATCACAGCTGAGACAACTTTAGGGTGAGTTGTCGGTTTAAGCTGTACTTTAGATAAGAAGTAGTTTGTCTTTGCTACTTGTCTATTCTGGTACACTTAAGGTGGTGTATTGACGGATCACAGTGAAATGTGGTCTCCTAAATAACCTGAGTGGAGAACCAAAGATCTCGATGACTTAGCTGGTCTTAATCTTGATAAGACTTCAACTGAGTGCATTTGACTAACTATCACTTTGACCTACTATGGTGAACATCATCGCCACCGGATCTTCGTATCTTGGGTGTTAGTAGTCATTTGTGATTCAGGCTGGTCGTTTGTATCTTGCAACAATATTCCTGACTTTGGGTTGATAATATCCCCTGAGAAGCTTGAAAGGATTATCACACAAACCCCTGTAGGTTGATTAAGTTCAGGTGTGTTAATAAGGTCGAGGGGTGCTACTCAGGAATATAATAAGATGTTAACTAATTTAGCTGTCAGTGGGCTTAATTATTAATAGATATTTCAATTAAGTCTAAAATATAAGCTCATGCTCAAATTGGGATAAAGGGGTAAGTCAACACAGATTCTCTATTAGAATGAATCTATTTTTATTAATTAGTTTTTTTCTGAGCTGAGTACATATAATTAATTAATATGAGACCCTGCTTTATTTCTTATATTGGATCCCTGGTCTGGCCCACATAAATGCCAAATATTTATTTCACGCTCTCTCGGGATTATTAAGGATTAATGTCTTTTATGCATTACTTAATAATGTGGGCTCTGGAATTATTTGG
This sequence comes from Lavandula angustifolia, assembly GCA_028984105.1. Taxonomy (NCBI): domain Eukaryota; kingdom Viridiplantae; phylum Streptophyta; class Magnoliopsida; order Lamiales; family Lamiaceae; genus Lavandula; species Lavandula angustifolia. The sequence continues at coordinate 8,522,574 of CM054819.1, read as the reverse complement.
CTGGCCCAATTAATTGTTAAATATTAAGTAACCCAAATATTAATAAATTAATTAATGGGCTTGGTGTATAATAACGTATTACGTTATTATTATAATAACACAATTTTATAACTCACATCAAACACACGCACGCTAACACAAGAGATAGGGGACGAGATTTTTAATGCTTCCCCAGTTCTTCGTCCATCCAAAGGGAAAGTAGGCATTAAGACACAGATCAGAAGATGTTGGTCCTGAGGTAAACGTTCAGGTGTAGGGGGGGGGGGGTGAATACACCTGAAAACTTTTCTCAACTTAGAACGCAAACAATCAAATTAAGGAGATTATCTGATGAATAAATTCAGTAGACCAGACAAGTTGTTCTGGATCGCGTGGACAGAATGACTGACTATACTGAGGCCTGCTAACTGACTGATGTCAGAATTCAGTACCGTTCAGTAAGAGTTCAGTAGCATGCAGAATAGTGTAGGCCCAATTCAGTTGAGTTGAAAACATTTTTAATGAAAACCTGTTTCAAGAGATTAGTGCACTCGGTTAAGCTTTTCTAAAACTCGTTGAATGATTTTGTAAACGGTTTTCGGTATGAACGTAGAAATCAGTGCAACGAAAAATGAACATAACGATTTTAAAGTGGTTCGGATATCAACAATCCTAAGTCCACTGTCCCGAAAAGATCAAGAGGCTATTTTATTATACTGAGTTAGTCTCAGTTGGTTTATGCACTGGACAAACACGGCCTTGAAGATTATACTGAGCAAGTCCCAGTTTACAAGGTTCAAACAAGAATGTTTGAAGGATTCTCCAACAATGAAGGAGTTCTTTACAATAAGAACAGTTCAAGATATGAACTCCTTCGGTTATAAGCTATGGATATTTCAGTGGAGCTTAGGTTAGAGGGAAGGGGGAACAAGAAGAGGCTTCTAGAGTGAAGAACAATGAGGAATAATCTCTCTGGGTTCGTGTTCTATCACTTGGATGCTAGAGGTTTTGATTCTATTAAGCTTGGTTCCCTAGAGCAGCGTAGTAGCCTTTCGCGTTGAGTATTTCTCTGAAGTTCTTACAGAAAGCTTGTGTTCTGTTCGTTCAATGCTCGTAAATTTCCGCATCATCTTCGATTTGATTTTCCCTCTATTTATAGAGGTGAGCTATGGATAGATCCGTTGGAGACGAACTGTCCACGTGTCACTCTCTTTGGGTAGCTAACGACACTTTTAGAAATCGTGCAGAGTCTTCCCTCTTTTCAGGAAAGTAGTTGACTTGTAGCTTTTTACCAGAACTTTGACAGCTGGCTGCTTGTCTTGGTCTAGGTGTAGAAAGTTGTTGAGACATTCAAACTTCAAGGCAGATACTGAAGCTGACTTCTCTGATGCGTACAACCTCGAACAACTCTACTTATTTAACATTAAGAACCTTCTGACAATCAAGGAGACTGTCAGGCTGTTGCTGAGTCTGACCTGGGGTTCAGTAGTAACTCCTGCTAAGTCCAACTCTACTGAAGGTCAGCTCTGAGTTCAGTAAACTGCTCCTGCTGAGTCCAGTTCTACTGATTCTTTCAGTATACTGCTCCTGATGAGTCCAGCACTACTGAATCTGAATACCTCTCAGTATGCCGCTCCTGCTGAGTCCATCACTAATAAGTCTTCACTCCATGGTAATGAGGCAGATGATCTACTGAGGGTATAGCTGACAAAACTTTTGATCATGGACCATTCTGAAGGAAATTCTACTGAGTCTGAAACTCTCAGAGACCAAGGCGTTACTATTACAAATGAATGGTTCACCTATCAAATTAGGGTTTTGGGATCAACTAAATCTTCTAAACAATCTACTGTTGAATCATCTCCCAACAATTTCCCCCTATTTGATGATGCCAAAACCTAACACTACAAACTATCAGATACAAACTCCTTACAAAGATTACAAGTAGAATCAATGGAGTTGTACGTCAAGTTCTATTCTACTAAGGAACAAAAGAATTACAAAAATAGCTCAACAATCTCCCTCAAAATAGAATCTATCTGATCTAAGCAAAAACAGAAAAACACAGATAAGCAGTGAGGGTGTGAGTCAGTAATCACTTAGGTGATTCTGAGTGTTAAATTTAAAACAAATAGGCCATAGAGACAATAAGATGTTGTCTGGCCAAACAACAAAGATGCATGTATATATAAAAAGATGTTCAGTACAAATACATCGCTTTCTATTCTATCAAAAATAAAAAAACAGAGAACCTAACAAGATTATCTTCTGAAGCGCTGAATCCGTGCCTTAAAGTCTTTAGATTTTTCTTTAGGCAGAGGGAGTCCATACATCTTGAAGGTATCTCTCCGCAGCTTTTGGATCTTTGGAACGTCTTCAGGAAAGTTGGGATCAAGTTCCAAAGCCAAGATTGCCTTCCTGACTTCTCCTTCTATTACGCTGGTATAGAGAGAACCATCCAGCTTCTGAGGTGGTGGCAATGGTCTGAAAGCCGGAGTCTGAACATCTTCTTTGTCGACAATGGCTTTCTCGACCATGTTGTAGATATCCAAATCACACTTGAAGAGCCAGTCAGCAAAAGCATCATTCTTATCAGTTTCTGGCCAATATTGCCAGATATAATATCGCTTAATGAATTCAGCCTTCAATGTCTCCCAAAGCTGAGTTTTCTCCCAAGGCATCCACTTATCAACCCGAGGCCACCTGTGTATCTTCTGATTAGTGGGTCTTCTGCCTCGTCTGTACTTGTAAGGAAGTTCCCTATCCTTCGGCGGAGGAGGTCGAGGTTTCAGTCTCTCAGCTTCTCTGGCTGCTTCAGCAGCCTTCTCCTCGGCCAGAGCTTCTTGTCGTCTGAATTCTTCTATCTGATTGTACTGTGCTCTTTTATCCAGAGCAATGATACTGAAGTTGATCATTTCGTCCATAGTCGGCTTAACTCTCTTCTTTTCTTGCTGCTGCTGCTGTGAGTCAGTGGTCGTCTTCTCAGCTTCCTGCTCCTTTTCTTTTTCTCTATCAGCTTCATCGCTGAGTTTTAGCTTCTTGCAGGTGGCCTTTTAGCTGGTTTCCTTGCTGAAACCTTAGTTCGGGGCCTTTGAAGGAGCCTTCTTAGGCTTGTTTGCAGCTTCAAGCCTCAGCTAGCTCCCTTGCCAACTTCTCATCGGCTTTAATCTGAGTTTGCTGAGATGGGCTTATATATCTTTTGTGGCCTTTCTTCAGTGGGGTGGGGATCTTCAGTGGCTTCTTCCCTTGACCCGATACTGGTGGAGGTAGAGGAGGCTCTTCCTCATCTTTTGAGTCCTCCTCAAGGAACTCAACAACTTCTTTGATATGTTCAACAGAAGTTTGTGTTGCTGTTTCCTTGGGTCCTGAGCCGCTTGGGCCAATCTCAGTGCCTACATGACCTGCGCTATGCTCGAGACACCCTGGGCCTTACCCTTCTCAGTCTCTTCCCTTGAAGAAGAGGGGTCAGTGGGAGCAGATTTCCTTTGAGTCCCTGTCACTGACTTCTTCCCTTTCACTATCCTTTCCCCCTTTTTTGCATCATCTAATATGCCGGGGGTTGGAATCGAGACTACCTTGGTGTTCAGGGCTGAGTAAGCAATTGCCAACCTATCCAAGGATTTTTGCATACTTTCGAACTTTAGGTGCAGGTCGTTCCTCTTCACCGTATTTGCGGTGAGAGGTATCGACCAAGTCCTGAATGGTCTTCAGCTTCGCATCAAACTTCTCCACACAGGCTTTCTGAATAGAGGCAATACTGAGCTCGTGAGCCTGAGTAAGTGTGGAGAGTCTGGTTAAGTGTTCTGACTGTGCTGCCTTAAATGTTTCCAGAAGAGATGTCTGGGCAGCCGTCAGTGATGCTTGCTGATTCTCGAACTCAGCTCTTTATGCGACAAGTGCTTTGGTGAGAATTGCTGAGAAATCAGGGGCAGGCGTGTTCTGAATAGAAGTCTTCAGCGCCCTGATCTCCTCGCACTGAGCTGTTGTAGCCTTTTTCCAACCCTTGTGGACATCCTTTGACAAGAGGCGGTTCTGTGTCCAATGACTCTTGAGAGCAATGGCTACTGAACGAGACTTTTGGCTTTTGGCACTGGGCGCAACCTCGTAAGCAGACTGTTGCAACAGCTGTCCAGGGTCTGATACTTGAGAGGTTCCAGTTGCCGCTGAACCAGGAGGGAGGGAGCTGATAGGTAGATCAGCTGAGGGTTGAGCTCCCTCCTCCCGTTGAGTGCCCTCAGCAGGCTTCTTAGGGCCTGCATCACTGGGTGGGTCCTGATCATCCGGATCAGATCCCTCTGAAGGCGCGACTGCTGAGGGAATCCTATCCTCAAGAAGTGCATGCATAGCCGCCCTTAAGTCTTCGAGGGAGCTTAGGTCAGCAGGCTCAGAATAGCCTATCTGTTGATGCATCTCTAGCTCCTCAAAATTCAAGATCTCGCAGGATTTGAATCGGATAAGGCGATCAAGTGTTGGTCCGGAGATAAACATTCAGGTGTAGGGGGTGAATACACCTAAAAACTTTCTCAAATTAAAACGCGAACAGTCCAATTTAGGAGAGTGTCTGCTGAATAAGTTCAGTAGACCAGACAAGTTGTTCTAGATCGCGTGGACAGAGTGACTGACTATACTGAGGCCTGCTAGCTGACTGATGTCAGAATTCAGTACCGTTTAGTAAGAGTTCAGTAGCGTGCGGAATAGTGTAGGCCCGATTCAATTGAGTTGAAAATGTTTTGTTAAAATTGTTTCGGTAGGTTAGTGCACTCAGTTAAGCTTTGCTGAAACTCTGTTGTATGATTTTGTAAAACGATTTTTAGTATGAACAGTAAATCAATGCAACAGTAAATGAACACAGCGATTTTAATGTGGTTCGGATATCAAACAATCCTACGTCCACTGTCCCGAAAAGATCAGGATGCCATTTTATTATACTGAGTTAGTCTCAGTTGGTTTGTACACTGGACAAACACGACCTTGAAGATTATACTGAGCAAGTCCCAGTTTACAAGAATAAAACTATAAAGTTTGACAAACTCTCCAACAATGAAGGAGTTCTTAACAATAAGAACAGTTCAAGATATGAACTCCATCGGGTCTAAGCTATGGATATTTCAGTGGAGCTTAGGTTAGAGGGAAAGGGAACAAGAAATGGCTTCTAGAGTGATGAACAATGAGGAATAATCTCTCTAGGTCCGTGTTCTATCACTTGGATACTAGAGGCTTTGATTCTATTAAGCTTGATTCCCTAGAGCAAAGTAGTTTCCTTTCGTGTTGAGTTTTTCACTGGAGTTCTTGCGGAAAGCTTGTGTTCCTTTTCGTTCAATGCTCGTATGTTTTCGTATGTTCGATATTTGATTTTTCCTCTATTTATAGAGGTGAGCCATGGATAGATCCGTTGGAGACGAACTGTCCACGTTTCACTCTCTTTGGGTAGTTAACGGCTCTTTTAGAAATCGTACAGAGTCTTTTCCTCCATTTCAGGAAATTAGTTGACTTGCAACTTTTACCAGAACTTTGACAGCTGGCTGCTTATCATTGGTCGAGGTGTAGAAAGTAGTTGAGACATACAGACTTCGAGGCAGATACTGAAGCTGACTTCTCTGATGTGAACAACCTCGGATGACTTTACTCATTTAACATAGAAGATCATCTGACAATCAAGGAGACTATCAGGCTGTTGCTGAGTCTGACCTGGGGTTTATTAGTATACTCCTGCTGAGTCCAACTCTACTCAAGGTTGACTCGGAGTTCAGTGAACTGCTCCTGCTGAGTCCAATTCTACTGACTCTTTCAGTATGTTGCTCCTGCTGAGTCTAGCACTACTGAAGGTCAACTCTGAGTTCAGTGAACTGCTCCTGCTGAGTCCAATTCTACTGACTCTTTCAGTATGCTGCTCCTGTTGAGTCTAGCACTACTGAATCTGAACACCTCTCAGTATGCTGCCTGTTGAGTCCAGCACTACTGAATCTGAACACCTCTCAGTATGCTGCTCCTGCTGAGTCCAGCACTACTGAGTCTTCTCCATGGTGCTGAGGGTGATAGTCTACTGAGAGATCAGCAGATAGAACTCTGAGCCTGGACCATGCTGAAGGAAAGTCTACTGAGTCTGAAACTTTCAGAGACCAAATGCGTTACTATTACAACGAAATGGTTCACCTATCAAATTAGGGTTTTGGGATCAGCCAAATCTTCTAAACAATCTACTGCTGAATCATCTCCCAACTTCAAGAGTGATCCAATCCTGGAACCTTAAGCCTGGCCTTGTGAGCAATGGTCACCAAGTCAGAGTGACTTGTGATTTCTGGGATGGCCTCAGAGACTTCTCGGGTTGCTCTGTCCTGAAGAGTGTCAACCTAAAACCCAATGTTCTCTGCTTTAGTGCTTGTCTCCATATCATCCACATCAATTGGAGATATAGTCTTCTCAGCAGATGGAAGACTGCTGAGTGGTGGAACATCTAGTGGGGACTGAGATGTTGGAGTAGTAACCTCAGGTGCGGTATCCTGTTCTGCTGAGGCCGGTTTCTCAGCTGAGGTGGCCTTCTCAGACGCAACCTTTCCTATTGAGACTGTTTTCTTAGAGGAGTCTGAGTAGTCCCTCAGTTGGAATGGGGCTACTACCACGGCCTTCTCAGAAGATCTCTTCTTCTGAGGGGTAGCACCCTTCTTGCTGGGAGTGGGGGCCTTCCTCTTCCCCTTCCCCTTCCCTTCCTTCGAAGCCCCTGCGCCAATCTGCTGAAGCGCAGTGGCCCTGCTGTGGAATCTTATCTTCTTCGGGTTGAAGTAGCCTTTGTCAGCGTAGGCTACGTTATCTGCTTCGCACATGTCTTCAATCATAATTGACAACTTCATCCCGTACAAGAGCTTGCCCTTGGCACTCAGACACCAAGTAGATCTATCAAATTTCGAGTCTTGTGTCTGAAACTCTTTCAAGAAGAACTCTGTCCAATTGATCTTGACTCTATCGTAGATAGCCATCATCATCTGTAGTTTTGGTCTGGACACCTGATCGAATGAGCCTGCTTGGCTCGTCAGAATTTGCGTAACTACATACCTTGGGGCTCGATACTGCGGGAGCATGCAGTTTTTAGGAAACGCGGCTCTGAATAACATCGACTCTCTGCAGAAAATCTCTAAGTACTCATCCAAGAGATCATCTTTGTATCCAGCAATACTGATGCCACTGGCTGGCAGCTGAAAACTACGCTGAAGAGCCTGCCTCACAGACATATGCATGTCTTCCTCGATAGATGAATCGTGAATCGTGATGGAGCCAATAATGTCCCCTTCTACCGAAATCTTCCTCGGAAGGAAGTATGTTGGCTTCCTCGACATATAACTCTCAAGTCCTGATGCTCTGAGACCATCAAAGACCTCGTCCAGAATATCCAAGCCGCAAGAATCAAACTCCATGATCGGCTCGCACCGACGTGATCCTTCTCCATGATTTCGATCATGTTCACCGGGACGATCACTAAAACGTTGCTGGGTTTTTCCATGACTTAATCTGCATAGTTTATATATTAGTACTAGAGAATATAATAAATCAGCAAAAATACTAATAAACGTAAAGTTACCGTAATAATCTCTGAAGGTATGTTAATGCAGAAGCAAGTAGAAAATCTAGGTTTGATTCAGAGATTTTAAAGTTTTAGCAGGGCGAAAATGGCGGTTTTAGAATCTATACGTTGATATATATGATCTTGAAGATGAAATGATTTTAGATCGACGGTTCAGTTTAAATCCCGCTTTAAAAGATGGACGGTCTAGATTCAATATTATATAAAGCAATGAGTAAACTAGCTGCCTAAGTCAAGTCCAGTTGTATTTAGCCTATAGGAGTAAGTTGATATGACATGCATTTAATGCAAAGCAGAGTTCAACAAACATAGCATAGAATGTCGTGCATTTAATGAAACCGTTTATAATAAATGACATTCTCTAAGGTATTGAATACGATGTTGAATCAATATTATAACAACATTAATTAATGGGTTGACTACTGAAAGAGATACGCAAACCTGTCAGCTGAACATTGTAGTCAGCTGATACCTCGTGTAGTTGGTTTCTGAATCTCTGTGTACTGAATGAGTCCAGTACTGAGAGTAGGCCTTCCCCCTTGCTGAATGCTTCTCTCCTGAATCCACTGACTGACTTGAGTCAGTAGGGTCCAGCAGACCTAGCTCTACTGAAAGTTCTCTGAATCTGTCTTCTACTAGAGGCTTGGTCAGTATATCGGCCCTTTGATGGTTAGTATAGATCTTCTCCATCCTGATATCCTTCTTTTCAACATGGTCACGATTGAAGTGGTGTCTGATGTCCACGTGCTTGCATCTAGTATGAAGAACAGGGTTCTGAGTGATTGCAATGGCACTGGAGCTGTCGCAGAAGATTGGCATTTCATTATGAATGACGACATAGTCGCGTAGCTGCTGTCTCAGCCAAAGGATTTGGGCGCAGCAACTTCCGGCAGCCATGTATTCAGCTTCAGTAGTTTATGTGGCTACTGAGTGCTGTTTCTTTGAGAACCATGAGATGAGCTTACTGCCGAGGAACTGACAAGTATGTTGATTTTCGGTCAATCCTGCAACCTGCGTAGTCAGCATCAAAATAACCAGTTAGTTCAATATTATCCTCTGAGATAGCGGATAATCTTCTTTGCTGAGTCCATATGGCTCTGCTTAGGATTCGCCTAAAATCGAGCGCAGACACCTACATCATAAGTTATGTCAGGTCTAATAGCAGTTAGATATAATAAAGAACCAATAATTGCGCGAAATTCAGTATGGTCTACTGATACTCCCTCTTTGTCAAGATCGATTTTCATATTCGTGTTCATCGGGATCTTGATTGGTTTGCCGGATGTGCAACCGAATTTCTTAATGAGGCCTCGAGTGTATTTGCCTTGATTGATGAGCGTTCCCTTCTCTGATTGTTTGACTTGAAATCCAAGGAAATAATTCATCTCTCCCATCATCGACATCTCGAATTTGTCCTTCATCATTTTCTCGAACTGCTGACACATAATGACATTCTTCGAGCCAAATATAATGTCATCTACGTAGATCTGCACAAGTAAGATGTCGTCGTCTAGATGAATGCTGAATAGAGTGCGATCCACTGTGCCTTTCTGAAAACCTTTCTGAAGAAGAAACTCAGACAGGGTATCGTACCAAGCCCTGGATGCTTGTTTTAACCCATACAGAGCCTTTCTGAGTCTATATACTTGATGTCCCAGCTGAAAGCCGGGAGGCTATTCTACATAGACTTCTTCTTTCAGTACGTCGTTCAGGAACGCTGACTTCACATCCTTCTGATATACTCTGAAGTGTTGATGGTGCGTAGGCAAGGAATAGTCTGATGGCCTCCAATCTTGCAACTGGAGCGAATGTTTCGTTGAAATCTATCCCTTCGGCTTGGCAGTAGCCTTTTGCCATGAGTCTAGCTTCGTTCCTTATTATAACGTTGTTTTCATCTCGCTTGTACTTGAAGACCCTTTTAGTTCTGATCACATGTTGATGTCGGGGTTTGTCAACAAGCTCCTATACGTCATTCCTAGTGAACTGATTAAGCTCCTCTTGCATGGCACTGATCCAGTCAGCATCTTTAAGCGCATCCTCAACTGACTGAGGTTCTTCAGTAGACAAGAAACAAGAATATAGAGCGCTTTCTCCCCAACAGAATCTGGATCTTGTCCTAACACTTGCTGAAGGATCTCCAATGATAAGGTCTAAAGAGTGAGCATCCAGCCACGATCGACGATGTCTTATCTCTTCATCTGAAATTTGTTCAACACAGATAGTAGGTGAGTTAGGCATTTCAGTTGTACTATTCTGAGATTGAAGCAATTCAGTGACAAGAGTTGGGTCTACTGAGTCACCAGGTTCAGGGGCATTAAGGTCAGGAACATCATTTGTTCCCCCTGAGTTGTTATTCTCAGTAGAGGTCTCAGTTACCACTTGGGTTTCATCGATCTGAGTTACCTGGGATTGATTCTGTCCAGTAGAATCAATCTGTTCAGCTACATTCCCTGTTGGCTGAGATTCAGTAGTCTTGACTTCATTATCCTCTTCTGAATCATCATCCCAACAAAGCTGGATCTTTTCAACATTATCCTTTAAGCTAAGATCTTGTAGCTGTTTACTGATGTCCTCAGATTCTGAATTTGAGTTCTTGCTCCTGTTCTCAGTAGCAAACTCATTAAAGAGAACATGAGGGCTTTCCTCCATGCAAAGGGTCTGGTAGTTAAAAACTCTGAAGGCTTTGTTGACCCGGGAGTATCCTAAGAAGACTCCTTGGTCTGACTTGCTATCAAAAGTCTTTAACTGATCCTTTCTGTTATTGTGGATAAAGCACGAACACCCAAAAATATGGAAATGAGATAAGAGAGGTTTCCTGCCGTTCCATAGTTCATATGGTGTCTTCTGATGTTGCTTTGTCAGTAGTGATCTGTTCTGAGTGTAACAAGCAATATTAGTCGCTTCTGCCCAGAATTTAGATGGGAGTCCTGAGTCTGCGAGCAGGGTTCTTGCTGCTTCTTTGAGTGTTCTATTCTTCCTTTCAGCAATCCCATTTTGTTGAAGCGTGCATGCAACAGACGTCTCATGCTCTATTCCTTCAGCTTTGCAGAACTCTTCCACCATCGAATTCAGGAACTCTGTTCCTCAGTCTGAACGAATCTTTCTGATTTCGGTGTTCTTCTCGACACTGAGCCTTTTTAGAAGCGTATGCAACTCTATTTTGACGTCAGACTTGTAGCGCGAGTAGTCATCAATGACCACTAATGCATACTTCTTGCCTCTGATCATCACAGGAGAGACTGGACCGAATAAATCCATGTGCACGAGCTGAAGGATTCCATCCGTGGAAGGCGATGGAACTGGTAGATTTTGTTTCTTTGTTTGATTTCCCTTCAGACATGCCTCGCACTGAGTGTCTTTACTGAACACTTCATTCGGCAGTCCTCTCACTAGAGCGTTTCTAGCAAGCTTGTTGAGCGTCTTGAAGTTGAGATGGCTGAGTCTTCTATGCCAGAGCCACCCCGTTCTGTTGTCGTTCTTCGCCTGCAAGCATGCTTTAGGTTCTGTTGAGTTCCAGTCAACAATGTATATGTTCTTTTTTGCGCGAACCTGATAACACTGTTTTCCCTGTAGATTTATCAATGACATCACAGAAACCAGTGTCAAAAATCACTGTATTCGAGTTATCACAAAATTGACTAACAGAGAGAAGATTATGTTGAAGTCCTTCAACGTATGATACTCTTGGAACTGTGATGGTTCCAATGTTGAGTGTTCCGTAGCCTATGGTATAGCCTTTTGCGTTATCTCCAAACTCGATTCTGGGTTCTTCTTCTGTAATATAATTCTTCAGTAGGCTCCTCTGATACGTCATATGTCTTGAGCATCCGCTGTCCACGTACCATGGGTCCCTGTGCACCTGCAAAATAGAATTATATTCAGGTACCCTTTATTTTGATTTTGGGTCCTTAAGTGTTAGTTTTGGAAACCCAAATCTGTCTTACGACCCTGGTGGTCTCAGACATTTTCTTTCCACTCTGACCAACATACTTCACCACTGGACTGGTTGATGTTGACTTATGAGGCTTTACAGGTACAGGAGTCCTGATCTTCTGAGGTGGTGGATTGCTGACCTTAGCCTTCTGAACGACCTTTTTCTTCTTCTGACTCTTGGAACCTCTTCTGACAATAGGATCATAGTAATACAACCCATACTGAGCTGGATGTGTCAGATGTGGTGGTCCATACTGATCAGCCTATTTGACTCTGCTGGTTCCCCTTGATTGTGCTGGGGTGATTTTGAGCTAACCTTCTTGTCAGATTTTTGATAGATAGGATGAGGTGCTTTCATCTTCTGTTTGTTCTTTGCTAGGGGGTTCAGTGATTCGGCATTGATCGTCTCCCATTGAACAAACCTATCAGTTAGCCGATTTTCTGAGCATTTGGAAGCAGATGTAGAGGCTTCGTAGCTGAACCCGAGTCACTCCTTGCAGTGTTTAGGCTTGTTGTCGGCTAACATCGCCTCAAGCTTTTTCTCGGCTCCCATATACCGCTCCGTCATTAGGTTTCTCCAGACATCGTCACTCTTCTTGAGAGCTTCATGCTCGGTCTGAAGTCCTGAGAACTTCTGCTTCAGTAGACTCAATTCAATATCTTTCTGAGTCAAGTCTTTGGTCAGTACTGAGATCAGATGTTCTTGTTGTTGAGACTTGGCCATCAGAGAGTTAATCTCCTCCCCGGAGTCTCATAACAAGTCCTTCCGATTCAGCAGCAACCTGACTCTCCTGATAAAGTCACTGATTTTCCACTTTCAGGGCATCCAACTCCTAAAGAGTCTTACTGAGCTGCAGACTCATCTGAATCTGCTCGTCGAGTAGTTCTTCGTAGGCAATCGCGACGTCCAGATTCTCATCTGCACCTGAAATAGTGTCTTATGTGCTGTGTGAAGAAGAGTTAAATGGTTCGTGAGAGTTTACCTCATCCTCTTCTCCTGCCATTAAACACTTTTCAGTATCTTCTTCAAGCTCTTGGGCCATAAATGCAGCTTCATCATCTGATGAATCCATGAAGGAGTTGACTTCTTGTGAGTTGTCTGAGAGTTCACCAGCAATGTAGGCTTGTCGCTTCAGGATGAACTTCTCCCTTCAAGCTTTTCTTGCAGCTCTTTCAGCTGTACTGAGCTTAGGACAGTCGTACTGATAGTGTCCTGGCTTCTTGCAGTTGTAGCAGGAGGTGACTCTGCCTTCTCTATTCTCACTATCTTTCGACTATGCAGAATCTTCCTGTTTCCTGCATTCAGAAGTATGTGGTTCAGGAGTGCGTTTAGGTGAGTAATCAGACTTACTCTTTGAGTCTCTGACGACTCTCCTGCGCCGCTCCTTTTCCTTCTGATATTTGATTGCAAGCAGTGCATATCGCTTAGCTAGGCTTCCTTCTTGTAAGTCACTGGTTGAAGGCTCAGCTTTGCTAGACGTTGGAGCTATTGTGCTGACTGATGCTTTAAAGGCATGATCTATTTGGGTGTTAGCTTCAGCTCGTTGCTTCCTCTGCGGTAGACCGAACTCGAACTCCTCAGCTTTTAATTCTAAAAATATATGATCAGGAGAAACAATATCAAGATCAGAATGTCTAAGCAATGTAGCAAAGGGAGTCCAATGTCCGTCGGTAGTGCTCTCAAGATTTTGAGATTCATTTCTCAGTTGGAGAACGCCTTTCCCAGCCCATTGATTGTGTTCATCAGATCCGTAAATCTGATATTAAGATCTTCAATCGTGTCGCCGGGCATGAGTGACAGTCTCTCCAGCTTCTGGAGTTCCAGCGCTAACTTGTTAGCTTTGATCTTCTGAGTCCCCCGACTTAGTAGCGCTAGAGCATCCCAGAGTTCTTTGGTTGACTTGTAGTCCTGAACTCTCCCAAGATATGAGTCGCTCAAGGTGGTCAGTATGGCGTTCCTGGCAACCCGGTCAAGATTGTGAAGTTTCTTCTCTTCTGGTGTGAAGAGGCTTCTGTCCTTTGAAACCTTCTTCCCGGTTACCGCTCCACCTCCTTGTGCTGGTTCCTGGAAATCAACACTATCGACCATAAGTACGATAGGTCTGTATTCTAAGACCTCTGTCATACTGTCGTGGAGGGAAGTCAGATGTGCTTCCATTCTGACTCGCCATACCCTGTAGTTCTCTACTGAGAACATGGGTACCATCATGATTCCTGACATATCAGAAATGTTAGGTAATAATATAAATGAAGAATAATATGCAGTGAAAACGTTTTCAGGATCCGTTCAAGTAGACCAGTTTCAGATAAAAAGAGTCTTAAAGAACTCCTGCTCTGATACCAATTGTTGGTCCTGAGGTAAATGTTCAGTTGTAGAGGGGGGGGGTGAATACACCTAAAAACTTTTCTCAACTTAGAACGCGAACAGTCCAACTAAGGAGATTATCTGTTGAATAAATTCAGTAGACCAGACAAGCTGTTCTGGATCTCTGGGTTTGTGTTCTATCACTTGGATGCTAGAAACTTTGATTCTATTAAGCTTGGTTCCCTAGAGCAGTGTAGTCGCCTATCTCGTTGAGTATTTCTCTGAAGTTCTTGTGGAAAGCTTGTGTTCTGTTAGTTCAATGCTCGTAAATTTCCGTATCATCTTCGATTTGATTTTCCCTCTATTTATAGAGGTGAGATATGGATAGATCCATTGGAGACAAACTGTCCACGTGTCACTTTCTTTGGGTAGCTAACGGGTCTTTTAGAAATCGTGCAGAGTCTTCCCTCTTTTTCAGGAAAGGAGTTGACTTGTAGCTTTTTCCCAGAACTTTGACATCTGACTGCTTGTCATTGGTCGAGGTGTAGAAAGTTGTTGAGACATTCAAACTTCAAGCCAGATACTGAAGCTGACTTCTCTGATGCGTACAACCTCGGACAACTCTACTGATTTAACATTGAGAACCTTCTGACAATCAAGGAGACTGGCAAGCCATTGCTGAGTCTGACCTGGGGTTCAGTAGTATACTCCTGCTGAGTCCAACTCTACTGAAGGTCAACTCTGAGTTCAGTAAACTGCTCCTGCTGAGTCCATTTCTACTGACTCTTTTAGTATGCTGCTCCTGTTGAGTCCAACACTACTGAATCTGAACACCTCTTAGTATGCTGCTCCTGCTGAGTCCAGCACTACTAAGTCTTCACTCCATGGTACTGAGGCGGATGATCTACTGAGGGTACAGCAGACAGAACTTCTGAGCCTGGACCATGCTGAAGGAAAGTCTACTGAGTCTTAGAGACCAAGGCATTACTATTACAAAGGAATGGTTCACCTATCAAATTAGGGTTTTGGGATCAACCAAATCTTCTAAACAATCTACTGCTGAATCATCTCCCAACAGAAGATCATATACGCGAGCAAATCAAAGCGCGGCTTAAAAACGTAGGTATCGAATTCCTAAATCCTTTATAGTGTATTACACATGCATAAAACAAGTGAGACAAAACATGTCATGAATCGGAAGTTCAAATGAGCTTTATGCTTTGACGTGATAGTTTTGGACATTTGTGAGCAACGATGATGCGCAACATAATTAATAGTTTAAATAAGCGCAACATAAAGATCCTGAAGAATATTGTAATAAATAAATTTACACGAATGCTTGATTTCCAGAAGAAATGTAGCACTACTAGTTAAAATAATAAAATGTTCAATTCCCTCAAGAAGATTTTTCTTGATAAAGCTAGTGAGTTTATTAAAACTCCAAGTTCCTCCTGAAGATGATTTAATATTATATAGCTTTAGGATTGAGATTAAACACTTAGTTGCTCATGTCCATAATCAAAATGATTTTTGTCTGTATAAAAACGAGTCTCACTTGAAAATTGTTATTATGATTAATTGATATTTCCAACACTAGGTGGAACATATGTCATATTTGGATTCTTGAAGTAATCAATGTGAAATCTACATCCAAAAAGCACAAGGAAAAACTAGTCATATTTGGATTTCCGAAGTAATCAATGTGAACAAGAAGTCGACAACTTCAGTTGAAAAAGATTGCAAGCCAACTTCTTGATGTATACATATATAAAGAAGTGACAATATCATACATTTGCTGCAAATATCTCCGACAAAAATTATTGTCCCTAAAAATATGTAAAAATGGCAGCAAATCGATTTAAATTTCGTAAAAGAATATGGTCGTTGGTTATAAAAGAAGTTTTGTGCCTAAGAAAAAAGGGTACAAGATATGAACCAAACAATGGCAAAAATGATTAATCAATCAAATGAAAGATCGTGAAGAACTAACAACGTCTGAAAATAATGAATCTCAATATATTAGAGAGATCAAATATCGTCGTGGATGCATGACGATATATTCACCTTTAATATGACTCTTGAAATGATAAAAGAGGATCCTCAACGACGATCTATTAGAAATTGTCAAGACAGAAATAATTGGCCAACGAGGAACGAAGTCATATAAGGTGAATTAATAATATTCCCTAGAAAGCTAGAAATATTTGGACCTGTAGTTTCAAAATTCGGAAAGTATATCCCCGAAGGATACAAATGTGTCTTTGTTAAGAAGAGAAATGAAAAATTACAAGATATAGGGCAATACTCGTAACACAATGTTTCTCCCATAATAGACGCCATTATATTTTTGAGTTTGATTAATCTATTTATGTCACAAAGGCTTGATATGCGCCTTATGGATGTAGTAATATCTATATATATGATTTAGTAGATAGTGACATATATCCCTGAAGGTTTAATTTGCACAAAGCATGTAAGTCAAAAAGATATTTTCAATCAGATTGCAAAAGTTATTGTAAGGGCTGAAATAATACAACCGTATATGATATAATGATAACAACTAGTATCCATTGATAGAAGGGTACAAAAATAATGACTTGCGTTTGATTGAAACTCCTGAAGAGCATAATACTTATATGTATACTCCGTCAAAATGACTTACATAGAACAAATCATTATGGATTACTTTATTCATTGATATGTTGATTTTATAATCCACTACATCATTATCAGTTAGGGGGATATATGAAATATAAATGATAAAATGCCACAAATATCCCGTTGGGTTAATTATTTAGATTCACGCACTATGAACTAGAAGTTCATCAAATTATTTAGTGCAAAAGGAGTGACTAAAACCCCATATACTTGTTGTATATATGCACAATGAAAGAATTGAAGTTCCTCATAGACAAAATAAATCAATTGATTCTCACTGACGCCAGAAGCGTGAGAGATTTATTGGTGCTAAAGATATAAAGTCCGCGGAATACAAAATTAGATCACAACATTCCCAATTCCTCCTGAAGAGGATACGTGAATAATTATATGCAAAAGCACTTGAGAAAATCAACTTATACCTAAAGACAGAGTTATAATTAAAAGACTTAGGTTAAACTAATAATTATCTCGACCTGTAGATCGAGCATCTCCCTGATGGAGTTACGCTAGTCGACCTACCTGAAAGGTCTTTAAAGAGATTTTATTGTATCCCATCTACATAGCTACCTAATGGTTGCTTCAATCATTTGAAGTGGATGGAGACTCATTTAGACCTATAGAAAATAACAAAGATGCTTTAGGACCAAAAGTTCCTTACTTATGTGCAATTGGAGAATTTGAAATGGTATTGATCAACCTTTGTTATCTTTGAGACAAATATGATATTGGTCTATTTATGAGAGTAATGATATATTGACATATTTCATATTACTCTACATGAAGATAATTAAATTTGTGTTGCACATATTAGTATAGACTTGAGGATAACCTTGAAGATTGTTCTTGAGAGTGAAAATTGCAAATAATCCTGAAGATTAGGCTAACCCCTAAAGGTCAAATGGTTATACTCTTTTTTCCTTTCTAAGTTTTCCCCAGACGGTTTTCTTAGTGAAGGTTTTTAACGAGGTATCTAATGCAAAATATGATTTCCAAAAGAGGGGCGACATCAACATCTAACAAATTCGCTTAAGTGATGATCTAGCGGATTCTCTTACGAAGACATTACCAACGTCAACATTTAAGAAGATGGTATACAACATCGATATGCGCCGACTCAAGGATCTACATTGACTATATTGAGGGAGAGCAGCTGTACTCTTTTTCCTTCGACCAGTCTTTATCCCAATGAGTTTTTCTGGCAAGGTTTTAATGAGGCAACCGTTTCTTTTAGTGATGGTCAATAAGGGGGAGTGTTGTAAATATTATATATATAGTTACCACATATATAGTGATGACCATGTAAACCCTAAAAGCCCATAAACTTAGATGCAACTCTATAAATATAGGTATTTGATATTCATAATAACACACCTCTTATTCACGCTCTCTCCATTACTCTCGAATTCTCTTTAGTTTATAATAAAATAAAAGTTGTTTGACATTTTTTATTTTTTTGAACTAGTTTGATAGTTCAATTTAAATAACTACCCAATTTGAAGGCTATTAGGGAAAATAAAGGTACTTTTGAATTAAAATATATTTTTAATTATATTTGTCTTCAACTTTAAACTTTAAAAGTAGATTTGCTCCTTATTTTAAACTTTAAGTATATTTTTGCCCCAAAACATGCATTGATGATATTTTTACTCTTTGAGGTAAAGTTGGACGACATATTTGCACCTTATCCTTTTTAATATTGCAAACTCTAACAAGTTTTGATAAAAAAAAAGGGTTAATCAAACTAAATCCCCCGAGTATCGATTTTTTTCACTTTGCCCCTGAACTATCAAAATTTGCACTTTCCCCCTGAATTATAGAATTCGTTGCAAATAGCAACTTTTCGGCCAACATTTTCAATACACATATAACTTTAAGGGTAATAAGTAAAAACACTAAAAAAATATTTAAGTATTTTTATTTTATATCACCCTTTACAATCTAGGGCTTTTATCACTCCCACTTCATGACACTCTCCCATTGCGTTTGTTCGTTCTTCCCGTTCCTTCTGCCCCTTTCTTCCCCCACCAGATTCGAAGAATGAAGATAACATATTTGAAGTATACAAGTCAAGGGGCTGCTCTTGAATTTCCCCTTCCAGGATTTTCCCTTCCTATTTTTACGATTATTCTCACCCTTCGATTAGGTAATATTCTGTATAATAGATTGCACAATCTCTAGTTCTGACTATGCTTTTTCAATGTTTTTACGAATTAAAAATGCATTCTTTGTTTGTCTTGAATATATATGGAGTCCCTTTGATTTGTGATCGACAATTATTATTTGGATTTCATCACTTTGCGAGAAACAATCACAAATAGTAGTAATTTGTGGGAATGGCCTAATCTCTTTATTGTGAATTTGATTTTGCCTTTATTTTGCCCTCGTTTCTACCTTTTATGCTTTAAGAAATTTGGTTTTTGTTTATATGGAAATGAAGTTATTGAAAATTTTAATCTTTAATAATTTGTTTGTTACTTGTGAAAATGAAAAAGGTTATAGGCAAGGAATCAATGCACAAAGTTAATAGTTCAGGGGATATTGCATAAAATTCAATGATTCAAAGGAAAAAATGCATTGAGATAGTTATCTTGGACAAAATACCCTCCCTACTGGCGTGTGTAGCCGGAATGTTGGCCGGAAAGTTGCTCTTTGCAACGAATTTTATAGTTGAGGGAGAAAGTGCAACTTTTGATAGTTCATGGGTAAAATGAAAAAAATCGATACTCGGGGTTTAGTGTCATTGTTTTTGGGCACGTGGGTGGAAAAAAAAAAGTGTGGTATAAAAATATAAAATGGTAGAGTTTATTTATTTAGGATGATTGTGGTACTCTCATTTCTTTTCATTCCCAAAATAAAAAATAAACATATTTAATAGGATATATTTGTCTAATATAAACTTAAATATTAATTATGTTGTTTAATTCTATAAATTGAGATAATTTTCTTCCTATTTCACATATGTTTCCATTTTTATTATTTTTTATTTTCCAATCTGCATCTTGACTTTTTAAAATGTAAATTCTAAAAGATCAAATTCAAATCTATTACCATAATCAAAAAATTTAAATCAAAGAAGATTAAAATAAATAAATATATATATTTTTAACTTAAACAAACAGGGATCAGATTGGTGAAAATGAGAGTGCCTCATTGTCGTAACAGGCGGAGCGGGCACCCGTCTCGCATATTTATTTGCAAGCATTTACCACTCACTCATCACATCCCCTTTAAACTTGCCTGAAGGATCATGCCTTTCATCACTCTCTATTTGTCATTTTATATATGTCCTCCACGCACTATTCTTTTACATACTCGATGTGGGATGTTTTAATTAGTGTGTTATCGATATTCTTTTTCTCTTGCTTTTCACTTTCTTGCCCAACAAATTATAAATCTAATTGTACCTTCTAATTGTGTCTCATAAACTACAATTTGAAATGATTTTGAAGCTACATTTCTTTTTCTTCTTGTTATCTAAATTTCATCCGTAAAGATTTTCACTCAATTGCTACCAAATGCAGGACTAGCAGACAGTAGGGTTATCAAATAAATTTTATTTATTTATTCAATTCAATATTTGTATTCGAATTAAATATTCTAGTTCGAATAGAAATTCTCAATTCAATTAGTACTTAATACAAATGCAAAATGATACTCGATAATTGTAATATTAAATACAAATACTATATGTATGATATTTTTATGTACTACTTTATAAACTTGTTATGAATTTAATCTATAAATAAATAATTTTAAAGTAAATAATATCGAATACGAATACGAATATGTATTCAAACTGAAATCAACTTAAATAATACTAATGTTATTTAAATATTAATATTGAATTGAATAATAATCAAATAGGAATATCTGAATATTGAATACGAATTGATCAAATATTATGCTATTTATTTTTTGATTTCTTTGAATCCTAAATGGGGTTAATGGCAGTGACGTTGGTAACTACTTCAGTTGTGTCATTAGTATCTATCTCCTATACTTTTTCTTGTAACTGATAAAAATTCACAATTTTTATATAAATTGCTTATTAAATAAATTTTAGTAGTATGTAATCATGTAGTTTAAAATTTTGACTCATCTGCATTGTGTGAAGGAACTCTCTCCCAATTTTGACTCATCTGCATTTTAGTAGTATGTAATCATGTAGTTTAAATTTTTTACACATAAATTGTACTAAACAAATTATATACGAGTAATATATAGGGAATGAATCATATAAGAAGTCTGCTTAAAATAAGAAATAAGAAGAAATTTGCAACCTTCATTTTATTATTTGATAGTTTGGATTGAATATGCTCTGAAATATTCTTTATACATATATTCCTTATATGTTTTATGCATAAGGGTAAAAATATAAAAGTTATAAGATTTATGCATAAATATTTTAAGAAATATACATAAAATATATAATGAATATGCATAATTTCTTATATAATTATGTCTTTTCCGACTTCTCACTGATCCATGCCCTAATATATATATGACAATTAATCTTACCATTAAGCCACCGCGACTAGATTATTATTTTAAAAAACCTTCGGCACCATATATGGTGGGCCTTTTGGGCCGTTTTAGGAAAGATGGACGTAAGAAGTTGGAAATATTTGTTTGATAAATTTGTATGATTATGTGAATAATTATACGGCATCTTTTGAATTGTCAAAAATCTCTATTTTTCAAAAGAATCCCGATTTATTTGTTCTTGGTGTTTAATTTTTTTTTAACATGGAATTCATTTTACTAAAAATGCTAATTTTGTAATTTGCTACACTTTTCTAAAGGTTGTACTCTCTCCGTCCCATTAAAAATGTCTTAGGTAGTGTTTGGTAGAGCTTTTATAAGCAACTTTTAATTGCCTATGTTTAAAATTGCTTAAAGTTGTTGTTAAGCAAAAGTCAACATTAGAAGAAAAAAATAGCTTAATTTTAGAGAAAATAATTTTACAAACACTTTCATAAGCTGCTTTTCATTTTTTTTTGCTTCTGCTTTGAAAAGCATTCCCTGATCAGCTTATGAGTTTCTGCTTATTTTAAGCACAAAAAAGCAAAAACATATATTCCAAACATTTAGAAAAAAAATTTTACTGTAAAAAAGCCAAAAATAACTTATTTAAGTTGTTCAAAACACTATCTAAGTAGGTTTGGATATTAAGAAAGTTGATAGAAATAGGTAGTTGTGTAATTATATGTGGAGCCATCTAATTTAATTAGAGTGGAATAGACACTCCATATTTACAAAAATGTCACCTCCCTTTTTTATTTTAGGACGAAAATAATTTTAACGGGAAACCGAAAATGAAAAGTAAGACAATTTTAAAGGGATGGATGTAGTATTATTTTTGAAAAATAAGGAAACTTTACAATGTAAAATAAATAAGTAATACTATAATTATTATTATTGTCGATTATATTGTGGACCAACAATGCGCGGGAACAGAGTATCGGGATTTGGCGGGAATATCAAGCACGCAGTTACGTTTGGCGCGGGAAATTATAACTCAACGCCATTTATCCCATCCCCACCAGAGGAGCCCTAGTTCGTCGAAACTTAAGAAGGGAAAGTAAGCCAGGAAAAGACAGGGGAAACTAGCGACGATGGTTGGACTACCGTATGACTGCCTTGCCAACCCACTCGGAGCCGTCAGATTGACGTTCGAGAAGGCGGTGTCATCCGGATCCGATCCGGCGACGCTCGATGGGAAGGACTGGGGAGCCGCCGAACTCTTCAGGCAATTTCTGTTCGATGATGGCGGCCTGGCTCGGGTTCGTATTTGACATTATGTGATTGTGTTTTCATTTTAATTTTATGGGTTTGATTTTCAAATTTGAAGCCGCCGCGTCTTACTGCTACTCAGTTACAAATAATCAATGATGCTCAGATTCTATTGTTAGTTGTGCATTTGAATATCGTGTTGTTAGTTGTGCATTTGAAGCTCCTACACTACCGTAATGGTGAAATATAACTTATGGTAGGCTCGGATGGTAGCTTATAGTTTTGCTTAGAGAAACAGTTGTTTAGACTGAAATAGGTGCTTAGAGAATTGAAACCTATTCATTTCTAGGCGCTTACGGCGTATTGCCTGAGGATAATATCGAATATAATATGTTTGTATTATATTATTTTTCAGGTTCCGTTGCTTAATTCATCAACAATGAAATGGGTTCAGCCCAACACACTTGTTCGCTTTCGGGGTATGATACAAGATATGTTGGGCAATGAGTTTTATGTTGGTACTTATAAGGTATATCTTGTTTACTCGCATTGTTAGATAAGTCTAGTTAATTACTGTGAAGTTGGACTTCGCCACTCCAAAGTTTGAGACTTGAGGTCTTTCTTTCCGTTTTTCTTGGTGCAGGATGGTGAAAAGTGGAAAACAAATAAGTTTGCTGATGCTTCCCAGGCTCCTGTGGATGCATCATCAGATATGCGAATTTGGGAGCGCCGACTGCTTTATTGTACACCTGTGAGTTTTTGTTTGATTATATTCGATATTCAGTTTGTTTGTGTATGTATTTAACAAACCTTTTTGACATTCTTGTTTTTAGGTTCCTGGGCAGAACTCATGGGTAGAATGTTCATCTGATGCTATAAGAAATCCAAGTTTAGATTCTATTCCTCCACTTAGGGAGAAGCGGCAGAGGGAGGGCGAAGTAACAATGAGTGATGTTGATATGCTGGTAAATAACTATCCTCACTTAGTTATGGTGGTGTTAAACTGGACTTTGTTCTCATGGAAGATGTAGTCTAGCATTGTCTTTCACGTAACTACTACTTTGCCTTTGCATTTTGTTCTCTCTTGAGTATTTAAATATTAGTCCCTTCATCCCAATTTATAGTTGCCTATCCTTTTTTTGTATGTCTTTGTTCTTTTTAGTTGGGGAGGGGGTGGGTTCAAACCTGGGTCTAACCCATATAAGGGTGAGAAATATGATATATGCTTGTGGTGTAGTGCCCTGTTTTTGTTAATTGACGTTATTATTTTCCCTAATATAACCCAGTCTTGTGTCTTGGATATTAATAAAGTTTCATTTTACATGAGTAAATGAAGGCAAAATAGGGGGGATTTTCAATGGCCATTTTATTTTTTAATACATTGCGCACGTCTTAATCTGCGTGGGAAAGGTGACGAGGCTATACTCTGTAAATGAATGGAGTTAATCTTGTCCTGATTTTCTTATCAAAACTAATAATTTGTAATATTGTTTTAACTGGATAGCCATCTATTGACAGGAATCAGGCCATGCCATTGAGGATTCTCCAAATTCTAAAAAGATGGTATGTGGAATTAACACTCC
Source organism: Lavandula angustifolia (assembly GCA_028984105.1). Classification (NCBI taxonomy): domain Eukaryota; kingdom Viridiplantae; phylum Streptophyta; class Magnoliopsida; order Lamiales; family Lamiaceae; genus Lavandula; species Lavandula angustifolia. The sequence goes on along the minus strand of CM054819.1, from coordinate 8,498,804 downwards.
GCGTTGTCATATTGTTAAGCCCCTTAACTTTCCGCTCGCATTGAATATATGCTCAATGTCTTAATGTGCTTCTAGTTATAGTTATTGTGTACATAAGCTATTAATCCTTGATTATCCTCCAATGGTTTCTTTTAACAGCGGGAGGATGGAGCGGCGCTTGAATCATTAAATTTACAGAAGGTGATATCTGAAGGAAGCCCATCTAACTCAACTATAGTTCCCGTTGCTGAAAAAAACTTATTTTCGTGTCTAGTGAAGGTGAACTCATCAGTTTGTAAGCTAAAGCAGTACTATTATAATATCATTTTAAACGATCCACTGATTGTTTGATAATAATGTTGCAATTTGCAGATTTATGATTCTCCGGAATCAGACTTGAAGCTAAATGATGTTATTGAGTTTGTTGGCGTCTTCACTTTTGATCCAGACCTAACCACATACAGAGATGATAATGAAGTCATAGATGAATTCTCTGAAGATGTATTAGTTTGTCTGCCTCCCTCCCAGGTTGAAAATTTTATTTCACTATTCACCACCTTAATAAATTTAATTTCTTCGTGCAATTTAGCTTGCCACTAATTTGTGGGTCATCAACTTTAGTCTTTAAGTTAATTTGTCCACATGTTCTTTTTCCTCATAGTTTTCAGTGGTCTTGCTTGATTGGTGAACTCCCCAAGTCGGCTATTTAGTTTACATGCTCACACAGTGCCTTGTGTTTTTGCTTCTTTGATATTTTTCAAAGAAAAAATGTTCATGGAGTTCCAGTATCTTTGTTATAAATGAGAAAAAAGTAATAAACTTTCTGGTTACCGTACTGAGTGGCAAATTGAAATTTACTACCAAACTGAAGTGTAGCCACAAAAAAGTATGACCCTTTTTGGTTTTCATGCTAGAAGATGTGCTGATCTTACATTCATACAGGTACCTCGACTCCATTGTGTTGTGCACCGGAAGCTTGACGCCGGTGATTTTGTTTCCAGCCCTCAGTTGGAGGTAAATCTGATAAGATTACTACAGTTCTGTATATAGTACTTAACAGCATATTAATCTCTGACTTGCCATTGGCTGCTTAGATACTGTTTTTCCAATCATTGCAGTCAGTAACCTCCGCAATTAAAGAGATAAGGGAGGCTCTTATTGGACATCTCACTGCTGTTCTTGGACATGATCGGCTGGCAGCTGAATACATGCTATTGCACCTGCTATCCAAAGTATGTATCCTGCTTCTCTGCCCTTTGCTGAAACATAAGGGCACAGATCTTATACGGGGTTATGGACATCATATTTCAATCTTCCAAGGAGAATCATTTTAGAAATTCGGGATGATTCATGCTTACTTTTGTTAATTAATCAGCATAATGGTTAAATGTGCAGGTGCATGCAAGAGTAGATGCAGTTGCAGTTGGCAAACTATCTCTTAATCTTACTTGCTTTAACACAGAAAGCATATCCATTTTTGGGAATAATCTTAAACTTGCAATAGCAAACCTCTTGCCTTTCACAGAAGGCTTGTCTCTCACAGTTGATTACCTCAATTCCGTTTCCCTCGCCCCAAAAAAGGACTACAGCACAAATAGGTAAAGAAAAATTAGTTTGATAACTACTGAATATTATTCTATCTATTGCTTGATTAATAAATGGACATGAAATAATATTGCATCTGATCGTATTTGATCTTGTCTCTGCAGGCTTGTATCTGGGCCTTTGCAGCTAGCTGATGGCTCACATTTAATAGTGGATGAAACCCCCTTACAATCTGGAACCCTTAACTCAATAGGATTTGAAAATGCCCAATTATTAGAAAGCATGATGGAGTCACAAAAGGTTCATTTTTTCTTATTTATATAGTGGTGGATGTTACTCGAGGCTAATGTCACCTTCTGCCCCTTGTTTACATCAGTTGCTGTTTTTCCCATATTCCAGGTTCCGTATGACTTCACATATTATAAAATGGAGATGGTTGCAGATGTTCAATTCCTGATCCTTTCTGAAGGCAAATCAAATATCCTTCCTGCTGATCTTGTTCTCCCTTTTCGTCCAACTTCGGTGGACTCAGCCTTGGAAGTGGGCGGAGAAATGTTGAAAGCTTGGAGATGGTATTTGGCTACCATGAGATCACTACCTCATTCAATCGAACCACATCTGCAGAAGGTAGTAATCATGTCTAATTCATATTTGCAAAGTGAAGCTCCATATTTTTATTTTTTATTATAACATCAGAAGGTGTCTGATTGATGGGTAGCAGCTCGTACCGCTAAATTGAATTTTAACTAAAGCATGTGCTATTGAGGCTCTGAATGATAAGAAACATAAATACTTCTAAGATTGATCATTTCTCATCTAGATATCTTTTAAGTCAAAGCATGCATTCTTGTAAAGATTAATGACACCTTATCCAGCTGTAATTCATTTTTATTTGGTGCCTTGATGTCTCTTGATCTTGTTTAACTGGCATCTGGCAAAAGATCTTTTGCTGAAACGAATCACCTGATGACTAATAGGTGGTTGAAGATGATCTAGTTGCTGCCCGGCAAGAAGATCGTAGCCTAGGCAGTGAAGAATTTAGCAGGTAAAAGGAGTAGAGCCTGACTTTCTATATGTACACTGGTTCTCATTCTGCAACCAATGATTCGACGGCTTTGTCCTTGCAGATGGCTTACCATGGGGCGGCTGATGTCGGCCAGTTTCGGAGAAACATCTTTGTCGATGGAACACTGGCAAATGGTGAAAGAACTTGTGAGGCTCGGGAAGGAGAGACTCCAAGGAAATTTTTGACAAATGAATGGTGATTCTTGTAAATTCTTCTTTAACCTAAATGACATTATCACCTTGTTTGTTTCGTATTCAGAATGAAATGCTCCTATGACAAATGTTATATCAGTAATTATTATCACTCGGTTATTTATTATATGGGAATGAGCTGAGGTTGAATACTTCAAGTGCTGTTTATTCAGCGGCAAGTTCCTCAGAGTCATCAATACTTGCAACATGTCGTTGGTTTTGATGATCAATTTAATAGGGCATCGCATTAGATTGATCATCATTGGTTTTGCAACATCGCCCCATTAAACTTTGACAGTGGTTCATTATAAAATTAGTACAAGAGGAACTAGTGTAGCAGTGAACATCGAATCTCTAAAGCTTTGTTTGATGAACATAACTCAAAATATATTGCAAGATAGAAAGTGAGAAGTTGAGTACCATTACCATAAATGTAAGATTTAGTATGCGTTTGCTATAATACCTTTTATGCATTTATTTACTTTTTGACTATGTAAGCATAAATAGTTTTTTAGTATTTGCAAAATCTACTTCTTGCATTAGATTCTCTTAAACTAAGCAGTTAAACTGTTTAATTAAATAGTATAAACTTCAATTGAGATGTTTTTTGTGCTAAAAATACCATAATTTCTAAAAGTATCTGCTTTTTTTATTTTAATTCCAAAACCCTTTATTTTTGCTTAAAAATAATTATTTTCAATTTTAAGCAAAAACTAATAATATGTGTTTATATTAAACACTTGATGCTTAAAAATTTGTTTACTGTTGTAGTTTCTCTAAAATTAAGCAGTTAATTAAATAATTTTTTTAAAGCATCAATCGAAATGCTTTTGTTGCTTAAAACACCACAATTTCTGAAACTATCAAATGTATCTACTTTTAATTATTAATACCAAAACCCCCTGCTTTTGCTTAAAAATATTTTTTTTAATTTTAAGCCAAAATAAATAAGAAGTGCTTAAAATAAGCATTTTCAAACTAAGTACCCAAAAATCTTAATTGATGCTTAAATATTTAATCACTTTAACTGCTTAATTTTAAAGAAATTAATGTAATAAGCAGATTTTACAAACACTAAACAACTGGTTATGCAATCAAAAAAAAAAAAAAAAAGCGCTTAAAGAAAACATTTGTAAACACCCCTAATATTCATACGAAACCTCCTCTCCCTTTTGCTTAAAAATTCTTTTTTTAATCTTTATGTAAAACCAAATAAGTGTTTATAATAAAATTTTTGCAAACTCACTCTAGAAACTAGTCACTTAAATCCCATCGGCCTTCAAACGCCGCGTGCCGTCGCCGAAGTCGCAGTTTTCTTGCGCCAAACTCACTACACAAAACATAGAAAGTCATACAATACCGTTAGAATATTATTTCTAAAAAATAACTGACGATTTTTTCTATTACATCTTTAATGTTATGCAATATTATGATAATAGATCTCTAACCTGGACGCCTCTTCTTCAACGGCCGTACAATCAATGCAAAGAACTTCGAAGGCATCATCATCATAACTTCGTGCTTCCTCCTGTATCCCTTTGGCAGAGTCCGCTAGAGATTCCGTACAACGCTTCAGCTCAATTAACTCAAGTGTTGGAATTTCTCCAATACAATCTGGAATCTTATTTAGATCTAGACAAGAACTAATGTCTAGGACCTTGAGTCTTGGGAAATGGCAGCTGTCCGTCTCCCATTGCCTTAGATTTGAATCTTCAAAGAGCAGAAATTTCAACTGAAGAAAGTCTTCATCATTGCTTCTCCATACTCCTTGCTTGAAATCGAATTTCTTCAGTTTGAGCACTTGAAGATTAGGAAAAGGACCATCAATGTCGAGGTAAGGTTCTTCATTACCCCAACCAATCAAGGTTAACTCTTTCAACGAGCTTGGAACAACAAGATTAGGTTTATCAGAACTATGCCAGCCATGTCGCAGTTCCAACTGCAACTTTTCAAGTCGGCTTAAATGTACAAGATTATGGAAGAGTAATTCTATGGGTTTCAAGCGTTCCGAAGAGTAAGTTAGGCACAATTTTGTAAGGTTCAGAATCAATTTGAGGGTACTTGTTAAGCAAATTAGATTTTCTACTACTCCAAGTGTTTGCAGATTTTCTAGAGCGGAAGTGGCAGCATTGGTATCAGGTAAGCGGCAATCAGAAATGATAAGATGCCTAAGTTGATGCATGCTCCAAATCTCATATGGCAAACGTGAATAACGGAGATCCTTGATGATTAAGGTTTGAAGACTTTGAAGGTTAGATATTGTTCTTGGAATGTTGTGAGAGTACCAGAAAGCAAGGTACCTCAAATGAAATAGCTTGAATAATTGATCAGAGAGCAAGTGGGGATGATATCCAGCTCTTAGCAGATCTAGGACCCTGAGCAATTTAAAACTCTTGAAAGAGTCGAGTGTATCCTCCAAGTAGATTAAACTACGAACAGTTGAACTATAAGAGTTGGTGAGAGAAGATAGATCAGAGTGATAAATACTTATCCTTCGTTTATCTTTCATACTCTTCAGAAGCTTCAAAGCACCACTTCCCTTAACCTGCACAAGAAACTTCTCTTCACGTGATATCTTAATACACATTTCTCGTACCAAATCATGAAGGCTGCAACATTTGATTTTTCCATTAGGCTTCCTTTTGGTGACAACAACGAGACTTCTATCTACAAGATCATTTAGATACTCTTCTGCACTGCCTTCAAACTCTTTGGATACCACTGGTTTGACAAATCTTTCAGCTATCCATAACCTCTTCAGGATTGTAACTTTGATTTCATGATCTTGTGGAAATCCACCCATGTATAAGAAACACGGTCTTAAATGGTGAGGCAAGTGATTGTAACTTAATGACAATATCTTTTCTATCTGTCCATCGGTTGTTGCAATAGATGATCTTATATTTCTGGCAATTTCCTCCCATGAAGTTAAAGTCTTACTTGCCGTGGATAGGAGTCCAGCGATCACTGCGATTGCAAGAGGCAGTCCTCCACAACTTCTTGCAATATCCCTTCCAATGCTCTCCAACTCATGAGGAACACGATCTCGGTGTATGAACACCTTTTGCCGAAGTAGATTCCAACTTTGATCCGCATCCATCAAACGCATCTCATGGGGAAGGATGGAGGAGTTGGCATATCTAGCAACTTCTGCAAGCCTTGTGGTTATCATTATTCGGCTTCCATTGTTGTAATTGGGAAATAAATGCTTTACATCATCCAGTACCTTTGTACTCCATATATCATCCATTACAATGAGAAACCTTCTCCCCGTTAGGATTTTGTGGATTTTTAAGGCCATCTCATTAGTATTGCACTGTGTAGAGTTGTCTACCATGGGCTCTTTTCTCCAATCAGGGTCGAATTCTTTCATGGAATCTAGGAGGTCCAAAAGAATTCTTAGTTGGCTATGATCTTGAGATATTGTGACCCAAGCTCGAATCTGAAAATGCTCAATGATTAATTGATCATCGTAAGCATATCTAGCAAGAGTCGTCTTGCCAATACCTCCCATGCCAAGTATTGGGAGGACTTGGAGTTGCGGCGCCCATCCACAAAGCTTCTCCTTTATTTCTATCAAATCTTCGTTGAAGCCAACTATATTGGTTTTTCCGATATCTGCAACTTGTGATGATGAAGTAGCCCCAACGTAATCATCAAGTTGGTTGTCTTTAATTTTGACACTATTTTGTATCTCCACCACCTTTGCAGCGATTGAATCCATTTCAACTCTTATTTTGTGAAGCCGGTACTTGAACAAGATTTGTCGTAGTACTGGGATACGCTTGGTATATCCATAGCTGTACCGAATTTGTTTTGAGAAAAACCATTCCATAATATCTTCAGCCTTAATGGCTACATCCCTGATTCTTGCTTCCAAGATCTTGGCTTTCTCGGGAAAATCTTCAAGAAATGCTTGAAAAAAAATAACATATTTGTCTAGAGATATGATCTGTTTATTTTCATAAGAATGAATGGAAAATCGATCTTGATTGAGGATTTGATTTATGGCTATTTCAAGTGAAATTAGAGTAGAATAAGCCATTTACAAACCTCGTCACTTTGCAGTTGACCAAATGAAGTAACAAAAACAGATGTACATGTAGCGAGAGACGAATGTTCTCAAAGAGATTTGCAGATCCAGTGAAGGAACAATGGCAAGTGTTGTGAGAGAAAGTGTTGATGAACAAAAGCGTTAGGATGCTAAAGTGTAAAAGACAAAAAAGCTACATAAGTGAAGAACAACTAGAAAGCACTAGCTCCGACTATATCGTATCAAATACTCTGACCACACTTTAATAATGATAAGGTGCAATGGAATAGCTCGAAACTGACTCATAATATTAACTAAATCTAAAAACTAGAGAATAACGCGAAATCATTTACTTTATTAATTACAAAAAGAGCAAATAATTTTATTACGCACTTGAATATAGGAAGTGATTATTAATTTCAAAACCCGATATTTTCAGTATTTTTGGAAAATTACTATATCACCTATGTAACCTACCTACAAATTCCGCCTCACTCTGAAATTGCGGATTTTGCACTCGTTTAATCTCCGTTTCATCTTTAGATCATTCACGTCATTAGAATATAGTTCCAACTTGCAATCAATCTGCAATGCTGCCAAAGTGTTGACTAGTGGAATATGTAACGCTAGGGTTGTAAACGAATCAAATAGTTTTGATTCGATTCGGTATTCGTATTCGAATTTTGATATTCGTATTCGAGATTTTGAGATTCGAATTCGATTATAAATATTCGATTCGATTCGTTTACTAATCAAATACAAATACAAAATTATAATATTCGATTCGATATTCGTAAATATTCGATTAAATACAAATTATATATACAATAATTACTTTTATATATAATTTTAATTTAAAATATTTATGTTAAGGACTTAAATCAAGATTTAATAACGCATCCCCTCTTTTTAATATATGTATTTTTTAATATCAATTAAATGAATAAATTAAATATTAATTTCATAATATCACAATCAAATAGTTTTGATTCGATTCGGTATTCGTATTCGATTTTTGATATTCGTATTCGAGATTTTAAGATTCGAATTCGATTATAAATATTCAATTCGATTAGTTTACTAATCAAATACAAATACAAAATTATAATATTCGATTCGATTCGGTTCGTTTACAACCCTATGTAACGCACTTTTTCTAATTAAATGTCACATGTCAATACCCTTGTGGTGTGATACACATAAGGTTACACGAACATGGTACACTCACGCCGCTTTGATAGATAAGGCAGGTACCATAAAAGTGACGAGGTTTGTAAATGTTGAAAATAGAGTGTAAAGCAAATAGATAATGCTTCTATTGATTCTTGTTGCATCCACAACATCAGCCCTGAGGACTTGAATCTGCACAAAAAATTCACGCTCAGAATTAAAACAAATATATGATCTAAAACAAGGAAGGGCATTGTGAACAATCTATGCACTGTGCCACAAAAGAAAGAATGTCAGTAGAGCAAAACATTTATGCGGAGAGGGTGTTTGGTTGATAGGATTGACAATAGAAACCATGCAACATTATTAAAAACGGTTCTTAATTTATTTCTTGATCCAAGCGTAGTACAAAAAAGATATGAAAAACAAATTAACAATCACACGACACATTACACAACCATTACCATACAATATTTTGCAGGTGCACAAGGAACAAACTAAAGTACAACATTTATCAGCAGCGAATTAGATTTACTTCAAGAAGTGCAACATTTCGGTAGTTGAGCATAAAGAGAGGAACGAGTTAAAGTGCAATAGTTATTCATGCAAGCAAGCCAGGCTGCAGCTTTACATGCTACCCCAGCAATACCTCACGAGTCATTAGTGCTTATGGAACTCTTGTATTCTTTAGAAGTGACCAAAAAAAAAGTCCAAATCTTCAACTATATATTGATACAGAGACTGCCAGTGCTAGATTATAATTTTGCAAAAAGGTTCAGGTTAACCAAAACTCGGTAAACAATGGTCAACTAAAATCAAATAAACCATTTTTCTATCAATATGAAGGTCACCTCAGATTAGCAATAGAGCATATATGTCATGCATGTCACAATGAAGACCAAATAATAGTGCTTAAAGTCAATGAGAAACATTAATTCTTGAAGAAATATTGTCTCAGAGTGTGCAAACGGCAGTTGGAAAGATAACTTACCAGTCAAGATTGGTCATTCATTAGGAGTAAAAACAAAGAGTTTGAATGTAACCTCTGCCTTCTTTTTTGCCACTTGAATTTCTTTGGCAGAGACGACAACAAATTTACAAGTGTACAACTCCAACATTTGGAAGGTTGCTACATCAGCCAACCCAACTGGAACTTTAAGAAGTTTCTCACAGTTCCGCAACACGAATCCTCTAAGTCTAGGATAATGATGGGATGAAGCAGTCCAGTATGCTAAATTTGTCTCCTCTGATAACTTAAGAGATATATTTGTGATGGTAAAAGATGTCCTCTCTTGGAGGAGAATTCTCACTATATATAGACACAATACAAGGCTAGCAAATCCTATCTTAAATGAAAGAATAATATACATTTACAATAGGCACAAATTAAGGCTAAACATTTTGTAGCCATTGAAATCTGAATCGTAACCGAAATCTGCAATTGAAATCTGAATCGTAACCGAAATCTGCAATTAATGCCTTTAACATCCCCCCTCAAATTGATGCTGGTAAATCTGCGAGCATCAATTTGCTCACAAGGAAATTATGACGTTGACATGTCATGGATTTGGTAAAGATATCTGCAACTTGTATTGTAGTAGAGATATGTGGAAGAGTAATAACTTGGCGATCATAAGACTCACGAATGAAATGGCAGTCAACCTCTATGTGTTTTGTTCGTTCGTGATAGACTGGGTTGGCAGCAATTTGGATGGCACTAGTGTTATCAGCATGTAAAGGAGTAGGCTGACTTTGTGTATTGTCAAGTTCTGCCAAGAGACCACGGAGCCAAATTATCTCAGAACATGCAGCAGCCATGGCCCGGTATTCTGCCTCAGTTGAAGACTTAGAGACAGAATCTTGTTTCTTGCATTTCCAAGATATAAGAGCATCATCGAGAAACACACACCATCCAAAAGTGGATTTTCAGGGCAGCCTGCCCAATTTGCATAACTGTATGCTTGTAGATGCAATGAAGAATTAGCAGGGAAGAACAACCCTCGTGTAGGTGTGCCAAGGATATATCTAATAATACGACGAACAACGGATAGATGGAAATGTCGAGGTGCTTGCATAAACTTACTAACGATGTGCACAGCAAATGAGATGTCTGGTCGGGTGATAGTTAAATAGATTAGACTACCAACCAACTTTCTGTATAAAGTAGGATCAGCAAGAAGATCTCCCTCGTCACGACGATATTTCACATTAACTTCCATAGGAGTATCAACTGGTGTAGTATCTCTAAGACCAGCTAACTGAACGAGATCCTAGATATACTTGTGTTGATTCAAAAAAATTCCTTGAGGTCGATGATGCACCTCTAATCCTAAAAAATAGGTGAGCTGCCCAAGATCTTTCTTATGGAAAGTCTGATTCAGTAACTGTTGAACCGTAGAGATGGCTGTCACATCAAAACCGTTGATAACAATGTCGTCTACATAAACAAGGAGAATAACTATGCCTTTAGATGTCATTTGGAGAAAGAGAGAGGCATCATATTGACTTTGAGTAAATGAAAAGCCAAGAAGAGTGGATCGAAGCTTTTCAAACCAAACACGCGGTGCCTGCTTTAAGCCTTATAAAGAGCGTTTTAATTTGCAAACATCAGTAGGTGAAGTAGTAGGCATACCATAAGGTAGTTTGATATATACTTCCTCGTTCAAATCACCATGAAGGAACACATTTTTGACATCCATTTGATGCAAAGACCATGATTTAGACGCAGCAAGAGCTAGGACTATTCGCACAGTAGTCATCTTAGCTACGGGTGCAAATGTTTCATCGTAGTCTAAGTTATACTCTTGCTTATTCCCAAGAACCACCAGCCTAGCCTTGTAACGATCTATGGATCCATCGGGACGAAGCTTAATATTGAACACCAATTTACTGCCATGTGGCTTCACAGAAGGATTAGAGAATTTCACTGTACAATCATTATCAACCAGTTGCCCAACAGACACAAGATTACTAGCAAGTTCCGGTGATACAAGAACATCAGGTAAGGAAGGAGAAATATCATCAGTAGCCGTGATGGGTAAAGAATTTCCATTGGCTGTATAAATCTTGAGATGTCCAGAATATTTCTTTAGGTTTGTGAGGAAATTAGCATCATTGGTCATGTGGTGTGAAGCTCCAGAATCAAAGTACCAAGGAGGTAATGTAGACAAGGATTTACCTGATAGCCCTAAAGCTGAGAATGCAGAGATAATCTATTGAATCATTGCAGGAGTATCATTTAAGGAGTTACAGATGAAACAGAAGCAGGAGCACTTGATGTTGTTTCCTCACCATTGCTAGCACTTAAAGTACCGACTGAAGTAGCATATGCTATTTCAGATTTCTTTGGAAGGCGAATATGACATTCCTTGATGATGTGGCCACTCTTTTTACAGTAGTTGCAGAACTTCTTTGAACAATTTGAGGCTTAGTGTCCAAATCCCTTACAACAAAAACACTAAATAGTGCTAATGTCATTTCCTTTTGATTTGCCCTGAGTGACATAAGCTACAGGCATTGAAGGTACTCGTTGTTGTTCCATAGTTGTTTGAGTGAGAAGACGTTGCTCCTCCCGTAACAAATCATTGAGGCAAGTATCCAAGGATGGCACGGGTAGTCGGTTAATGAGATTAGACCTGGTACCTTCAAATTCAGATTTGAGCTTCATAAGAAATTGATCTCTTTTAGTAGTTTCATGAACAAATTGGACATGACTAAGACCTTCAGGAGATAAAGTTGCATAAACTATATCAGTATATTCACTCCAAAGATTTATAAAATAGGAATAAAAATCAGAAATAGAGAGAGTCCCTTGTTGAATAGTTGCCATCTCATGTTCAAGCTGAAATCGACGTGTAGTATTTTGTTGGTGATAGATAGTCTTGAAATCATTCCACATTTCAGCAGCAGTCTTGAAAGGTCGAAGATTCAAGATGAAATTAGGCTCAACTGAGCCTAGAATCCATGCCATGATCTGAGAATCCTTGACCACCCACTTCGCGTAATCTTCTTTTGCTTTATCTTTGTCTGGAGCAGTTGTGCTGCCATCAACATGGCCCCACAGATCCTTGCCTTTAACAAAAATCTCGAAGTGGAATGCCCAGGCCGAGTAGTTTTTGCCATTAAAACGAATCAAAACCGAGTCATATTTGTCTAGAGACATGATGATCAGTAATACGGAGACTTGAGATCAAAAGACAAGAAACAAGAGACTTGAGAAAAAAAATAAAATTACTGGGGCTCTGATACCATGATAACTTAAGAGATATATTTGTGATGGTAAAAGATGTCATCCTTGGAGGAGAATTCTCACTATATATAGACACAATACAAGACTAGCAAATCCTATCTTAAATGAAAGAATATTATACATTTACAATAGGCACAAATTAAGGCTAAAAATCTTGTAGCCATTGAAATCTGAATCGTAATCGAAATCTGCAATTGAAATCTGAATCGTAACCAAAATCTGCAATTAATGCCTTTAACATCCTCAATGTGCAAAAACTCGAGACGACGAAAACCTCCATCCATTGCCTCCCAACTGTTCCCCATAAATGCTTATCCTTCAGCTTGAGCACCTCGAGGTGAGGTAGCAATCCAAGAATAGACATATTACTCCAGTCAAGGGAAGTAGAGCGTAGTGTGAGACTCATAAGCCTAGATGGGAATTGATAATGTTGAAGAAGGCCATTCAGTTGTCCTTCTGAAGGTGGACGAGATGCAAATCATTTATTCATTTCAGATTCTCAAGACTTTTTCCAAGACTATCAAAGGATCCTTTTTTGCCTTCCAGAAGCAAAGCTAGCTGCCCACGAATGACTGGTTTCTTCAAATTGCCAGCTTCTTGGAAGAGTTCGGCTGTGCAACTGTCCACACAATAGGGGAAAAAAATCATTTTAGCCCGTTATCTTGGCGCTCGATTTATTTTGGCCCGTTATTTTGACCGAATCCAATTTTAGTCCGTTAATTCGACAAGTTATCCGTTTTTAGTCCGTTTTACAAAATTCATCAAATTTGTCCAATTTTGGTCGGTTGAGTTAATAAAAAAAGTTACAAAATCACATTTTTTAATATTAGAACAAATTTGTAATAGCGAATTTTATCATTTATATTATAAATGTCTAGTTTTAACACATTATGTTTCAAAAAAATTCCAAAATGAGGTTGATTATTTTCTTAATATTTATTATTTTTAGAATTTTCTTAATTATCAGGGTCTATCTCCGGGCCTGATTTTTTAAATTATTCGACAAACATTATAAACAGTATTAAGAAAAATAACGAAACCCATTTTTGAATTTTTTTGAAACATAATAGATTAAAACTGGACATTTATAATATAAAAGGCGAAAATTGATATTACAAATATGTTATAATATTAAAAAATGTGACTTTTTAAACTTTTTTTATTCAAAATTGGACAAATTTGACAAATTTTGTAAAACGGACTAAAAACGGACAACTTGTCAAATTAACGGACTAAAATTGGATTCGGCTAAAATAACGGACCAGTGAATCGAACGCCAATATAACGGGCTGTTGATATTTTCCCTACAAAGAATGCAAGTGTTTGAATTTTTGCACCATGTTTGCTGGCAGAGGCCTTTGTCTTGAAAAGTCTAATCAGCTTAAATATATCCGCTTTAACTTCAAGGGTTTTAGAAGTGGTGTTAACTATAAGAGTCTGCAAGTTCCAAAGCTTGCTGAATTTTGGAGGAAGGGTTGAAGATCGAAGGATAGGGCAACGTACCTAATATGAACCAATTGAAACAAGTCACTATTAACTTTAGGGAATTTAATTTATGGGTTTGAGCTATAAAACTCTTAGCAATTTGAAAGCTTTAAAGATGTCTCGGATGTTTTCTAACGGCAAGATTAATTTATCCTTAGAGAAACAAACGAATGAGTAGACCAAAAGGCTTTGAATTGATGAATCTGAGGCAATAAGAATGAAGAGAAAGACGACGATACTTATCTAAGTCGGAGATTGGAGGTAAAAAACACCATTGTTACACTTGATTTCTTGGAGAAAATTCTCTTTTTCATTTCCAGCTTCAGTTCAAAACTCACGTAAGGTATCATGAATCTGGCATGTTTTAACCTTATCATTTGGCTTGACCTTCTCAACTCTCACCAAGTTTCGGTTGATAAGATCCTCCAGATACTTCTCTCCCATTTCCTCCAAGCTATAATCATTACTTTGTTGTATGAATCCTTCTCCAATCGACATACGGATCAATTTCGATGCTGGAATCTCATATTCTTCCAGAAACATCCCCAGATAGAGAAAGCAAGCGCGCAAGTGGTAAGATAGTTTATCCTAGCTCAATGAAATACCGTGTGGAAACTTTCTCCCATGCTTTCCTCATTGCTCTTATTTCTGATTCCTGGTACTTCATAGCAAGAATACCTCCTATAATCACTATTGCAAGTGGTAGTCCATCACAATCCCTTGCAATGGGTTGGCCAGCATTGACCAGCTCAGGAGGGTAGTCCAACTTGTGGAGTGCCTCCAACCGGAGGAGCTCCCAACTTTCGCCTTGATTAAAGAAAACGCAACTGGTGTGGAGTTCTCGGGTTACAAGCATACTTGTCCACATCCTCAATACGACTGGTGATCAAGATTTTCCCCTTATTATTGCAAGTAGTCCACACATCATCCATGACTATAAAGAAACTTCCACCCTCGAGGTAGGTAGCAACAATCCCAGCTATTTCCTTGTCTTGTTTTGACGTATATCATCTGTTATCATGATGAACTCTTTGAGAATGGCTAGGAAGATATCCTTGTTCCAGAACTCTTTAGAACGGATTGCTGGATCATTGAAAATCTCCCATGCCAGCGTCGTCTTGCCCAACCCAAACATACGAGTAAGACAAACCACATCCAAATAGTATGTCTTCTTAGTGAGACGGTATATCAGTTCTTCTGTAACATCTGCAAAGCCCACTACAAGATCTTTGTGTCTTGGGGGACGAACCTGCTCGAAAAGATGTTCATGACACGAATTTAAACATATTGGGAATGAGAAAATTAAGCCAAAATTCAAAAACAGAGCATTGATCTTCTCGTAAATCATTACATTCTATATAACCCCACAACAACAATCTCCAAATCGAATTTTTAAACACAAAATTTTTTTTAATCTATTTAAAAAACTAAAATTTAAATATTATTATTTTTTTTTTTTTAATAAATTTGCAAAATTTAAAAAATAAAATATTAAAATAAATAAAAAAAAAATTAAAACCCCCCCCCCCATTGTAAGAATCTATAAACCCATTAAAGAACTAAACTAAGATGCATAAACATAATAACATAAACAATTGAAGCAGATATCATGAAAATTATCTCATATCATACATGCAAATATATGCTAATTAAGTGTCTAAAAATATTCAATTAAAAAGCGAATCATATCATTTAACATAAAATTACTGCAAATTCTTGGTAAATAAACATGCATAATTTGGCATGTATACTGGTAATACTCTCAATGACATTCAATAAATAGCTAATATAAGAAAATTAAGGGAGGAAACGATAAGATTAAGTCAAATTGAGAAACAGATAATAGATCTTTTCCTAATTAATGGCATTCTAAATATGGTAATAATCAAAATACTAAAAGCATATTTAAAGACAAAAAACAAAGATGAATAAACCTAACATATACAATTGAAGCACTGATCATGAAATTACTTTCTACAAAAGGACAAATATATGCTAAGTGTCTGAAATATTGATCCAAAAGTGAATCATATACAATTACAATTTAACCATAAAATTACTACAAAATTCTGGCAAATAAAATGCATAATTGGCAACTGATAAACAACAGGGCCGGTCCTGACAAATAAAAGGCCGGAACAAATCGATATAAAAGGACCTCTATTGATAGTAGTATTTATAGGATCTTATATGTTTTGAGTTCGAATTTGAAAAATTACATTAAAATCAATTTTTTTTTCTAGACTGTTATGTTTTGAGTTTTTTTTCTTGGTAATGAAAAAAGTTATTTTTTATTTTTGTAGACATAAGAAAATTGTAATCTGAATATATTATAGTGGAAGAGAGAGAATTTGGGAATAAAGAAAATTTAGAGATAGATATTTGTGAAGCAATTTTTCTATGAGATGAATTAGGGTGCATCATGTTGCACATGTAACATGATCCAATTTATTAATTTTGACTCAATTTAGCCCGAGTTTGACCCGGTCTAATATTTAATTAAAAAAAATTAAAAATTAAACCCTCCCCCTCTTCTCCCTGCCGCCTCTCTCTCCATTCTACCATAAAATTCGGATGTACTTAAATTGAAACTTAAAGAAGTAGTGCCTCCGAAGGGCAGTCCAGCGGCTCTGCAGTCACCGCACAAGGTGGCAAACGTGTGGCAACAGTTGCCAACCCCAACGCAGAAGATGCAACTGAGCTTTTGAGGTGTGTATCCCGTCAACTGTCTTTTGTACTCTCTCAAGTTAATCCCTAATGAATAAATTATAGATTTGTTATCAAAAGTACATTATTATGTCTTCATCATCTTCCAGGATGTGTTTGGCATGTGGAGTTCCAAAAACTTACTCTCATGCTCGAGGAATGGCCTGCCTTATGTGCAGCGACCGACCTCTGGCTGACCCAGATAAAGAACCATTAAAGAAGAAGAATTCTGCCGTTAAAGATAAGCAAAAGAATAAGAGGATGAAGGGTCAGTCCTCACATGCAACTTGGAAAAGTGAAACGGAGATGCAACTCAGACAGCAGTTTGATTAGCAAAAGAGAATGCTATTTTGTACGTTTAGTTTTCAATTCAGAACTTGTTGGCTTTTGTGTTATAAAGTACCAGCCTCACCATTCTTATTGGCTGATTATGTGTTTATAACGCTTCATTTTTTAATTCGGATAGCAGTGTTGCGATTCATGCTGGTAAGCTGATTTACCACGTAGTAATTACGTGTTCCATTCTTTATCAATTTTTGAACTCTGATTTCTGCGTGCTTGCCTGTGTACAATCCACTATGCTTTTAATCTTTGTGTAGCAAGCATCATCTTTATTCTATAAAATATTGTGGATTTGCTAATTTGGCAGGTGAAAGATTGGGCCGTGGCATTGCTACTGATGCAATAACTACTCCAGTAGTTAATACGTCTGCATATTTCTTTAAGAAGACGGCTGATCTCATTGATTTCATGGCAAACACACTTGCAAATTTGAATCCTAAAAGGATATTTAGTCCAATTAAACCTTAGAGTTATTTCCCTATTAGTCTTGCTCCAAACAGAGATTTGGTGGTCTTTTAAAATCCAAACCAACTCCTTGTTATTATGATGATTATATTTTATTGACTAAATAATTGAACGGTGGTTTCGTGTGATATTAAAGTGACACTTTCCTTGATTATAATTGACACATTTGTTTATTACGATTGACACTTTGGGCAACATTTCTCGTTATTATGCTTCATATTTTATTGTGTGATTATTGGATTAAAGTGACACTTTGCTCATCATTGACACGTTCTGTTATCATAACTGACACGCACAACAGAGACAATTGACACTTTCCTCTCTACTGTGAATTATGGCTTAAACAGATACTCTGCTCATCATTGACACGTTCTTTTATCTTGATTGACACGCACAACATAGACAATTGACACTCTGCTCTCTTACTGTGAATTATGGCTTAACCAGACACTCTGCTCATCATTGACACGTTCTTTTGTCATGATTGACACTCACAATAGAGACAATTGACGCTCTGCTCTCTCACTGTAAACTATGGCTTAATGACACGCACAATAGAGACAATTGACACTCTACTCTCTATTATGAATTATGACCTAAACAGACACTCTACTCATCATTGACACACTTTTTTGTCATGATTGACACAAACAACATAGACAATTGATACTTTTTTCATAAACAATTGACACTTTTTTTTCGAAATAAATCGCATTTTCTTCAAAAATAATTGATAGTCAATAAATGATACTTTATTTAAATAAAAAATAACACTTTTGTTTGTTACGATTGACACTTTGGATAAATAACAAACGACACATTTATTCATTATAAATGACACGCCTTCCTTACCAAAAAGATTGGAAAAAATAAAAAAATTGTTTGTTACGATTGACACTTTTGTTTGTTACAATTGATATTTTCGTATGCAAAGAGTGACACGCTCATCCTTGAAATAGGAAAAAACGTTAATTTTTTTTTTAAAATTAAAAAAAAAATTGTTTGTTGCTATTGACACTTTTGTTTATTACAATTGACACTTTCGTATGCAAAGAGTGACACGCCCATCCTTAAAATAAAGTGGAAAAAAAACGTAAAAAATAAAAAATAAAAATTTAAAAAAAAAATGATAAATTTTTTTAAAAATTAAATAAAAAATTAAAAAAGGGTTAATGATGTCGTGCTGACATCAGTGGATCAACACGGGTCAAAGCGAGTCAACGAGTCAAATACGGGTCAAAACGGGTCAAAATTGAGTAATTGGATCATGTTGCATGTGCAACATAGTGCACACAAGTTTTTGCCTTTTTCTATCATGTTCTTCCAACGTTTTTAAATATACACTAAAAAATTCACTTTAAAGATAAATTATTTCAATAACTAAAGTTAAATAACTCCAGTTGTGTTCCACTTCTCTCTATTAACGGTCCTGAAGTGGTTTGCGTATTCCAAGGGCCTCCGATTTCGAACACGTCACCACTTATTTCTTTGGTTGATTAAGGATTCTTCTTGGTCGACAAAAAATCAGCCATGGTTGCACCTTCCATAGAACACGAGCAAACATTCACCAACACTCCCATCCGCCATTCTCATTCATAATATGACCCCTTCCAAATTTAGGGCCTGCGCGGTCGCACATCTCGCACACCCTCAGGGCCGGCACTACTAAACAACACAATGTTTATCTTGATTTGTTGAATAATCGATCTATTGCTACAATAGATAGCAAGATGACGAAGTTTGCAAGTGGGTGGATAATGTTTTTCTTCATTGTCTAGGATCTCAAAACCTATTTCCTCTTGTGCTTTTTTCTTCATGTTTAATGGCGTATTCCACCACCATAAATTTAGGGGTGTCGACCGGCATAGGATCGGGAATCCTAACACCGAATTTCGGGATCCCGATCCCAAAAATAGAAGAAATGTCATCCCAAAATTGATCCCATTTTTGGGATTCGATAATTCGGGATTCGGTACGGGATTTCGGTATTGGGATTCTGTAATCCCAAAAATCCTGTAATTTCTTAAAAAAATAAAATAAAATTAAACTGCTTCTGCGTGGTTTCTATTAAATACGATGAAAAGGGCATAAAATAGACATCATTTTTCCGCGATTCATTGAAAAGATTCCACCTTTATGAGGTATAATGAAGGCTAGATTAGAATGAGTGGAAAAACTAGAAAAAGAAGACAAGAAAGCTTACAAGAAAGGTGATGGGATTGCCTAGAGCAGAAGAAATCTATTCAAGTTGAAGAAAACTTTAATTCCACAATAATTAAAGGGCATGTTGGTCTCGAGAGTAAACGTTCAGGTGTAGAGGGGGGGGGGGTGAATACACCTGAAAATAATTTCTCAACTTCAAACACGAACAATCCTTTTCAGGAAAGCATCGTACTGAACGAGTTCAGTAGACCAAATAAGCTGTTCTAGATCGTGTGGCAGAGTGACTGACTTTACTGAGGCCTGCTAGCTGACTTGAATCAGAATTCAGTACCGTTCATCTAAAGTTCAGTATAGTGCGGAAATGTGTAGGCCCAAATTCAGTTGAGTTTAGAAAACGTTTTTAATAAAATAGTTTCAGTAGTTATTGCTATCGATTAAGCTTTGTTGAAACTCAGTTGAATGATTTTAGAAAATTATTTCAGTATGATCAGTAATCAATGCAACAGTTAAAACAGAAAAACAAACACAGAACACATTCAGTTTTTAAAGTGGTTCGGATCCAACAATCCTACGTCCACTGTCCCGAAAGATCAGGAGGCTATGTATTATACTGAGATAGTCTCAGTTGGTTTGTACGCTGGACAAACACTGGTCTTGAGATTTATACTGAGCAAGTCTCAGTTTACAAAGGATCAAACTAAAGGGTTTGACAAACTCTCCAACTATGAAGGAGTCCTTTACAATAAGGATCAGTTCAGTTATGAACTCCTTCGTGTAAGCTATGGATATGATCTGCTGAGCTTAGGTTAGAGTGATAGGGAACAAGAAGGTGGCTTCTAGAGCGACGAACGGTTAAGTATAGACTTAGGTTCGTGTTCAGTCGCTTGGACACTAGAGGCTTTATAACTCTGGTTCAGCTTGGTTCCCTATAAGCAGGTATGTCGTCTTTCGCCGGAGATTACTCTTTGAACTTCTTGCGGAAGACTTAGGTCGTTTCGAGTTGCTCGTGAATGCTCGTGTGTTCTTTGATTCTCTAGGTGAGCTTCAATTTGAATTGTATCCCTCTATTTATAGAGCAGAGGCAAGGATAGATCCGTTGGAGACGACGATCCTTGTGTCTCTCTCTTTTGGGTAGCTAACGGCTCTTTCAAAGATTGGTGGCAGAGTACTTTCCCTCCATTTCTGGAAAGTTGTTGACTTGCAGCTTTAATCAGAAAGTAGACAACTGGCCTCTCGTCATTGGTCGAGGTAAAGAAAGTAGGTGAGACAGAAGAGACTTCAAGGTAGATCTAAAGCTGACTTCTCTCTTCCTCGTATGACTCTACTGATTTAGACTTAGTAAATCCTGACAGTTTAGAGGACTGTCTAGCCGTTGCTGAGTCTGATCTATATTCAGTAGCATGCTCCAACTCTGAGTTTAGTGAACTACTCCTGCTGAGTTCAGTTCCACTGACTCCTTTCAGTATAATGCTCCTGCTGAGTCCAGTATCACTGAGTCTTCTTCTTCTGGTACTGAGGCAGGTAATCTACTGAGCGCCTGAACCAAAATGAAGAGTGTCCACTAAGTCTGAAACCTCAGAGACATAACAACACATTACAACTGAATGGTTCATCAGTCAAAGTAGGGTTTCGGGATCTTCAAATCTTCAGCAAATATTCAGAGCACTAGGCTACTGAGTTATCTCTTAACAGATTGTGCGAAAACTGAATCATCTCCCAAAATTTTCCCCCTATTTGATGATGCCAAAACCTAACACTATGATTATCGGAAACAGAGCTCCTTACAAGTATTACAAGTAGAATCAGTGGAGTTGTTCTTCAAGTCCTAGACTACTGAGGGAATCAGGGAAGATATATCAGAACCTATACCGAAAACTAATCAGCAAATTCTCCCTTTCTAACAACATTTTCCCTCATCTATAAGCAATCTAACAGACTAGAATCTAACAAGGTAAAAACTGCCAGAATAAATATAGTGAGTGTGTGAGTCAGTAATCACTTGAGTGATTCTGTGTGTTAAGCATAAAGACAAACAAGGCCATATAGACAATGAGGATTTGTCAGGGCCGAACAACAGTGATGTTTTATATATATAAAGAACTTCAGTACATATACATCAACTGCTATTCTAAAAAAAACAGAACCTAAGAGAAATACAGAAGCTATCTATCTCCTGAACTACTGAATCCTGTCTTTGAAGTCCTGTGATTTTGATTCAGGAAGAGGCAGTCCATACATTCTCTAAGTGATCTTCCTTAGCTTCAGTATCTCCGGCAAATCAGCAGGCTCATCTTCATCCAAGTGTCTTGCTTGGGCAGCATCCTTAATCTCCTTCTCAATTACCCCATAATGAACAGAGCCATCAAGTTTCAGTGGGGGAGGCATGATCCTTGGTGCTGGGACTCTGACATCAATTTTATCTGCTATGGCCTTCTGAACTCTAGCAAATATCTTTGGGTCGGTCTTCAGAAGCCATTCAACAAATGCAATAGACTTGTGCATCTCAGGCCAGTATCTCCAGAAATAGTATCTCTTGATGTAGTCTGCCTTCAGTGACTCCCACCTCTGAGTTCTTTCCCATGGCATCCATTCGTCCACTCTGGGCCATCTGTAGTTGTAGGGAGTATATGCCTTCTCAGGAATCATTTGGCTTGCTTCCTTCTCAGCCTTCAGCCTCAGAGCTTCTAGATCTGCCAATCTGAGCCTTTCTCTTGCTGCTTCTATTTGCCTTGCTTCAGCTCCTCTATATAGATACCTCTCCATCTGATCCCAAATTTCTTGCATTTCAAGCTCTTGTCTCTTTGAGGGGACATAGGAGGGTACATGAACTTCTTCTTCTGAATCAGCAGGAGTCGATGATTTTTCCTTTGAAGTACCCTGCTGACCAGTTGTCTGCTGCTGCTGCTGCTCTTTCTCTTTTTCTTTGTCAGACTCATCACTCAGCTTTAATTTCCTAGGAGGCAGCCTTGTCCCAGGTTTCCTACCTCCTGCTGGAGCCTTAGTCTTGCCTTTGGCTGGCTTTTTCTTTGGTTTGTTAGTAGCCTCAGCCTTAGCAATTTCTCTGGCAAGTTTTTCATCAACAGCTATATGAGCTTCCTCCTCTGGAGTGATGTATCTTCTTGGTCCTTTCTTTGTGGGAGGAGTTGGAAGCTTCAGTATCTTCTTACCCTTTCCTGACACTGGAGGAGGCAGAGGAACCTCTTCCTCTTCTGACTCCTCTTCTGCATACTCAGCAATTTCTTTAATTATGTCACTTGGTGTTTGAGTTGCTTGAGTAGCAGAGTCCTTGGGTCCTGAGCCACTTGGGCTGGTCTCAGCAGGTACTACATCTCCTGCTGCTGAGACACCCTGGGCCTCGCCTTGTGTAGACTGAGTGGAGGGACCAGTGGAAGCAGATTGCTGACTCTGAGTTGCTCCGGCCAGTATCCTCACTCCTCTTGGTACTCTCAGTACCTTCCCTTCTGTTATCTTCAGCTTTCCTTCCCCCTTTTTGGCATCAATAAATACGCCAGGGGAGGGAATCTACACCTTCTTATCCAGACTCTTGTAGGCTGCTGAAAGGTCATCTAATGCGTACTGCAGCTTTGTGAGTCTCTCATGTAACTCGTTTCTCTCCTCAGTAAGCTGTTCGCTGTACTTCTTGTGAGAGGCGTCTGCTGCTGTCTGGATATCTTGCAACTTCTGATCCACTTTCTCTTCCATAGCCTTCTGAATAGATTGGATTCTGAGCTCGGAGGCCTGGGAGATGGAAGAGACGGATGCAGTGTGAGCTGACTGGGCGGCCTTATAATCTTCCAGAAGTTTTGCTTGGTCAGCCTCCATCAACTTCAGTTGCTCTTCGAAGTTGTCTCGTTGAGTGGCGAGTGCTTCAGTTAGGATCGTTGAGAAGTCGGGGGCAGGCGCATTCTGAATGGTCGTTCTGAGCCCCTTGATCTCTACACTCTGAGCCTGAGTGGTCTGCCTCCACGTCTTGTGGACGGCACGGGCGAGGAGTATGTTCTGCGTTCCATGACTCCTCAGGGCCCTAGCCACTAACTTCGATTGTCAGATTTTAGGGTTGGGCGCTACCTCGAACGCAGACTCAAGTAAGAGCTAAGCTGGTTCTGCAGACTTCGAGGTACCAGCCGCAGACTGACTTGGTCCAAGGATGCTGAGAGGTGGTTCAGCAGTTGAAGTTGGAGCATCCTTGTCCAGTTGAGTACCCTCATCAGGCTTCTCAGGGCCTGAATCACGGGGTGGGTCCTGACCATTGGGGTCAGACTCCTCTGAGGGTGCCGTTGCTGAGGTTGGTTGGCGATCATTCAGCAAGGCTAGCATGGCAACCCTCAAGTCATCTAGGGAACAAATGTCTGAAGGCTCGGAGTAGCCAATCTTGTCCCTTATGATTAACTCTTCTTCGTGAAGTTGTTCACAGGAGTGGTGGAGGATCAGCTTGTTCAGAGTAGAACACTCCTGGAACCTGATCAGCATATGGAGTCTAGCCTGCCTTGCCAGAGTGACAAGATCATTGTGGCTGGCTATCTCCAGAATATGTTCAGTAATCTCTCGGGAGGCCCTTGATTGCAGAGCTGCCTCTATCCCGATCGATTCTGACTCAAAAGTAGTCTCGAAATCTTCTACTTCAATGGGAGACTGTTGCTTCTCAGCAGACGGAATGTTGCTCAGTGGAGGAACATCTAAGGGGCTCTCAGTCGTATGGATCTGTTCAGCTTCGACCCCTTGGTCCACTGTCTCGCCTCGTTCAGTGGAGACGACCTTCTCCACTGACGGAGTCTTTTCTGAGGACTCAAACTCGTCCTCAGCTGCAGAGGTGGTTCAACAACTACCTTTGGTACGACCTCACTGACTTTCTTCAGTCTCTTGGTTGGCATTTTCGGAGTAGACTTAGGAGGGGACCTCTTCTTCGTAGGAGTGGAGGTCTTCTAAGCTCCGGTCGTGGGATCAGCAGGCCCTGCTCTGGAAACGGACATTCTTCGGATTAAAATACTGCTTGTCAGCATAAGAAATGTTGTCTGTTCCGCAGAAGCCCTCTATCATGACTGACAGCTTCAGTTTGTATAGTAATTTTCCCTTTACTGCTAGGCGCTGGGAAAGCTTATCGAATTTCGCGGACTGCGTCATGAATTCTTTGAGGAAGAATTCAGTCCAGTTTATCTTTGCGTGATCATAGATGGCCATCATCATTTGTATCTTTGGCCTCGACACTTAATCAAAAGATCCTGCCTGACTCGTCAGCAACTGAGTCACAATATAAGCCAATGCTCTGAATTTTGGAAGCATGGCGTTCTTCAGAAATGCTACGCTCGAAGGAAGTTAGCTTCCCGCAGAAGATCTCAAGATATTCATCCATCAACTCATCTTTGTAGCCCACTGTACTGAATCCCTCTCTGGGAAGTTTGAAGCTTCTCTGAAGAGCTTCTCTGATAGATATCGTCTTTATCTCTGAAATGGCACGAGAGGGGTCGCCAACTGTATGGACGACATATCTGCATCGGATATCACCCTCTACTGACTCTGAGTTCAAGTATAACTCAGCAATCTGGCGCGGGAGGAAGTATGTCGGCTTCCTCGATAGAAATCCCTCTAAGCCGGTCGCTCGTAGAGGGTCGAAAATCTCCTCCAAGTACTCGAGTTCGCAGACGTCACACTCCATCATGGGTTCGCACCAAACTCGATCCTTCTCCAGGATCTCTTGCATATCAAGGGGAATGCTAACGACTACTCCTGCCATGTTTGTATTCTGCAAATCAACAGTATCAGTATCGGGAAAAAATTATTACAAATATAGTGTACGATGCTGAATGATCATGAAGAATTTACCGAAGAGTTTTCTGAGTTTTTGAAAATGAGTTTGCAAGGAAACATAAGCTGTTTCTCAGAGAACTAGGGTTACGAAAATTTGGTTAGTGAAAATGGCAGTTTCTAAACTTTGAACGTGTTTATATATGTTAAAGAAGATGAACAGTTAATAATCCACGGTTCAGTTTGAAATAGCTTTTTGAGATTGACGGCTGGGATTTAATGTTATAAAATAGGTAATGATCAATTTAGCCGCCTAAGTCAAAATACAATTGTAAATAGCCAAAGAAGTAACTTGATTCGACATGCATTAAATGCGCCGCAGAGTTCAGCATACTTTACATAGAATGTCGTGTATTTAATGTAAACCGTTATATTAAATGACATTTTCTAAGGCATTGAATACGAAACTGAATCTGGATCATAAATGCACATAATATTTCATTGGCTACTAAGTAGAGATACGCAAACCTGTCAACTGAACATCGTAGTCAGCTGATACCTCGTGTAGATGGTTGCTGAGTCTCTACGTACTGAATCTACTCAGTACTGAGAGTGAACATTCCCCCTTGCTGAATGCTCCTCTCCTGAATCCACTTACTGACTGGAGTCAGTAGGGTCTAGCAGACCTAGCTCTACTGAAAGTTCTCTGAATCTGGCTTCAGCTAGAGGCTTGGTCAGTATATCTGCCCTTTGATGGTCAGTATGGATCTTTTCCATCCTGATATCCTTCTTTTCGACATGATCACGAATGAAGTGGTGTCTGATGTCCACGTGCTTGCATCGTGTGTGAAGTATTGGGTTCTGAGTGATTGCAATTGCACTGGTGCTGTCGCAGAAGATCGGCACTTCATTGTGAATAACATCATAGTCGCGTAGCTGCTATCTCAGCCAAAGGATTTGGGCGCAACAACTTCCGGCAGCCATATACTCAGCTTCAGTAGTTGACGTCGCTACTGAATGCTGTTTATTTGAAAACCATGAAATCAACTTACTGCCAAGGAACTGACATGTTCCAAAAGTTGACTTTCGGTCAATTCTACATCCTGCATAGTCAGCAATAGAATACCCAGTTAGCTCAATATTACCATCAGCTGGATACCATAAACCCATGTCAGGTGTTCCTCTGAGATAGCGGAAAATCTTCTTTGCTGAGTCCATATGACTCTGCTTAGGATTTGCCTAAAATCGAGCGCAGACACCTACAACATAAGTTATGTCAGGTCGAGTAGCTGTTAGATATAATAATGAACCAATAATAGCACGAAATTCAGTATGGTCTACTGATACTCCCTCTTTATCAAGATCGATTTTTATGTTCGTGTTCATCGGGATCTTGATTGGTTTGCCGGATGTGCAACCGAACTTCTTGATGAGGTCTCGAGTGTATTTATCTTGATTGATGAATGTTCCCTTCTCAGATTGTTTGACTTGAAAATCGAGGAAATAATTCATCTCTCCCATCATTGACATCTCGAACTTATCCTTCATCATTTTCTCAAACTGCTGACACATGATGACGTTCTTCGATCCGAAGATTATGTCATCTACGTAGATCTGCACAAGTAGGATATCGTCTTCCAGTCGAATGCTGAATAATGTGCGGTCTATTGTGCCTTTCTGAAAACCGTTCTGAAGAAGAAACTCAGACAGGGTATCGTACCAAGCCCTGGGTGTTTGTTTTAACCCGTACAGAGCCTTTCTGAGTCTGTAGACCTGATGTCCCTACTGAAAGCCGGGAGTCTGTTCTACATAGACTTCTTCTTTCAGCACGCTGTTCAGGAACGCAGACTTCATATCCATTTGATAAACTCTGAATCGCTGATGTGTTGCGTAGGCTAAGAATAGTCTGATTGCCTCCAATCTTGCGACTGGAGCGAAAGTTTCATCGAAATCTATTCCTTCAGCTTGACAGTAGCCTTTTACCACGAGTCTTGCATTGTTCCTTACTATAACATTGTTTTCATCTCGCTTGTTCTTGAAGACCCATTTATTTCCAATCACATGTTGATGTCGGGGTCTGTCAACAAGCTCCCACACTTCGTTTCTCGTGAACTGATTCAACTCCTCCTGCATAGCTATGATCCAGTCAGCGTCCTTAAGTGCATCCTCAGCTGTCTGAGGTTCTTCAGTAGACAAGAAGCAGGAATATAATGCGCTTTCTCCCTGACAGAATCTGGATCTTGTCTTTACGCTTGCTGAAGGATCTCAAATAATCAAATCAGAAGTGTGAGCATCCAGCCACGATCTCCGATGTTTCAACTCTTCATCTGAGATTTGTTCAACACAGATAGTAGGTGAGTTAGGCATTTTAGTTGTACTATTCTGAGATTGAAGCAATTCAGTTACTAGAGTTGGGTCTACTGAGTTACTAGGTTCAGGGGCATTTAGCTCAGGAACTTCATTTGTTTCCCCTGAATTAATATCCTCAGTAGAGGTCTCAGTTACCACTTGGGTTTCTTCATCGACCTGAGTTACCTGGGATTGACTCTGTTCAGTAGAGTCAATCTGTTCAGCCACTTCTGCTGCTGGCTGAGATTCAATAGACTTATCTTCAATTTCTTCATCTGAATCATCATCCCAACACAGCTGGATCTTTTCTACTTTATCTTTCAGGCTCAGATCCTGTAGCTGCTTACTCATGTCCTCAGATTCTGGTTTAGAGTTCCTGCTCCTGTCTTCAGAAGCAAACTTATTAAAAACAAAATGAGGGATTTCCTCCACGTAAAGGGTCCAATAGTTAAAGACTCTGAAGGCTTTGCTGGCCCGGGAGTATCCTAAGAAGACTCCCTGGTCTGACTTGCTATCAAAAGTCTTTAACTGATCCTTCCCATTATTGTGGATAAAGCACGAACACCTAAAAATATGGAAATAAGATAAAGAAGGCTTCCTGTCGTTCCATAATTCATATAGTGTCTTCTTATGCTGCTTTGTCAGTAGAGATCTGTTCTTAGTGTAACATGCAGTGTCAGTAGCTTCTGCCCAGAAGTTGGTTGGGAGTCCTGAGTCTGCAAGCAGGGTTCTTGCTGCTTTTTTGAGTGTCCTATTCTTCCTTTCAGAAACCCCATTTTGTTGAGGCGTGCGTGCGGCAGACGTCTCATGCTCTATGCCTTCAGCTTTGCAGAACTCCTCCACCATCGAATTAAGGAACTCTGTTCCTCTGTCTGAACGTATCTTGATGATCTTGGTGTTCTTTTCGACACTGCGCTTTTTCAGAAGCGTTCGTAACTCTGTTTTGACATCATACTTATTGGCAATAAATATCCATGTATAGCGCGAGTAGTCATCAATGACCACTAAAGCATACTTTTTGCCTCTGATCGTCACCGGAGAGACTGGACCGAATAAATCCATATGTAGCAGCTGAAGGATTCCATCAGTGGAAGGAGATGGAATAGGAGGATTTTGATTCCTTGTTTTCTTTCCCTTCAGGCATGCCTCACACTGAGTGTCTTTGCTGAATACTTCATTCGGCAATCCTCTTGCTGAATACTTCATTCGGCAGTCCTCTTTGCTGAAGTTGAGATGGCTGAGTCTTCTGTGCCAGAGCCACCCCGTTCTGTTGTCGTTCTTTGCCAATAAACAAGCTTCAGGTTCAGCTGAGTTCCAGTCAGCTACGTAGATATTCTTTTTGAGCGAACCTGACATCACAGTTTTCCCTGTAGATTTATCAATGACATTACAGAAACCAGCGTAAAAAATCACTCTATTCGAGTTATCACAAAATTGACTAACAGAGAGAAGATTATGCTGAAGTCCTTTAACATATGATACTCTTGGAACTGTTGCAGTTCCCATGCTGAGTGTTCCATATCCTCTGGTATAGCCTTTTGCGTTGTATCCAAACTCGATTCGGGGTCCTTCTTTAGTAGTATAATTCTTCACTATGTTCTTTTGGTATGTCATATGTCTTGAGCATCCGCTATCCACATACCAAGGGTTCTTGTGCACCTGCAAAACAAAATTATATTTAGGTACCCTTCATTTTTTATTTTGGGTCCTTAGATATTAGTTTTGGAAACCCAGATCTGTCTTACGACCCTTAGTGGTCTCAGACAGTTTCTTCCCACTTTGATCAACATATTTGACCACTGGACTGGTCGATGCTGACTTCTGATGCTTTACAGGTTCAGGAGTCCTGATCTTCTGAGTAGATGGACTACTGACCTTTGCCTTCTGCACGACTTTCTTTTTCTTCTTCTGACTCTTAGGTCCTCTTCTGACTATAGGATCATAGTAGTATGACCCATACTGAGCTGGATGTGTCAGCTGCGAAGGTCCATACTGATCAGCCCACTTTGCTTTGCTAGTTCCCCCTTGACTGAACTGGGGTGATTTGGTACTGATCTTCTTGTCAGAATGCTGATAGCTGGGATGAGGTGCTTCATCTTTTGTTTGTTCTTAACTAGGGGGTTCAGAATCTCTGCGTTGATGGTCTCCCTTTGAACAAATCTATCAGCTAGCCGGTTTTCTGAGCGTACGGGGGCAGATGAGGAGGCTCCATGGCTGAATCTAAGTCCCTCCTTGTAGTTCTTAGGCTTGTTGTTTGCTAGCATTGCCTCAAACTTCTTTTCAGCGCCCATGTACCGCTCTGTCATTAAGTTCCTCCAGACATCATCACTTTTCTTCAGCAGTTTATGCTCGGTTTGAAGCCCTGACAACTCTTGCTTCAGTAGACTCAGTTCAGTATCTTTCTGAGTCAAGTCATTGGTCAGTACTGAGATTTGATTTTCTTGATGCTGAGACTTGGCCATCAGAGAGTTTATCTTCTCCCTGAGTCTCAACACAAGTCCTTCTGACTCAGTAGCAACCTGACTCTCCTGAGAAAGTCTCTGATTCTCCACTTTCAGGGTATCCAACTCCTGAAGAGTCTTACTGAGCTGCAGACTCATCTGAATCTGCTCGTCGAGTAGTTCTTCATATGCGATTGCAACGTCCAGATTCTCATATGCACCTGAAATAGTGTCGTGTGTGCAGTGTGAAGAGGAGTTAAATTCTCCTGCCATAAGACACTTTTCAGCGTCTTCTTCAAGCTCTACGACCATGAATGCCGCTTCATCGTCAGATGAATCCATGAAGGAATCGACTTTATCTGAGTCGTCTGAGAGTTCACCAGCTACATATGCTTGTCGCTTCTTGGTGAACTTCTCCCTTCGAGCTTTGCGTGCTGCTCTCTCAGCAGTGCTAGCTCAGGACAATCATATTGATAGTGTCATGGCTTCTTGCAGTTGTAGCAGGTAGTGACTCTCTCTTCTTTGCTCTCGCTGTCTTTCGACTGAGCTGAGTCCTCCTGTTTCCTGTATTCAGAAGTATGTGAGCCAGGAGTGCGCTTAGGTGTATATTCAGTCTTACCCTTGGAGTCTCTGACGACTCTTGAGATCTTTCTGCGCCTCTCCTTCTCCTTTTGATACTTCACGGCAAACAACGCGTACTTCTTAGCCAGGTTTCCTTCTTGTAAATCACTGAGTGAAGGTTCAACCTTGCTAGAGGTTGGAGTTCCTGTGCTGACTGATGCTTTGAAGGCATGGTCGACTTGGGTGTCAGCTTCAGCTCGCTGCTTTCTTTGAGGTAGACCAAACTCGAACTCCTCAGCTTTAAGTTCTGAAAAGATATGGTCAGGAGTAACAATATCTAAATCAGAATGTCTTAGTAAAGTAGCAAAGGGAGTCCAATGACTGTCTGGCAGTGCCCTCAAAATCTTGAGATTCATCACTCGGTTGGAGAATGTCTTTCCCAGCCCGTTGATAGAGTTCATCAAATCCGTGAATCTGATGTTGAGACCTTCAATGGAGTCACCAAGCATGAGATTCAGTCTCTCCAGCTTCTGAAGTTCCACCGCTAGCTTGTTCACTTTGATCTTCTGAGTCCCCCGACTCAGTAGCGCTAGAGCATCTCAGAGTTCCTTGGCGGACTTGCAGTCCTGAACTCTCCCGAGATAAGAATCGCTCAGAGTGGTCAGTATGGCGTTTCTGGTGACCGGGTCTAAGTTGTGAAGTTTCTTCTCCTCAGGGGTGAAGAGACTTCTGACTTTAGGGATCTTCTTCCCGGTCACCATTCCTCCTCCTTGTGCTGGGTCCTGGGTTATGACACTATCAACCATAGGAATGATAGGTCCGTCATCCAGTACCTCTGTCATGCTGTCGTGGAGGGAAGTCAGATGTGCCTCCATTCTGACCTGCCATACTCCATAGTTCTCTACTGAGAACATGGGTACCATTCTGATTCCTGACATATCAGACATAGTAGATAATGATATGAAAGAAGAATGATATATAGTGAAAACGTTTTCTGGATCCGTTCAAGTAGACCAATTTCAGAATAACAAGAGTCTTAGAGAACTCCTGCTCTGATACCAATTTTAGAGGGGGGGGGTGAATACACCTGAAAACAATTTCTCAACTTCAAACACGAACAATCCTTTTCAGGAAAGCGCCGTACTTAACGAGTTCAGTAGACCAAATAAGCTATTCTGGATCATGTGGCAGAGTGACTGACTTTACTGAGGCCTCCTAGCTGACTTGAGTCAGAATTCAGTACCATTTAGCTAAAGTTCAGTATAATGCGGAAATGTGTAGGCCCAAATTCAGTTGAGTTTAGAAAACATTTTTAATAAAACAGTTTCAGTAGTTAGTGCGATCGATTAAGCTTTGCTGAAACTCAGTTGAATGATTTTAGAAAATTCTTTCAGTATGATCAGTAATCAATGCAACAGTTAAAACAGAAAAACAAACACAGAACACATTCAGTTTTTAAAGTGGTTCGGATCCAACAATCCTACGTCCACTGTCCCGAAAGATCAAGAGGCTATGTATTATACTGAGATAGTCTCAGTTGGTTTGTACGCTGGACAAACACTGGTCTTGAGATTTATACTGAGCAAGTCTCAGTTTACAAAGGATCAAACTAAAGCGTTTGACAAACTCTCCAACTATGAAGGAGTCCTTTACAATAAGGATCAGTTCAGTTATGAACTCCTTCGTCTAAGCTATGGATATGATCTGCTGAGCTTAGGTTAGAGTGATAGGGAATAAGAAGGTGGCTTCTAGAGCGACGAACGGTCAAGTATAGACTTAGGTTCATGTTCAGTCACTTGGATACTAGAGGCTTTATAACTCTTGTTCAACTTGGTTCCCTATGAGCAGGTATGTCGTCTTTCGCCGGAGATTACTCTTTGAACTTCTTGCGGAAGACTTAGGTCGTTTCGAGTTGCTCTTGAATGTTCGTGTGTTCTTCGATTCTCTAGGTGAGCTTCAATTTGAATTGTATCCCTCTATTTATAGAACAGAGGTGAGGATAGATCCATTGGAGACGACGATCCTTGTGTCTCTCTTTTTTGGGTAGCTAACGGCTCTTTCAAAGATTGGTGGCAGAGTACTTTCCCTCCATTTCTGGAAAGTTGTGGACTTGCATCTTTAATCAGAAAGTAGACAGCTGGCCGCTCGTTACTGGTCGAGGTAAAGAAAGTAGGTGAGACAGAACAGACTTCAAGGTAGATCTGAAGCTGACTTCTCTCTTCCTCGTCTGACTCTGCTGATTTAGACTTAGTAAATCCTGACAGATTAGAGGACTGTCTAGCCGTTGCTGAGTCTGATCTATATTCAGTAGCATGCTCCTGCTGAGTCGGCTCTACTGAAGATCAACTCTGAGTTCAGTGAACTACTCCCGCCGAGTTCGGGCCCACCGACTCCTTTCGCATATCTTGCCCATTATCACTGAGTCTTCTTCTTCTGGTACTGAGGCAGGTAATCTACTGAGCGCCTGAAACAAAATGAAGAGTGTCCACTGAGTCTGAAACCTCTGAGACAGAACAACACATTACAACTGAATGGTTTATCAGTCAAAGTAGGGTTTTGGGATCTTCAAATCTTCAGCAAATATTCAGAGCACTATGCTAAATAAAATTCCTGCACACACTCAGAATCTTATAATTAGTATAGAACATGTCAAACTCAGGGGAACAATGGAAATCAACTATATCTATCATTTTGATCAGATTTTTGGTGATGCCACCACGCATAAATTTTGAGTTTACTACCTAGGTAAATGAGATAACAAGTAGAGAAAGGCGACTCGGCTCAAATAACTCGTATGAGACAACTACTTTGATCATTGATGCATAGATTTAATTAATTCCTAGGATCAAACAGTTATAGGATATAGTGTTGGACACGTACATACCCCAATTCCTACTTACTTAGTCAGTAAGATCGATCAAAAGAATCTCCATAGACGGTGAAATCGTCCAAAAATACTTTGATGCACTTTTCAATAAGATCGGAGAAAATACTCATCATGCAATATTGGAAAGTTCCGGGAGCGTTACACAATCTAAAAGGCATGCAACGATAGACATAAGTACCAAACGGACATGTAAATGTAGTCTTCTTTTGATCATCCTTGTTAACATAGATATGAAAATATCCGCTATATCCATTAAGAAAATAGAAGTAGGATTGACCGACAAGTCTTTCAAGCATCTTATCAATGAACGACAAAGGAAAATGATCCTTACTCTTTGTCGTATTCAATTTTCTATAGTCAACATTCTCCATTCGGTGATCAGCCTCATAGGTACCAACTCATTCTTCTCATTCTCAACAACTTGAAAACCTGATTTCTTTGGTACAACATGTATCGGACTGACCCATTTGCTGTCCCAGATCGGTTAGATAATTCCCAAATCAAGCAACTTCAAAATTTCTTTCAGAACAACTTCACGTATGTTGGGATTTAGCTTCCGTTGCGGGTCTCGACTTGACTTACTATCTGGCTCCAATAGGATGTAATGCATGCAAACATCCGGACTGATTACGATGATATCGGCTAACGTCCAACCAATAGCTTGAGTGTGTTTCTTCAGAATTTCGACCAATCGCTCTTCTTGTTCTTCTGATAATTCAGTGCTGATAATAACAGGAAGAGTCTTATCTTGGCCAAGGTAAACATACCTCAAGTTGGCTGGCAGCTTCTTAAGTTCCAGAACTGGCGGTCTGACATGTGATGGAACTGGTCTGTCTTCCACATTCTGCTGGGGTAAGCAGATGCCGCTACTTGAGGTAACAACTTCTAGAACTGCCTAAAGAGACATTATATAGCTTCCTTCACCTCCTCATATATCTTTCCTCCAACATCCATTTTAGAGAGGCTCTGTGTTAATGCTAACTCCAACTTATCCTGTACCAACATCGTCTCAAGATATTCTTGGACAAGATGCTCAAAAACGTCAACAGAATAAGCATTTATGATAAACATGATAAACTTAAGCAGAAGTGAAGCAAATAATAAAATATGTGTGGGAGGAACAAGTGTAAAACTCCTCTATCCCCTAGTATATTCTCCTACCACCTATATATACAACTCCAAACACTAATTACAAGGCAATCACAATCGCAATCATATCCAATCACAATTGCAATCATATCCAATCATATTCAATCACATCATATCTTATAATATCCGGCCATAATAGTCGTCAATACCCCCCCTCAAGTGGGAGCATGAAGATTTCGAATGCCGAGCTTGGATAAAAAAGTCTGAAAACTTTGCCCGGCCTAAGGCTTTTGTAAAGACATCAGCCAATTGAACCGTGGTGGATACATAAGACGGATGTATCCAACCTGCCGTCATCGCATCCCGAATGAAATGACACTCGGCTTCAATATGTTTCATCCGTTCATGGAAGACCGGATTTTGCACAATATGCAAAGCGGATTGACTATCACAAAAGAGGAACACCGTCACAATGAGAGATGCCGAGATCGCCAAGTAACTGCTTCAGCCACTTTAACTCACATATGACTACGGCCATAGCACGATACTCTGCCTCGGTTGAAGAACGAAACACAATACTTTGTTTCTTAGTCTTCCACGAAACTGGAGAACCACCAAACGTAACAAACCAACCCATCAAGGAACGTCGAGTAAGAGGGCAGCTAGCCCAATCGGAATCACACCAACTTTCTAGCCGCAAACCACCATCAGCACGGAGCAAAATCCCTTGACCGGGCTGCTTCTTTAAATATCTAACCACACGAAGTGCAGCACCCCAATGTTCAGCTCGAGGCTGCTGCATAAACTGAGATAAAATATGGACCGAGTATGCAATATCTAGTCGGATAACAGACAAATAAATAAGACGACCAACAAGTCGTCGATACACCATCGGATCAGTGAGAAGTTCTCCCTTTGCAAGAGCAAGATTGTGATGTTGTTCAATAGGAGAATCAGCAGGCTTAGCCCCCAACAACCCGGTTTCGGAAATAATCTCGAGAGCGTACTTGCGTTGGCAAAGATAAAAACCCTCACGATTCCTTGCCACTTCCAAACAAAGAAAGTATTTCACAATTCCAAAATTCTTCATGTGAAAACATCGTCCAAGATACTCTTTAAAACCCCCCCAAAGAATTACTATTATTACCGGCTAAAATCATATCATCCACATACACTAAAACCAATAGTTGAACACCCTCTTTGCGAAGCACGAATAAACTATAGTCCGAGCGGGATTGTACAAATCCATAATCCTTCAAGGCATTGGATAACTTAGCAAACCAACATCGTGGTGCTTGTCGAAGGCCATACAACGACTTTTTCAGCCGACACACAAGATTGGGATTAGTATTATGAAAACCGGGAAGAACCTTCATGTACACTTCCTCAGTTAAATCACCGTGTAGAAATGCGTTATGAACATCCATCTGATGAACCTCCTAATTCTTTGTTGCTGCGACGGTCAAGAAGGTCCGAACGGTAACCATTTTCGCAATGGGGGCAAAGGTTTCGGTATAGTCAA
The DNA here is from genome assembly GCA_028984105.1 of Lavandula angustifolia. Lineage (NCBI taxonomy): Eukaryota > Viridiplantae > Streptophyta > Magnoliopsida > Lamiales > Lamiaceae > Lavandula > Lavandula angustifolia. The sequence goes on along the minus strand of CM054819.1, from coordinate 8,462,819 downwards.
TGCCCTCAACTTGATGATTACCGTAAATGACGAGCCGAGCTTTCAGACGTTCAATAGAGCCATCGGACTTGTACTTAATTTTGTAGATCCATTGGCTGCCAAGTGCTTTCTTACCGGGCGGAAGAGGTTGCAAAACCCACGTTTCATTGTCTTCCAAGGCACGAATCTCTTTACTCATGGCATCGCGTCATCCAGAATCACGCATAGCCTCCTTAAAAGAGGTAGGTTCTCATCCTAAAGTTATGGCTGCAAGAAAAACACAATGCTTCCCGAAAAAACGTTTACAAGAAACAAAGTTTGTGATAGAATAGGGGGTACCTGATGAGGTTGATGTTGGATGGAGAGAGATATTGGATGGACGAGATTCTTTAACTTCTTTTCGAAGAGTGTGAGTAATGAAGTCTTGATATCGTCGAGATGAAAACTTCTATCTCTTTCCCTTACCTAATTCTTCCTCAACTACCTCATCACCATCCCTTATTTCATCATTATTCGCAACGATTGGAACATTAGTATTAATGTTCGTCACTGGATTTAAAATTTCAAGTTAATTTGCCTATTAAGTTTTAAGGGGAATGTGGCCCAATTTATCATGGTATCAGAGCAGGCCCAAGCGATGTTGGTTTGTTTGGTCCCTATGTTGGATCGGTCCTTATGGGCTATTTGTTTCCACGTGTAGTAGTCCGATGTTCATACCGGCCTACACGTGAGGGGGCGTGTTAGAGAGCGCATTATTATGTCCCACATCGACTTGGTGATGATCATGTCTCTTCTATATAAACTTGGATATCCCTTCCCCTTACAAGGAATTTTAAGGGGAATGTGGCCTAATTTATCAATTTTACAATCGAGAGATTTTTTTATAGCATCGTCAATATTGTAAGTAAACTTCTCACCTAGATAGTCCAAGAAGATAGTACCCTTACAAACATCAATCAATGCCTTAGCCATTTTAAGAAATGGTCTACCTAGCAAAACTCCTGAAGTTTCCTTCTTTCCCTCACTAGTGTTAATCACATAAAAATCCGCAGGGTATATGAAATCATGGATTTTAACAAGAACAATTTCTAGAAGGCCTTTAGGGGATATGCAGATCGGTCAGATAATTGAATAACAACTTTAGTATCGGTTAATCCAACCCCAACTATGTTATTAAATACAGATAAAGACATCACATTAATTGAGGCTCCTAAATCACATAGGGTTTATGGGATCATCTTAGTTTCAACCAAATAAGGTAAAGTGAACATACCTGGATCGTACTTCTCGGGGAGCAACTAAGCTATAAATACATATAAAGACATCACATTAATTGAGGCTCCTAAATCACATAGGGTTTGTGGGATCATCTTAGTTTCAACCAAACAAGGTAAAGTGAACATACCTAGATCACACTAATGCTCATGTTCATCTCATAGTTCAGGTTTATGTTGACGACCTGGTAATCAGTGGTGATGATTCTTCTGCTATCACTCAATTCAAAGCATATTTGAGCAAATGTTTTCGTACGAAGGACTCGACAAGCTCAAGTACTTCCTTGCTATAGAATCTGTCGGGAAATAATATAACTTTTGAAAATTGCAACCCTGTTGGGTTATGAGTCAGTAGAGGATACTTAGCAATTTATTGGGAAAATAGTATTGGGGGAAATCTTAGTGTTTCATGCTATGGAATTGAGGATCCCAAAACCCAGCTTGTATCCGTAGTGTAGTGTCGATAGGACTAGATGATGTAATAGGCTAGACAAATTTTATTTTCATTATCGTTTGTGTCTAAGTCCTGTAAGGGGTAAATGTTGGATTGATCTTCAGTAGGAAGCTTACTTTCCAGAGCCCCACGTCATCAGTGTAAGAGCTTATGTTCTTAAGTCATCAATTGATATTCGCTCAGTAGAAGACACCTTATCAGCTGACCGACATCAGTAGAAGAACTCATTATGCAAGCTCAGTACCTTCGGAGTCATCAGCTGACTACACTCAGTAGAATATTCTTTATCAGCCGACTCAGATGAAGAAGACAGAGACTGCATCAAGTCTACTGTATCCGACAGAAAATGACCCAACTATTAACATCATTCGAAAGTCAGCAAAAGATCATACAAGGATGAGTGAGAGTCAACTCCAATGAAGACCGTTGTCTGACATATCTCACCTACCACAAACCTCGACCAATGAGAAGCCGTCAAAGCTCTACCTGCTCTGACCAACTAAAGCTGCTCTCATGCACAGTAACCAACAACTCTGCTGCAACAATTCGAACATATGGCCGTTTTCCTTGGACGCTTGTGACACGTGCCATCATCCTCTCCAACGGAAAAATTCCTGGGTCACAACTATAAGTAGAGAAGTAAATCCGAGCTCCACGCACGGGATATCAAAAGGGACAAATGCTCAAAGCTCTCAAAACACTCTAAGCGCATCCAAAGAAAATCCAGCGAAGAACTTTCCTAACATAATACCTTTAGTTCTTCTCTCTAGAGTTCTTTAGATCCCTCTTCTCTATCTAAGCTCAATCGTTTATATCTATAGCTTAGAATCTCGAAGGAGTTCACTTTCAGTGACTGTTCATATTGTAAGAAATCCTTCATAGTTGGAGAAAATCCCCTCCCCTTCAAACTTAGGTTTGATTTGTAAAGTCGCTAAGGACTAAAACTTAGAAGGGTCTGTCCAGTGCACAGATACCTTGCTGAGGCTTGCTCAGATTAATCAACCAGACCTCCTATTCAGCAGGACCGTGGACGTAAGATCTTGCGTATCCGAACCACGTTAAAAATTGCTTGTGTTGTTTACTGTTTTATTGCATTGCATACAAATATCTTACAAACTCATATCTTGCATAAAACGTATTCGAAAAGTGCACTAGCCAAAATTATTTAACTTGTGAAAATCACGTTTTCAATTGAGACGAAATCTCCAGGCCCTACACACTTATCCGCACTAAGTCTTCGACTGGATCAAGTACTGACAAAAGTCAGTAGACTCAGTAGTTGGCAAACTCTGACCCGCGATCAGAAGGTTACTATTTGGCACTGTTCATCAGTAGCCACCTACAACTCAGCTGTCCTTCGTGTTTGAGAAAAAGAAACAGTAGTCAGGGGTATTCACCCCCCCTCTACACCTGAATCTCGTCTCTGGACCAACAATTGGTTTTAAAGCAACGTTGTTCTTCTGATCATCGGTTCTGAAACTACTGGTCTTCTCGAACAGATCCTGAAAATTTTTTTTACTGCACAAGCATCTCTTCATACATCCTTATACTCTCACCCATAATGTCTGTTGGTCCCGAGTGTACGGTCAGGTGTAGAGGGGGGGGTGAATACACCTGATTCGATTTCTCAACTTCGAACTCGAACAGTCCTATTCAGGATGGTGTCCGATCAAACAGTTCGGCCAGACCGCACAACCGTTACGAATCGAGTTAAAGGCTAAGAGTACTGACTCAGCTGAGATCTGCTAACTGACTAGGTCAGAATTCAGTATCTACAATAAGAGTTCAGTGCGCGGAATAGTGTAGGCCCAAATCAGTTTGTGAGAAAACATTTTAAGTCTCAGTTCAGTAGATTAAAAGTTCAGTATGCTGAGACAGTTGATTGATTTTAAATATGATGTTCAATATGAATAGTAAAATCAATGCAACAGTTAAGAAAGCAGTAAGAGACACAGGATTTTTAAAGTGGTTCGGATATCGCTCAAATCCTACGTCCACTGTCCCGAATGATCATGAGCGTATTTATTATCCTGAGTTAGTCTCAGTCAGCTTGCACACTGGGCAAAGCCGCGTCTTGGTTTTTATACTGATCCAAGTCTCAGTTTACAACACTATCAAACTTAAAGTGTTTGACAAACTTCTCCAACAGTGAAGGAGTCCTTATAAAATAAGGATTGGGTTCAAATGTGAACTCCTTCTTCTAAGCTATGGATAAGAATAGTTGAGCTTAGGGTTAGAGGGATAGGGAATATGAGAGTAGCTTCTAGATCGACGAACAGCTGAAGGTAAGCTTTGAGTTCGTGTAACGTCGATTTGGATACTAGAGGCTTTATATGTCGGTATAGCTTGATTCCCTATGAGCTAGAATGTAGTCTTTCGCCGGAGATTGTTCTTCAAGTTCTTGCTAAGACTTTGTTCTTTGGAATTCGCTCTTTTTCGCGCTCTCTCGTGTTCTAGGCGTTTTTCAAATCTTGAATGATCCCTCTATTTATAGAGCAGAGATTGAAATAGATCCGTTGGAGACGATCTTCTTCTCTCTCTCTCTTTTTGGTAGCAAACGGCTCTTTTGGTGTAGGTAACAGTGTACTTTCCCACCTTTTTAGGTAAAAGGTTGTCTGCAGCTTTAGCAGGTGAGAAGACACGTGTATGCTTGTCATTCGTCGAGGTGGATGGAGTGGTTGAGACGGCACAAACTTTGAGACAGACTGAAGCTGACTTCTCTCTTCCTCGTACATGACCGCGATTGTCTTTCAAAAGATTTCGACGATCCCGAAGACTATCTGCCGTCCTTGAGTCGACCTTGTATTCGGTAGATAGGCTGGCCGAGATAAGTCTATCGAAGATCGGCCTCGAGTCCGATGAACTACTCCCGCCGAGTTCGGTTCAACCGACTCTCTCGCATATCTTGCTCCTGCTAAGTCCAAGATCACCGAGTCTTCTCGCACCGGTGCCGAGGCGGATAAGCTCCGAGCGCCTTGACCGGAAGCGAGTGTCTACCGAGTCCGAAACCTCGGAGACAAAACAGATACAAGGGAATGGTTCATCATTCAGATAGGGTTTTGGGTTCTTCAAATCTTTAGACAAGTACAGAGCACAAGGCTACTGAGCTTAAGATCAGTGTCTAAGACCGAATCACTTCCTACTGAGTGAAACAGTTCTGAGGATGGAATCATCACCCAACAATTTCCCCCTATTTGATGATGCCAAAACCTATCATCTATGTCCTATCAACTATGCTAAACACTAACTTACTCAGAAACAGAGCTCCTTACAAATATTACAAGTAGGATCAGTGGAGTTGTCTGGTAATTGCTAGACTACTGAGGGAGACAGGGCAGAACAATTTCCCCCTTTACAATAATTTCCCCCATGCAACAATTTTCCCTTAAGAGAAATAGTAACTGAAAGTCTAGTCTATCAAAGATCTAACCGAGCAAAAAAAAACTGACAAGTAAATAAACAAGGTGTGTGTGTGTCAGTAATCACTTCAGTGATTCTGAGTGTTAAAGCATAAAGCAAACACGGCTATTTAGACAACAAGTAGTTGTCGGAGCCAAAAGAAGATTTGTATATATATGATAAACAGTTCAGTACATTACAAATCTTGCTAAGCTAAAAGGAGAACTAAGAAGGAGAACCCTTAAACTGCTGAATCCTATTCATGAAACCTTGGGATTTATCTTCAGGCAGTGGGACTCCATACATTCTGAACGTGTTCTTCCTCGGCTCGTGTATTCGGCGAAGTCCTGCCGGTTCATCTTGTTCTAGACCTCTCGTTCAACGCAAAGCATTCTTCACTTCTTGTTCAATCATTCCGAGATGTCTCGAGTCGTCTTGTCTTACGGGTGGAGGAATGATCCTTGCTTCAGGAACGCTTACTACTACCCCTTCAGTTACTGCTCTGTGCATATATGGGTAAAGATCAGGTTCAGTAATGGTTATCCACTCGACATAGGCATCAACCTTAGACATTTCAGGCCAGAATTGCCAGAAATAATTTCTCTTGATAAACTCTATCTTGGCCGATTCCCATCTCTGATTGAACTGAATAGGCATCCATTCATCTGATCTCGGCCATCTATGTGTTTTCGGATCGTTTGGCTTCCCGAACCTTCGTATCGATAAGGAATGTCGGCTTTCGAAGGAACTCTCGGCCTGGCCTCTTGTTCGACGCTTCCCGAGTGCCTCAAGGTCCGCCAAATGTATCCTCCCGCTCGGCGGCCTCTATCTGTCTAGCTTCCTCTCCTCTCGTAGAGATATCTATCCATCTCGAGCGAAGATTTCTTCAATTTCGCATCTTGCTCTTGAGGCTTCGAGGAGCTTGTTCGGAGTCGCAGAGTTCTTGGATTTGGTTTTGGATGTACCTTGCTTTGCTCGGTGCCTTTTTGCTTTGTTGCCTCTCCCTATCTTCATCATCTTCAATTCGAAGTTTTTCGGGAGGCAATCTAGCGGGCGCCTTCTTTTTTCCACCGCGTGCTTGGTGCCTTAGTCTTTCCTTTAGCAAGGCTTAGACTTTGGTTTGTTGGCGGCTTCAGCATCGGCGATCTCCCTTGCCGGCTTCTCATCGGCGGCAATCTGAGCCTCCTCCTCGCTGAGATGTATCTCTTGGGTTTCTTTTTTTGGAGGGGTCGGGAGTTTCGGAATTTTCTTACCTTTGCCTTGAACAGGTGGAGGTAGAGGGACTTCTTCATCATCATCTCGAGTCCTCTCGAGTCCTCTTTCGTTCAAAGCATACTCGCAACCTCCTTGATGATATCAATGGGAGTCCGGGTTGCATGAGTAGCACGGGATCCTGAGCCACTTGGGCCGGTCGCAAGCTGTGCTCCCAGCTGGGACACCCTGGGCCTCACCCTTCTGAGTCTGAGTCTGAGTCTGGGATGACTTCAGTGTAGCTTCCCCCTTAGATTTTGGACTTTTGGTGGGGCTCAGCTTCTCAGTACTCTTCTTTCCTTCTCTTTCTTCAGTTCTCTTTCCTTCCCTTTTTCCTTCACTTTCCCCCTTTTTGGCATCATCAATGAGCACCGGGGTAGGGACTAGGACTGACTTCTTCAGACTTTTGTAGGAGGTTGACAGCTCATAAAGACGATGGTGGAGCTTAGTCAGAGCCTCATGCAACTCGTTCCTCTCCATGGTAAGGTCTGCCTTGTACTGCTTGTGAGAGAGGTCAGCTGCTTCCTTGAAGTCTTTCAGCTTCTCAGCGATCTTATCCTCCAGGACCAGTTGAATGTTGTCTAATCTGATCTCAGTGGCCTGGGCTTGTTCAGCAATAGCTGCAGTATGAGCCAGTTTAGAAGCCTGAAAATCTTGAAGTAGTTTGGCTTGGCTCTCCTGAAAGATCCTGAGCTGAGATTCAAAGTTGGTCTGCTGCTGAACCAATGCTTGAGTGACAATTGCAGAGACATCAGGGGCGGCTGATTGGGACATTGAGGATTTTAGCCCCCTGAAGCTCGGTAGGCGTGGCTTCAAGCAATCTTCTTCCAAGCTCGTGGATCGCCTTGGCGAGGGCACGGTTCGAGTGCCTTGGCTTTGTAGAGCCTTCGCCACGAGACTTGGAGCGTCGACGATGCGGGCCGGGCGCTACCTCGAAATCTCGATTTCGGCAGAGCCGAGCGAGGCTCGTTGATGAGGTACCCGGCCGTCGACTTCTCGGAACCAAGGATACCGAGTGGACGCCGAGGTTCTTCGGTAATTTGTGTATCCTTGTCTCGGGGAGTTCCCTCATCGGGCTTTCCGAGGGCCTCGAATCACTGGGTGGGTCGTCATGGTCGACCAACTCGAGGGTCTTTGGGCCGGAGGCGAGCCGTCGATCATGAATCATGGCCGGCATCGCAGCCCCTCGGATTGTCCATTGAGCTGAGGTCTTCGGGCTCGAATAGCCTATCTCCTCTCTCGGTCTCAATTCCTCTTCATGCAGGCGCCGACGGGAGTAGTGGAGGACAAGGCGCTGTAGACGAGGCCACTCCTGATGTCGCAGCAACATGTGGAGCCTTGCTGACTTGGCGATGAGCAACAAGTCTGAGTAGTCAGCAAGCTCCGGAACCAGTTGAAGAATCTCTCGGGATGCTCTGGATATAATCACTGAAGCTTCCATCCCGATTGTTTCTTCTTCAGACGCCGTCTCGGATTCGTCAATTGGTGGAGACGTCTGAGTCTCAGCAGGTGCCGCACCGCTGAGTGAAGGAACTGCGAGGGGGCTGTCAAGGCGCTGAACTTCTTCACTTTGAGCTTCAGTAGCCTCCTCTTGTTCCATCTCTTCAGATGCTTCAGTGGAGACGATCTTCTCCACTGATTGAGTCTTCTCAGAAGACTCGACTCATCTATCAGCCTCTGGGGCTGAGTAGTCTGGCTGAGTGGCCTGTTCAGCAGGGGCCTCAGGTTCAGCAGGCACCTCGACGGCTTTCTTCAGTTTCTTAGCCGGTGCCTTCGGGGTTTTTGGCTGGAGGCGTTCTCCTCTTACGTGGAGTAGCCTTCCGAGATTCGATCTCTGGCGAAGGACTCCGACCCGATTTGCTTGAAGGGCCGCAGTTCGGTTATGAAACCGAATCTTCTTGACATTGAAGTACTCCTTGGCGTCATATGTGATGCGCTCGAGCCACGTAGTCTTCAATCATCAGCGACGTTTGAGCCCGTAGAGTAGCTTTCCTTTTGCGCTCGGCGTGCGTGTGGGCTTGTCAAATTTAGCTGCTTGGATCATGAACTCCCGAATGAAGAACTCGATCCAGTTGACCTTGGCGCGATCATATATGGCCATCATCAGGTGGATCTTAGGTCGCGAGACCCGATCGAACGATCCCGGCTGGCTCGTCGGCAGCTGCGTGACGATATAGGCCAATGCTCTGACTTGGGGAGCATTGCGTTCTTCGGGAAGGCAGCTCTGAAGGTAGTTGGCTTGCCACAGAATACCATCAGGTATTCATCTACTGAATCATCGTTGTAGCCTATCGTGCTGATACCTTCGGATGGAAGATTGAAGCTTTTCTTCAGGGCTTGCTTTAACGACATCTGCTTCAGAATCTTCGAGGCGTCGCCAATCGCGTGAACAGTGAAACTTGCCATAATATCGCCTTTGACGGAGTCGGAATTCAGATACAGCTCTGCCACTTGTCGAGGAAGGAAGAAAGTAGGCTTCCTCGATAAGAACTCTTCTAGTCCAGACGCTCGGAGGTACGTGAATACTTCCTCCATGTATTCGAGCTCGCAAGCATCGAACTCCATGACCGGTTCGCACTGCACACGGCCTTTGCTCGAGGATCTCCTCTATCTTGTCAGGAACGGTTACAGAGATACCAGCCATCGTAACTGTTACAGGAACTTTATCAGTACCGATTCTTGGATAGAACAGTATATATATATATATCGATTCTGAATAATAAAATAAGCTATCGTAACAGTTCTAATATGCATACCAGTGAGAAATCTAATGCTTTAGAGGGATATAATGCGAAATACGGATGAGATTCGTTCTAAAAGATGCTTCAGATTTCCCGGACTTGAAAGATTGTATGCTAATGGCGGTTTCTAGGATATGATCGAATATATATATATCTAACGAGAAGAAGAAGAGTTATTTGATCAAAAGGCTGAGTTTAAAACTGCTTTTAGAAAGGACGGTCAAGATTAGACGTTATATAATAGGCAATGATCGCATAAGCCGCCTAAGTCAAAAGACAGTTGTAAAATAACCTAAGTAGTAACTGCGAAAAGACATGCATTAAATGATCGCAGAGTTCAGCAAACTTATGTATGCAATGTCGTGCAATAAATGAAATTCGTTAATAATAAAGACAAACCAAAAGATATTAAATATCATGCTGAATCTTTGACATAAATGCAAAGTTCTGAAATATAAGTTACTACTGAGTAGAGATACGCAAACCTGTCAGCTGAACATGGTAGTCAGCTGATACCTCGTGTAGATGGTTTCGAATCTCTACGTATCGAATACATTCGATCGAGAGTGAACATTCCCCCTTACTGAAATGTCTCTCTCCTGAAATCTCTTACTGACTGGGGTCAGTAGGGTCCAGCAAACCTAGCTCTACTGGAAGTTCTCTGAATCTGAATTCAGCTAGAGGCTTGGTCAGTATATCAACCCTTTGTTTGTCAGTATGGATCTTTTCCATCATGATATCCTTCTTTTCGACATGGTCACGAATGAAGTGATGTCTGATGTCCACGTGGTTGCATCTCGTGTGTAGTACGGGATTCGAGTGATTGCAATGGCACCGGTACTATCGCGAGAAGATTGGCACTTCATTCCGAATGACGTCATAGTCTCTCATTGCTGTCTCGGCCCAAAGGATTTGGGCGCAACAACTTCCAGGCAGCCATGTATTCGGCTTCGGTAGTCGACGTAGCTACGAGTGCCGTTTCTTTGAAAACCATGAGATCGCTTTGCCGCCAAGGAACCGACATGTTCCCGAAGTTGATTTTCGGTCAATTCTACATCCTGCATAGTCAGCATCAGAATAGCCAGTTAGTTCAATATTATCATCAGCTGGATACCATAAACCCATGTCAGGTGTTCCTCGGAGATAGCGGAGAATCTTCTTGGCTGAGTCCATATGGCTCTGCTTGGGATTCGCCTGAAATTGAGCACAGACACCTACAGCATAAGTTGTGTCAGGGAGGGTAGCTGTTAAATATAATAAAGAACTAATTATAGCACGGTATTCAGTTTGGTCTACTGATACTCCCTCTTTATCAAGATATATCTTCATATTCGTGTTCATCGGGATCTTGATGGGTTTGCTGGATCTGCAGCCGAATCTTTTGATGAGGTCTCGAGTGTATTTGCCTTGGTTGATGAACGTTCCTTTTTCAGATTGCTTGACTTGAAAACCAAGGAAGTAGTTCATTTCTCCCATCATCGACATCTCGAACTTGTCCTTCATCATTCTTTCAAACTGCTGACACATAATGACATTCTTCGAACCGAAGATAATGTCATCCACATAGATCTGCACGAGTAATAGGTCGTCTTCCAGTCGAATGCTCGAACAACGTGCGATCATCGTGCCTTTACGAAAACCTTTCGAAGAAGAAACTCAGACAGGGTATCGTACCAAGCCCTGGGTGCTTGTTTTAACCCGTACAGAGCCTTTCGAGTCTATATACTTGATGTCCCCGCTGAAAGCCGGGCGGTTGTTCCAACATAGACTTCTTCTTTCAGCACGCCGTTCGAGAACGCAGACTTCACATCCATTTGATAAACTCCGAATCTTTGATGTGTTGCGTAGGCTAGGAATAGTCTAATTGCCTCCAATCTTGCAACCTGGAGCGAAAGTTTCATCGAAATCTATTCCTTCAGCTTGACAGTAGCCTTTAGCCACGAGCCTTGCTTTGTTCCTGACTATAACGTTGTTTTCATCTCGCTTGTTTTTGAAGACCCATTTGGTACCAATGACATGTTGATGCCGGGGTCTGTCTACAAGCTCCCATACTTCGTTTCTCATGAACTGATTCAGCTCCTCCTGCATAGCTATGATCCAGTCAGCATCCTTTAATGCATCCTCAATGTTCTGAGGCTCTTCAGTAGACAAGAAGCAGGAAAATAATGCGCTTTCTCCTTGACAGAATCTGGATCTTGTCTTGACATTAGCTGAAGGATCTCCAATGATCAAATTAGGAGTGTGAGCATCCAGCCACGATCTACGATGTTTCAGCTCTTCATCTGAAATTTGTTCAACACAGATAGTAGGTGAGTTAGGCATTTCAGTTGTACTATTCTGAGATTGAAGAATTTCAGTATAAGAGTATGATCTACCGAGTCACCGGTGTTCGGGGGCATTCGGCTCGAGAACATTACTAGATGTTCCCCCGAGTTGTTATTCTCGGTAGTGGTCTCGATTACCTCTACGGTTTCCTCATCGACCTGAGTTACCCGGGATTGATTACGTTCGGGAGAATCAATCCGCTCGCCTACTTGCTCTTTGGTTGAGATTCGAGTAGATTTGTCTTCAGTTTCTTCGTCTGAATCATCATCCCAACATAGCTGAATCTTTTCAGATTTGTCCTTTACGCTTAGATCCTGTAGCTGTCTACTGATGTCCTCAGATTCAGAATTTGAGTTATTGCTCCTGTCTTCAGTAGCAAACTCGTTAAACACAACATGAGGGCTTTCCTCCACGCAAAGGGTCCGATAGTTGAATACTCGAAAGCTTTTGCCGACCCGAGAGTATCCTAAGAACACTCCACGATCGACTTGCTATCAAAAGTCTTGCTGATCTTTCCCATTATTGTGGATAAAGCATGAACAACCAAAGATATGGAAATAAGATAGAGAAGGCTTCCTGCCGTTCCATAGTTTATATGGTGTTCTCTTATGCTGCTTTGTCAGTAAAGATCGGTTCTGAGTGTAACATGCAGTATCAGTAGCTCACGCCTGAATTTGGTTGGGAGTCCTGAGTCTGCGAGTAGAGTCCTAGCTTGCCTCTTTTAGAGTTACGTTCTTTCGTTCAGCAACTCCATTCTGCTGAGGTGTGCGTGCAGCTGAAGTCTCATGCTCTATTCCTTTTGCTTTGCAGAACTCCTCTACCATGGAATTAAGGAACTCAGTTCCTCTATCTGAACGTATTTTTCTGATCTTGGTGTTCTTCTCGACACTGAGCTTTTTTAGAAGCGTTGGTAACTCTTTTTTGACGTCAGACTTGTTGGCAATGAATATGACCCATGTGTAGCGCGAGTAGTCATCTATGACCACTAATGCATATTTTCTGCCTCTGATCGTCACTGGGGAGACTGGATCGAACAAATCCATATGTAACAGCTAAAGGATTCCATCAGTGGAAGGAGATGGAACAGGTGGATTTTCTTTCTTTGTTTGCTTTCCCTTCAGACATGCTTCACACTGAGTGTCTTTGCTGAATACTTCATTCGGCAGTCCCCTTGCTAGAGTGTTTCTTGCTAGCTTGTTGAGCGTCTTAAAGTTGAGATGACTGAGCCTTCTATGCCATAGCCACCCCGTTCTATTTTCATTCTTCGCCAGCAAACAAGCTTCAGGTTCAGCTGAGTTCCAGTCAGCCACGTATATGTTCTTTTTGCGCGAACCTGATAACACTGTTTTCCCTGTAGATTTATCAATAACATCACAGAAACCAGCGTCAAAAATCACTCTATTCGAGTTATCACAAAATTGACTAACAGAGAGAAGATTATGCTGAAGTCCTTCAACATAGGATACTCTTGGAACTTTGGCGGTTCCTATGCTTCGAGTATGCCGTATCCTCTCGTGTAGCCTTTGGCATTATCTCCAAACTCATCTCGGGTCCATCTTCGGTAACATAATTCTTCGATAGACTTCTTTGGTATGTCATATGTCTTGAGCATCCATTGTCCACATACCATGGGTCTCTGCGCACCCGCAAAAGCAATTATATTCAAGTACCCTTTATTTTTGATTTTGGGTCCTTAGATGTTAGTTTTCATAACCCAAATCTCGTCTAACAACCCCGGTGGTTTCGGACATCTTCTTTCCACTAGAGTCAACATATCGACCACCGGATCGGTCATAGGTGACTTCGAGGCTTACGAGGTTCGGGGAGTCCTAATCTTCGAGCCGGCGGATCGCCGACCTTAGCCTTACGTGTGGCTTTCTTTTTCTTCGACCTTTGGAGCCTCTTCGACTATAGGTTCATAATAATATGACCCATACCGAGCTGGATGTGTCATCTTTGGAGGTCCATACTTGATCGCCAATTTTGATTTCTTTGGTTCCCCCTTGACCGAACCGGGGTTTCTTGGCACCGATCTTCTTGTCGGAATGCCGATGTGTGGGATGAGGTGCTTTCATCTTCTCGTTTGTTCTTTGCTAGGGGGTTCAGTATATTTGCATTCATAGTCTCCCCTTGAACAAACCTATCAGCAAGCCGTACTTCTGAGTGTACTGGGGCAGATGAGGAAGCTCCCTGGCTGAATCCAAGTCCTTCCTTGCAGTGCTTTGGCTTATTGCTTGCTAGCATAGCCTCTAATTTCTTCTCGGCACCCATGTACCTCTCGGTCATCGGGCTCCTCCCGGACATCATCACTCTTCTTTAGTGTGTCGTGCTCGGTCCGAAGTCCCGACATTTCTTGCTTCGACGAGACTCGATTCGATATCTTTCGAGTCAAGTCATTGGTCAAAACCGAAATCCGATCTTCTTGATGCTGAGACTTGGCCATCAGAGAGTTTATCTCCTCCCTGAGTCTCAACACAAGTCCTTCGGCCTCAGTAGCAACCTGACTTTCCTGAGAAAGTCTCTGATTCTCTACTTTCAGGGTATCCAACTCCTGAAGAGTCTTGCTGAGCTGCAGACTCATTTGAATTTGTTCGTCGAGCAATTCTTCGTATGCGGTCGCGACGTCCAAATTCTCATCTGCACCTGAAATAGTGTCGTGTGTGCAGTGTGAAGAGGAGTTAAGTGGTTCATGAGAATTTACCTCATCCTCTTCGCCTGCCATCATGCACTTTTCACCGATTCATCTCGCTTCATGCTCTAAGGCCATGAAGGCTGCTTCATCGTCAGATGAATCCATAAAGGAGTCGACTTCTTCTGAGTCGTCTGAGATTTCGCCTGCAATATAAGCTTGTCTTTTCTAGGCGAATTTCTCTCTCCTTGCCTTACGTGCTGCGCGTTCAGCACTACCGAGCTCAGGACAATCATACTGATAATGTCCCGGGTTTTTGCAATTATAGCAAGTGATGACTTTCTCTTCTTTGCTTTCGCTATTCTTTGACGGTTCTGAGTCATCCTTCTTTCTGTATTCAGAAGATTGTGAGTCAGGAGTGTGTTTCGACATATAATTTGACTTACCTTTCGTTTCCCGATAGGCTTTAGTCACTTTTCTCGCATCGCTCCTTCTCCTTCGATACTTTACAACGAGCAAGCACATACTTACGAGCGAGACTTCCTTCTTGTAGATCATTGAGTGAAGGCTCGGTCTTACTCGTCGTTTTGCTCGTTCTTTGGAGATCTTTGTCTTGACCGATGCTTTGAAAGCATGGTCGATTTTTGTGTCGCCTTCAGCTCTCGCTTTCTTTGAGGTCCGTCGAACTCAAACTCCTCTCGCCTGTAATTACGAAAAGATATGGTCGGGAGACACAAAGCATCTAAGTCGGAATGTCGCAATAGAGTGGCAAAAGGTGTCCAGGTGTCCGTCCGGCAGGCCCCTCTGAATCTTCGGATTCATCTCTCGATTGCCGAATGTCTTTCCCGATCCATTGATAGAGTTCATCGATTGGTAAATCGACGTTCGGATCTTCGATTTTGTCACCGGGCATGAGAGACAAGCTTTCCAGCTTTTGGAGTTCCAGTGCTAGTTTATTCGCTTTAATCTTCGAGTCCCTCGACTCGGTAGCGCTAGAGCGTCCCGAGTTCTTTTGCGTTTTGCATTCCGAACCCCCGCTAAGATAAGAATCACTAAGGGTGGTCAGTATAGCGTTTCTGGCAACACGGTCTAAGTTGTGAAGCTTCTTCTCCTCAGGAGTGAAGAGACTTCTATCTTTGGGAATCTTCTTCCCGGTCACCATTCCTCCTCCTTGAGCTTGGTCCTGAGTTACGACACTATCGATCATGGGAACGATAGGTCCATCTTCAAGCACTTCGACCATATCGTCATGGAGGGATGTCAGATGTGCTTCCATTCTGACTCGCCATACTCCATAATTCTCCACCGAGAACATGGGTACCATCCTTATACCTGACATATCAGCCATGAAGAATATAGATATGAATGTAGAGTGATATGCAGTGAAAACGTTTTCCTCCGGATCCGTTCGAATAGACCAGTCTCAAAGTGACAAGAGTCTTAAAGAACTCCTGCTCTGATACCAATTTTTGGTCCCGAGTGTACGGTCAGGTGTAGAGGGGGGGGGTGAATACACCTGATTCGATTTCTCAACTTCGAACTCGAATAGTCCTATTCGGGATGGTGTTCCGTCAAAAGCAGTTCGGCAGACTGCACAACCGTTACGAATCGAGTTAAAGGCTAAGAGTACTGACTCAGCTGAGATCTGCTAACTGACTAGGTCAGAATTCAGTATCTACAGTAAGAGTTCAGTGCGCGGAATAGTGTAGGCCCAAATCAGTTTGTGAGAAAACATTTTAAGTCTCAGTTCAGTAGATTAAAAGTTCAGTATGCTGAGACAGTTGATTGATTTTAAATATGATGTTCAGTATGAATAGTAAAATCAATGCAACAGTTAAGAAAGCAGTAAGAGACACAGGATTTTCAAAGTGGTTCGGATATCGCTCAAATCCTACGTCCACTGTCCCGAATGATCAGGAGGCTATTTATTATCCTGAGTTAGTCTCAGTCAGCTTGCACACTGGGCAAAGCCGCGTCTTGGTTTTTATACTGATCTAAGTCTCAGTTTACAACACTATCAAACTTAAAGTGTTTAACAAACTTCTCCAACAGTGAAGGAGTCCTTATACAATAAGGATTGGGTTCAAATGTGAACTCTTTCGTCTAAGCTATGGATAAGAATAGTTGAGCTTAGGGTTAGAGGGATAGGGAATATGAGAGTAGCTTCTAGATCGACGAACAGCTGAAGGTAAGCTTTGAGTTCGTGTAACGTCGATTTGGATACAAGAGGCTTTATATGTCGGTATAGCTTGATTCCCTATGAGCTAGAATGTAGTCTTTCACCGGAGATTGTTCTTCAAGTTCTTGCTAAGACTTTGTTCTTTGGAATTCGCTCTTTTTCGCACTCTCTTGTGTTCTAGGCGTTTTTCAAATCTTGAATGATCCCTCTATTTATAGAGCAGAGATTGAAATAGATCCTTTGGAGACGATCTTCTTCTCTCTCTCTCTTTTTGGTAGCAAACGGCTCTTTTGGTGTAGGTAACAGTGTACTTTCCCACCTTTTTAGGTAAAAGGTTGTCTGCAGCTTTAGCGGTGAGAAGGACACGTGTATGCTTGTCATTCGTCGAGGTGGATGGAGTGGTTGAGACAGCACAAACTTCGAGACAGACTGAAGCTGACTTCTCTCTTCCTCGTACATGACTGGCGATTGTCTTTCAAAAGATTTCGACAGCCCCGAAGACTATCTGCCGTTGCTGAGTCTGACCTTGTATTCAGTAGATAGACTGCTGAGATAAGTCTACTGAAGATCAGCTCTGAGTCCAGTGAACTACTCCTGCTGAGTTCAGTTCAACTGACTCTCTCAGTATACTGCTCCTGCTAAGTCCAAGATCATGAGTCTTCGCACCGGTGCCGAGGCGGATAAGCTGCGAGCGCCTTGACCGAGAGCAGAGTGTCTACTGAGTCTGAAACCTCAGAGACAAAACAGATACAAGGGAATGGTTCATCATTCAGATAGGGTTTTGGGATCTTCAAATCTTTAGACAAGTACAGAGCACAAGGCTACTGAGCTTAAGATCAGTGTCTAAGACCGAATCACTTCCCACTGAGTGAAACAGTGCTGAGGGTGGAATCATCACCCAACAATGTCTGATATATCAGGTATTCGGATGGTGCCGATGTTCTCCGTAGAAAACTATACAGTATGGCGCGTGAGAATGGAGGCGCACCTTATATTGCTGCATGACAGCATGACGGACGTCCTAGAGATAGGACCCATCATTCCCATGATTGACAGCGTACAATTTGTAGTTGTGGGAGGTGTAGGAGCATAGACTGGTGCTAAAGTTGCAAAAGACAAATCATCCTTCACGCCAGACGAGAAAAAGCTGCACAACCTCGATCGAGTTGCGCGGAATGCAATCCTGACTACGCTCATTGATTCACACCCCGGGAGGGTGCAAGATTGTAAGACGGCAAAAGAACTTTGGGATGCCCTGGCTGTACTGAGCCAAAGAAAATAAGCTCGAGCTTGAGCTACAAAAGTTCGATACATTTGCCTTGGAGCCCAACGAGACCATTGACTAGCTAAGCATCAGATTTACCAACCAGATCAATGTGATCAACGGGCTGGGGAGGACGTTCACCAACAAAGAGATGAACACGAAGATCTTGAGAGCGCTACCTCGACTGAAGTGGCTTCCTTTTGCTACTTATTTACGTCGCTCAGATCTTAATGCTCTAACGCCTGATGTTATATTTTCAGAATTAAAGACGGAGGAATTTGAGCACAGTCTACCCCAATGATGTTCCAGTGCTCCAGCTGACACACAAATAGATCATGCTTTCAAAGCAACAGTCAGCAAAACTGGAGCCAACCCTATTTCTTCCAGCAAGACAGTAGCTACGACTGATGCTAAGTCCTCTGAGACATCTGCTACTGACCATCTTGCACTCATGGCTCTCAAATATCAAAGAGAAAAGGAAAGTGTCAGGAAGCTGAAGAAATATCACAGAGATTCTCCCTCAGGTAAAAAAGATTATCGAAAAAGGGAAGAATCTAAACCTTCTACTGATTGCAGGAACGCAGAACCTGCTGCTAGTCCATCCAACGACTCAGCTGGAAAAGACGGCAGAACCTCTGTGTGCTACAACTACAAGAAGGAGGGACACAATCAGTACGATTGTCCCGAACACTCAGCTGCTCAAAGAGCAGAACGGCAGGCCAGACGCGAGAAATTTACCCGAAGGAGGCAAGCCTACATTGCCGGAGAGATATCCGATGACTCAATCGAGGAAGATACATTCATGTATTCTTCTGAGGATGAAGCTGCATTTATTACCGTTGAGATCGGAGAATGAGATCCTGAATCAACAGCAAAATATTGTCTGATGGCCGGAGAAGAGGCTGAGGTAAACTCGAAACTTAATATAACCTCTTCTTCACACAGCACACACGACACGTGCTCGGTCACAAATGAACCTCTAGATGTGGTACAAGCATACGATGATCTACTAGAGGAGCAGATTCAGCTGAGCAGAGAGTTCAGCAGAACAATTCAGGAACTAGAACAGGTAAAGGCTGAAAATCAGAGACTTTCTTCTAATTGTCAGGTCTCTACTGATTCGGAGAATCTAGTTGCGAGACTCAAGGAAGAGATTAAATCTCTTCTGACTAAGTCTCAGCTTCAAGAAACTCAGATATTAGTTCTGACCAAGGACAATTCTGAGAAAGATACTAAAATAGCCCGACTCAGCCAGAAGCTCGCAGAAGTCGAAAAAGATTATGAATCACTTCGGAGAAGTGATGAGGTCTGGCGAGGACTAATGACTGAATAGTACCTAGGAGCTAAGGAGAAGTTGGAAAGTATGCTCAGAGCTCAAAGGCCAACGGTCATGAAAGAAGGACTTGGCTATACTCATGAAGCTTCCACTTCAACATCGAAAAGCTCAGAAATGCTGGCTGATAGGTTCGTCAGAGGAAAAGCTCAGGTTACTGAATCAACACCTCAGGCGAAGAACAAACAGAAGATGATTGCACCTCAGCCGAGCAACAAGAAGCAACTGACCAAAGGTTCTAGCCCCAGGACACCACGATCAAATTCAGGGGGAACCAAGAAGGTTAGATGGGCAGAGCAGTACAATGAATCACTATATGAGCATCCGGCATAGTATGGTTCGTACTATTATGAGCCCAGGGCCAGGAGGAGCACAAAGCCTCAGAAGAAGAAAGCTCTTGAACCCAAAACTGCCAGAAAGTCAGTATCTCCAAGTCCTGTGGAGAAGAAAGCTGACAAAGTTCAGAAGAAGAAGTCTCAGACTTCTAAGGTCCCGAGACAGATCTGGGTTCTGAAATCACCCACTAACACTTAAGGACCCAAACTGAACCAAAGGGTACCTAAAACTGTTCTGTTTTGCAGGTGCATAAGGACCCTTGGATTATGGACAACGGCTGCTCGAGACACATGACATATCAAAAGAGCATGCTGACCAACTATGTACAAGAAGATGGTCCCAGAATTGAGTTTGGTGACAACTCTAAAGGCTATACAAGGGGATACGGAACACTGAACATTGGGGCGCTTCGGCCTAAGAGTAACATATGTTGAAGGACTTCAACATAATCTCCTTTCTGCCAGTCAATTCTGTGATAATCTAAATAGAGTTATCTTTGACGTTGGTTTCTGTGATGTTGTTGACAAATCTACAGGGAAAACAGTGTTATCAGGTTCGCGGAGAAAGAATAACTACGTTGCAAACTGGAAAACCGCAGAACCTGAGGCTTGCTTACTTGCTCAGACAAAATCTAGTGATAAGACAGGATGGTTGTGGCACAAAATGAAGGAATAATTTAGGTTAGGAACGCTACCTTCCTCCTGGTGTGTTGTCGCGGCTTTGATTGTTGCTCCTGTGTCAGATCTTCTGATCTGTGTCCCGGCCTTTTTCTCCCTCTGGGTGGTCAGAGAACTGGAGAAAATTTAAGATTACTGTCTCTCCAAACTCGCATGTAGCGTGAATGATTTGTGATTGTGTGTAATCTGTTTCTGAACAGAATACTAATATATATAGGCTTCAAAAACTAATATAATATTAATATATTTGTAACCCATTAATTTAATTATATTTCTAATGGGCTTCCACATAACCAGCCCATAATATAATTAATTAATTTACTGGGCTACTAATATTTATCAATTAATTGGCTCAACCAATTAATTCAAGATAAATAACATTATTAAATAATGTAAAAATACATTAATCCATTAATGTATTAATGTAACTAATTGGGCATGTAACTAATTCTGAGAGACAATAAATTACTAGGCAACTAATTGGGCCAGATCAGGGATCCAATACAAGAAATAAAGCTGGGCCTCAAATTAATTAATTATCCATGCTCAGCCCAGAGCAAAATTAAATAGTAAACACAGATTCATTCCACTAGAGAATCCGTGTTGACTTACCCCTTTATCCCAAATTGAGCAAGGGCTTGTATTTTAGACTTAATCGATCTCCGTATTTAAGATAGAAATATCCGTTAATTAATTAACATCTTATATTCCTGAGTAGTACCACTCGACCTTATTAACACACCTGAACTTAATCAATCGGCCGTGTTTAGTGTGCTAATCCTTTCGAGTTCCTCAGGGGATATTATCAACCCATTTTACTAGGATACGGATGCGAGATACAAACAACCAGCCTGAGCCACAAATAACTACTAACACCCAAGATACGTAGATCCGGTCGCGATGACGTTCACCATAGTAGGTCAAAGTGATAGATAGCCAAATGCACTCAGCTGAAGTCTTACCAAGCTTAAGACCAGCTAAGTCACCGAGATCTTGGTTCTCCACTAAGGTCAGTTAGGAGAACACATCTCACTGTGATCCGTCAATACACCACCTTAAGTGTACCAGTAAAGACAAGCAGCTAAGACAAGCCACTTCTTATCTAAACTACAGCTTAAACCGACAACTTATCCTTAAGTTGTCTCAACTGTGATAACAGTTTATATCTTGTCAATTCAACCAATTTGTGTTGTCTTCTGTGATACCCGACACACCACACAAATCTAACTTTTATACAAGATAAAGGATAACATGTGCAAATATACATATTTATCAGATAGGAGAATAAAACAGTGGTAAGGACAAAAATACATTGTATACAAGCATAAAAAGTGCTTCCAGTATACAAAATCCCAACAATTCTCCCACTTATACTAAAGTAAACTTTTAGTATACAATGTGTCTATATCTCAACTATCTAGGTACAAACTAGTACCCAACTATATCTTAGCTATCTATCCTATCTATCATGACATCTTCTCCCACTTATACAAAAGTTTCTGTAGTCCTAAGTGGGGGGCATCTCTACCATCCCTAAGCCACGAACATGATTCTCGTAAGCCGGGAGTGGTAAATTCTTCGTGAAAGGATTAGCTAGGTTGACTTTGGTTCCAATTTTGTCAATCACCATGTCACCTCGATTTACGAATACTCGTATAATGTGGTACTTCCGGTCTATGTGTTTAAACGCCTTGTGAGATCTAGGTTCCTTAGAATTTGTCACTGCACCCGTATGATCACAATAAATCGTGATCGCCCTAGGCAAATTCTGAACAATATCAAGATCTTGGAGAAAATTCTTGAGCCAGACTGCCTCTTTCGAGGCTTCTGAAGCAGCCACATACTCTGCTTCCATGGTCGAGTCCGCAATGCATTTCTGCTTTGCACTCCTCCATGAAATGGCTCCACCTCCCAAGGTAAACACATAACCCGAGGTAGACTTCTACTCGTCTCTGTCAGCCTAGAAATCCGATTCTGTATAACCCAAAGACACTAGACTGTTTGACTGGTAAACAAGCCTATAATCTCTAGTCCGTTTTAAGGTACTTGAGAATATGCTTGACTGCAGTCCAGTGTTCCTTTCTAGGGTTAGACTGATATCTTGAGACCATGCATACAGCATGCGAGATATCTGCTCTCGTACAAAGCATCGCATAAATGAGGCTACCGACAGCGGAAGCATATGGTACTAGCCTCATACTTTCTATCTCTTCAGGTCTTTTAGGGCATTGATTCTTGGATAGAAAAATGCCATGTCTGAAAGGTACTGAACCTCTCTTGGCCTTTTGCATGCTAAAACGAGTAATAACAATGTCAATGTAGGGCACTTGTGACAAGCTTAACATCCTTTTCTGGCGATCTCGGATAACCTTGATCCCAATGATGTAAGCAGCTTCACCTAAGTCCTTCATTTGAAACTGCTCGGATAACCACGTCTTTATTTTTGATAACACTTCAACATTGTTGCAAATGAGAAGGATGTCATCTACGTAAAATGCAAGAAACACCACTGATCCATTAACACAAATACGGTTCACACACCTCGTTAGGATAGGATAAAAATCCATAGGATTTGACTACCTCGTCAAAACGCTGGTGCCATAACCGGGAAGCTTGCTTAAGTCCATAAATAGACTTCTTAAGCTTCCAAACTAGATGATCTTTGCCCTCCTTCACATAACCATCTGACTGTTTCATGTAGATGTCCCTACCTTTTTCAAGGTGACCGTTTAGGAATGCGGTTTTGACATACATTTGCCAGATCTCTAGGTTCATGTGAGCTGATATGGCAAGGAGAATCCGAATGGACTTGATCATTGCTACAGGCGAGAAGGTCTCTTCGTAATCGATACCTTCTTTCTGGGTAAAACCCTTCGCCACTAGCATGGCCTTAAACGCCATGATCTCTCCATATGGTCCTCTCTCTTTCTCTTGTATACCCACTTACTACCAATAGCATTGCAACCCTCAGGTAGTTCAGTGATCTCGTATACATCCATATCAGTTATGGACTCAAATTCCGAGTCCATGGTGATTCTCCATGAATCTGCATCTATATCTCACATTGCTTCGTTGTAAGTCAAGGGATCCATGGTATCTTGTTCATCTGGCAGGAGATAATCAAACGTCTCCCCAGTGAACATATACCGATTAGGCTAAAATTTTACCCTCCCACTACGTCGAACAATGTCAGGAGCTGTGTTAACAGATTGTGCAGTTACTCGCGGAGTACTATCTTGCACAACTGGCTGTTCAAGTGGAACTCGACCACCTTGTAATTCCTCAAGGATGATGTCGACTCGAGATTTATGGTTACTAATATAATCCTCTTCTAAGAACCGAGCGTTAGGGCTAACAACGATCTTCTGTTCTTTAGGATCATAAAAGTATCCACCCTTCGTTTCCTTCTGATGCCCTATGAACAACATCACTTCTGAACGTGATTCCAATTTGTTGGCCTGCCTATTCAGCACATAAGCAGGATAACCCCAAATCCTTAAGTGGTGTATACTAGGATACGAATGCAAGATACAGACAACCAGCCTGAGCCACAAATAACTACTAACACCCAAGATACATAGATCCGGTCGCGATGACGTTCACCATAGTAGGTCAAAGTGATAGATAGCCAAATGCACTCAGCTGAAGTCTTACCAAGCTTAAGACCAGCTAAGTCACCGAGATCTTGGTTCTCCACTAAGGTCAGTTAGGAGAACACATCTCACTGTGATCCGTCAATACACCACCTTAAGTGTACCAGTAAAGACAAGCAGCTAAGACAAGCCACTTCTTATCTAAACTGCAGCTTAAACCGACAACTTATCCTTACGTTGTCTCAGTTGTGATAACTGTTTATATCTTGTCAGTTCAACCAATTTGTGTTGTCTTCTGTGATACCCGACACACCACACAAATCTAACTTTTATACAAGATAAAGGATAACATGTGCAAATATACATATTTATCAGATAGGAGAATAAAACAATGGTAAGGACAAAAACACATTGTATACAAGCATAAAAAGTGCTTCCAGTATACAAAATCCCAACACTAAAGGCTCAGTCACCTGAACTTCAAGACTATGAATAAGCTAGCCAAGAAATCTAAAGTCAGAGGACTGCCCAATGAATCGTTTATCAAAGACAGAAATTGTGAAGCATGCTTGAAGGGAAAGCAGACAAAGAATAGCAATCCACCAATTCCGTCACCTTCCACTGATGGAATCCTTCAACTGCTACACATGGACTTATTCAGGCCAGTTTCTCCAGTGACTATAAGAGGCAAGAAGTATGCCCTCGTCGTTATTGATGACTATTCTAGATATACGTGGGTCACCTTCATAGCCAATAAATCTGATGTCATGACTGAGTTACCAAAACTGCCGAAGAAGCTCAGTGTGGAAAAGGACATCAAGATACAGAGAATTCGCTCAGACAGAGGAACATAATTCCTCAACTCAGTAGTAAAAGAGTACTGCGAAAAGGAGGGAATCAAGCACAAGACATCAACAGTTTGCACCCCTCAACAGAATGGACTTGCTGAACATAAGAACAGAACACTTAAAGAAGCACCAAGAACGCTCCTAGCAGACTCTGGACAACCCTCAAAGTTCTGGGCTGATGCTACTGACACCGCCTGCTACACTCAGAATCGCTCACTGCTTACACAGCAACACATGAAGACACCTTATGAACTTTGGAAAGGGAGAATTCCTTCTATTTCTCATTTCCATATCTTTGGTTGTCCTTGCTTTATTCACAATAATGGGAAAGATCAGTTGAAGGTCTTTGATAGCAAATCTGATCAAGGAGTATTCTTAGGATACTCTCGAGTCAGTAAAGCCTTCAGAGTCTTTAACTATCGGACTCTTTGCGTAGAGGAAAGCCCTCATGTTGTTTTTGATGAGTTTGTTACTGAGGACAGGAAATCTAAGAAGGCAAATACTGAAGATATCAGCAGCAAGCTACAGGATCTCGCACTAAACGACAAAGCAAAAAAGATCCAGCATTGTTGGGATGATGAGTCAGACGATGAGGAAATTCAGACCCATCCCACAGGCACTGTAGCTGACCTGGTTGATTCTACTGAACAGAATCAACATCAGGTAACAACGGCCGATAAGGAAGCCCCAGTGGTAACTGAGACCTCTACTGAGAATATGAACTTAGGGGGAACGTCAAATGTTCCTGAGCTAAATGTCCCTGAACCTGGAAACTCAGTAGATCCTAACCTTCTTACTAAACTGCTGCAGTCACAGAACAGTACTACTGAAATGCCTAACACTCCTGTTGACTGTGCAGAAGTAGTCTCAGAAGAAGAAGCCAGACTCAGATGTTCATGGCTTGACGCTCATTCTACTGATCTTATTATAGGAGATCCATCAACAACAATCAGGACGAGATCTAGATTAAGCCAAGGAGAAAGCTCACTCTATTCTTGTTTTTTGTCCACAGAAGAACCTCAGACAATAGAGGATGCACTCAACGATGCTGACTGGATCATTGCCATGCAAGAAGAGCTGAACTAGTTCGTTCGAACGAAGTTTGGGAGCTTGTTGACAGACCTAGACTTCAGCACGTGATTGGCACTAAGTGGGTCTTCAAGAACAAGTGAGATGAAAACAACGTCATTGTCAGAAACAAAGCTTGACTTGTTGCCAAGGGATACTGTCAAGCAGAGGGAATAGACTTTGGTGAAACTTTCGCTCCAGTCGCCAGATTGGAAGCTATTCGTCTGTTCCTAGCCTATGTAACGCATCAAAAATTTAAAGTATATCAAATGGATGTAAAGTCAGCGTTTCTGAACGGCGTACTGAATGAAGAAGTCTATGTGGAACAACCGCCCAGCTTTCAGCAGGGACATCAGGTGTACAGACTTCGAAAAGCTCTGTATGGGTTAAAACAAGCACCCATGGCTTGGTACGACACCCTATCAGACTTTCTGCTTCAGAAAGGTTTTCAGAAGAGGACAGTAGATCATACCTTGTTCAACATAAAGTCAGGAGATGACATCCTACTGGTGCAAATCTACGTGGACGACATCATTTTCGGTTGCAGGAACGTGACTATATGTCAACAATTCGAGAAAATGATGAAGGAGAAGTTCGAGATGTCCATGATGGGAGAGATGAACTATTTCCTTGGATTTTAAGTAAAGCAATCACCTGAAGGAATATTCATCAATCAAGCAAAATACACTCGAGACCTCCTGAAAAGATTCGGCTGCGACTCAAGCAAGCCAGTCAAGATCCCCATTAATACAAATTTCAAAATCGATCTAGACAAAGAGGGAGCTTCTGTTAACTCTACTGATTATAGAGCTATTATTGGTTCTTTTCTATATTTAACAGCAAGCAGACCTGATATAACTTATGTTGTAGGTGTATGAGCAAGATTTCAAGCGAATCCCAAGTGAAGTCATATGGACTCAGCAAAGAAGATTCTGCGATATTTGAAGGGAACACCTGTTGCAGGGTTATGGTATCCTACTGATGATAATCTTATACTAACAGGTTATTCTGATGATGATTATGCAGGATGCAGGATAGATCAAAAATCAACTTCTGGAACATGTCAGTTCCTAGGCAACAAGCTGATATCATGGTTTTCAAAGAAACAGCATTCAGTGGCAACGTCCACTACTGAAGCTGAGTATATGGCTGCTGGAAGTTGTTGTGCTCAGATCCTTTGGCTTCGACAACAACTGCGAGATTATGGTATATCTCAGAATGAAGTACCCATCTACTGCGACTCCACCAATGCGATTGCTATAACTCAGAACCCAGTTCTACACACGAGATGTAAGCACGTGGATATCCGACACCACTTCATCAGAGACCATGTTGAGAAGAAGGATATCAGAATGGAGAAGATCCATACTGACAAGCAAAGGGCAGACATATTGACCGAACCACTAGCTGAGAACAGATTCAGAGAATTGTCAGCTGAGCTAAGTCTACTGGATCCTACTGAGTCGAGTCAGTAGAAGGAAACAGTAAGACAGGTCAGAAGACTTAGTACTTTGATTCAGTCGGGTGAATCAGATGGTACACAGTAAGGGGGAACGTGGTCATCAGCACATCAAATGTTCTCCTGAGTCTTAACGGTAACCAGCTGATCGTAAAAGTTCAGCTGAAGAGGTTTACGTAGTTTAAATACTTACTATTCACAGAAGCATGCTCGCATTTATTATATCAGTCATTTGCACTCAGTAGATTAATGAGCATTTATTTCCCGCCATTATGTTTTTAAGGTTTAAGTCAGTCAAAACCGTTTTCATTTAAAAAGGCTTAGACTTTAATGCTGTCTGCAACGCATTTAATGCATGTCTTACGTGGGTCTAGGTTAGAGGCGGCCTTAGTAATCATTCCGTTTATAACATCAAATCACAGCCGTCATTAAAAAGCGAGTTTTCCTCCCAACCGTTTGATCAAAACCGGTTGATATTCAAATCTTATAAAATCTCTCATTTTTCACTCTAATCTATCTTTTCGCCATTTTCACTCTTAGAGCTTTCACTGCATTCAGTTTTTATCTTCTATAAACTGCTTTTTCCTTTCACTCAAAGCTCTTCAATTACGGTAATTTCTTCATTCTCTGCTTAAAACTCAAACTAACTTACTCTATTTTCAAGTGCTAACGATCTTTTTGCAGATATTCATGGCGATCGTAATGACCCCACCCAATGTCGAGGAGATCGTCAAATCGAAGGTTCAGTTTGAGCCGACGATGGTTCTCCACCAGGCGGACCTTCCGTACCTTGAGCCCATTTTCTCGGCTCTGGAAGCGCCCGACCTCGAGCTTCTGATCACGAAGCACCCCAAGTCGTATCTCCCCCGCCAAGTGGCCAAAGTCTATTACAACTGGCGGATGGTGGAAGGTACAGACGGAGAGGTATCCCAGTTCGCATACATGAGGGAGGTGACTCCTCAGAAATGGGAGTCAGGCCATTCCGACATCAACATTCGGGCAGCGTTGAAGGCGTCCTTCAATCTTCCTGCCCATGGGATCTCTCCGGCCGGATACAAGGAGAAGGAGCTCAACTCCTATGTTCATCGTTTCTGTGGGAGAAACGATATCTCCTTCAAATCCGCCTTGCCGAAGAATCAACTGTTGCCAGAGTACCGCGGGCTCACCTACATCGTCACTCATATACTGACGAGCGCCGCCTGCTCATTCGATCAGCTGTCTAGGCCGAGACTTCAGCTGATGATGGCGATTATTGATGGTGTCCAGGTTAACTGGATGGAGTTCTATGTGACTTAGCTGAAGGCTCAGGCACAGAAGTTTGTCGCCGCACCTACAGGAGAGAGAAGATTAATTAGTGTGGGCAAACTATTGTATGGGACGAAAATGTCTATACTTATCGAGGACTCAATATCGAATCATGCATCATTTGATGATTCTCGATACTTCGACAGCAAGCTCATAAAATTCAAAACCAGAGCCGCTGCTGAGAAATCGGTCGGGCGTGGACCAGCTGCACTCAAGAGGTCTACTACTGAACTGCCTCCACGCGCCGACCCACCAAATAAAAAGAGGCTTACAAAGACTGGAACGTTTGAGGTTCCAGCAAAGCCTGCTTCTCCTCCACCACCTCAGGAGGAAAGCATACTAGACGCTGATACTGGTATAGAGGGCGCAACCCATGAAGGACAAAGTACAACGTATCAGTTCTGAGGAGACTCAGTCGGAAGAAGTTGAACCGGTTGAGGAGATATCTCCTGAATGGACGATCTTGTAGTCAGCTCGTCTCCGAGCCACAGGAGAAGTGACTGTACAGATCCTAGAAATTTCTGAACACAAGGATCTGGTCGACATTGCGATCAGGGCACGGACGCAAATGCTGCTGAGATTCCTAAGTTGGGACATTCTCGAAGAGCTAATCATGAATCAGTCAGCGCTGCCCTTGCTGACGGAAGAGCAAAGCTTAGAGTCAGCAATTGGGTTTGGGGAACCCGCTGACTTAGCCTCGTTTGAGGATCTGAGAGCAGCTATGCTTTATCTTCTCAGTCTGAGATCCTCCGAACAGCATGTCAACAGCCCATCACAGCCATCCCATCACGGCGACGACAACGACGATAACAATGATGATGTGGATCAGGCACCACCTAAGGAAGCAGACCAGGGAGGATTTGCTGAGGGTAAAACTCCCAGCGAGAAGGGCAAATCACCACCTCCACCATCTACATCAGGTGATGCCCCGATCGCCTCGAAGCCCAGTCGAGAGCACTAACTCGCAGAGGCTCGGAACCAGCTCTTATCAGATCAAACCCATCGGTTCCGTGTCCTCCAAGTCTGTCAACAGAGCCATCAAGAAACAGGGAGAGAAAAATCATCTCCTCGCTAAGGATGTCCACCTGAAGTGGGCACAGTATACTAAGTCTCAGACGGAGACGGTTGACAGACTTGCCAGCAAAGTGAAGAAGGTCTCGGAAGCTCCTATTCCATCTCCTAATATTTAGGAGATAGTCGAGACCGCACTCGCAGCTCAGAAGGCGGACTTCGCTGCTCAGAGTCAGCAGCTCCTTCAAGCTCAGCAGAAAATATTTTCTGAGCAACTGACTCAGAGCCTCGCCAAAGTCCAGAAAGCTATGGACGAGCGCAATAAGATGGCCACCTTCAGCGTTCAGAAGTCCATTGAAATTCAGGCAGCGGCCCTCAAGCTCATCCAAGCAGAAATGACTGCTTCTCTTGACGCATCACTCCTGAAGCAAAGACAAGAGACAGGAGCCCAGATCCAGCAGATTCGTGCTGACCAAGAAGCTGACTGGGAGCATTATTGTGATGCAGTCAAAGACTTCAACACCACCACCGCTTCCATAAAAACTATTATTTTCAATCTAGAAAAGAAAGTGGTTGCCATCCGCACTAGTTTGTCCCTAGCTAATGATGCCAAAAATGGGGAAGATAAGGATGAGGCGGAGACGGCTTAGGTGGGCGAAGAAGCAGAGGCAAGGGACATTGCTAAGGGGGAAGGTTCAACTGCACAAGCTGGAACAAGTTCGGTACCCCCTCCCGAAGTCCAACTCTCTATCGTCCCTTTCGTCCAAAGCACTCAGGTGCATGAGCTGGCTGGAGGATCAGGTGAAGGATCCTCGGCTCAGTAGCACATTAAGGAGGTTGCACAATATGTGGACCAAGAGGACGAGTCACTGCCACCGTAAAGGCCGGGGAAGAAAAAATCTACTAAATCAACTCCTCTACCTTCCCCGAAACCCAAATTCAAAACAAAAGCGGGGCAGGAGGCATATGACAAGCAAGTCACTTAGAAGCTCCGGGACGAGCTCGACCATGAGCGACAGCTTGAAGAAGAGGCTCAAAAGGCCAAAAAGAAGAAATAGCCTAAAGTCAGAGCATCCAAGAGCCAAGCTAAAAGGCTCCTGGAAGAGCAGAAAAAGAAAAAGACTGTTGGGTGATGATTCTATCCTCAGCACAGTTATACATAGTGGGAAATGATTCTATCTTTCGTACTGACATGCACTCAGTAGGCTTATGCTCTGAGTAATTCTATGAAGATTTGAAGATCCCAAAACCCTATCTTGATTGGTGAACCATTACTTTGTAATTGTTCTTATCTCTGAGGGTTCAGACTCAGCAGACACTCTGCTCTGGTTCAGGCGTTCAGTAGAATATCAGCCTCAGCACCAGATGAAGAAGACTCAGTAGATACTGGACTCAGCAGGAGCAGTATACTGAATAGAGTCAGTGGAACTCAGCAGGAGTAGTTCACTGTACTCAGAGCTGATCTTCAGTAAAGCCATCTCAGCATATTTGCTACTGAATCAGAGATTAGACTCAGCAATGGCAAGACAGTCTTCTGAACTGTCAGAACTTTTGAATGACAATCAGCATAGTAAAATACGAGGAAGAGAGAAGTCAGCTTCAGTTGCCTTGAAGTCTGTTCTGTCTCAACTACTTTCTATACCTCGATAAATGACAAGCAGACACATGTCCTATACCTACTAAAGCTGCAAGTCAACAACTTTCCGGAAAAGGAGGGAAAGGACACTGTTTCTATATTTCAAAAGAGTCGTTAGCTACCAAAAGAGTGAGATAAAGGGATCATCATCTCCAACGGATCTTTCCTAATCTCTTCTCTATAAATAGAGGGGTCATTCGAAATTTGAAGCACACCGAGTGAACACAAGAACACAGAGCTTTCAAACGAGCAAACCGAAAAGCCTAAGTCTTACGCAAGAACTCGAAGAACATTTCTCCGGCGAAAGACTACAATCTAGCTCTTAGGGAACCAAGCTAAACCGATATACAAACCTCTAGTATCCAAACGACATTACACGAACCCAAAGCTAAACTCAGTTGTTCGTCGTTCTAGAAGCTACACTCTCGTTCCCTATCCTTCTAACCCTAAGCTCAACTGAATATATCCATAGCTTAGACGAAGGAGTTAATATTTGAACTTGATCCTTATTGTAAAAGGACTCCTTCATAGTTGGAGAGTTTGTCAAACACTTTAGTTTGATAACTTTGTAAACTGAGACTTGCTCAGTATAAATTCCAAGACGCGGCTTTGTCCTGTGTACAAGCTGACTGAGACTAACTCAATATAATAAATAGCCTCCTGACCTTTCGGGACAGTGGACGTAGGATCTTGTGTATCCGAACCACTTTAAAAATCTCTGTGTCTCTCGCTTGTGTTTTTATTTACTGTTGCATTGATTTTAACTGTTCATACTGAAAAATATCCTTTAAAATCATTCAACTGAGTTTCAGCGAACTAAACTGATTATTCTTCTGAACTGAAACTGTTTTGATAAAAACGTTTTCCACTCAACTGTTTCGGGCCTACACAATTCCGCACCATTGAACTCCATCTGAAGATACTGAATTCTGACTCAGTTAGCTAGCAGGTCTCAGTAGAGTCAGTATCACTCTGCCTAACACGATTCAGAACAGCTGTCTGGTCTGCTAAACTCATTCCGTACGACATTATCCTGAATAGGACTGTTCGTGTTTCAAGTTGAGAAATCGGTTTCAGGTGTATTCACCCCCCCCCTCTACACCTGAACGTGCTCTCGGGACCAACAATTGGTATCAGAGCAGGAGTTCTATAAGACTCTTGTTATCTTGAAACTGGTCTACTTGAACGGATCCAAAAATTATTTTCACTGCATATCATTCTTCATTCATATCATTATTTAATATGACTGATATGTCAGGTATAAGGTTGGTACCCATGTTCTCAGTCAAGAACTATGGTGTATGGCGGGTCAGAATGGAGGCTCATCTGACCTCCCTCCACGACAGCATGACCGAAGTACTTGAGGAAGGACCTATCGTTCCTATGATCGATAGTGTCGTAACTCAAGATCCAGCAACCGGAGGAGGAATGGTGGCCGGGAAGAAGATTCCCAAAGACAGAAGTCTCTTCACCCCTGAGGAGAAGAAACTTCACAACTTAGACCGAGTCGCCAGGAATGCCATACTAACCACTCTTAGTGATTCTTATCTCGGCAAGGTTCAGGAATGCAAGACTGCAAAGGAACTCTGGGATGCTCTAGCGCTACTGAGTCGGGGGACTCAGAAGATCAAAGCCAACAAGCTTGCGCTGGAACTTCAAAAGCTGGAGAGTTTGTCTCTCATGCCCGGAGACACCAATGAAGATCTCAGCGTCAGATTCACGAATCTGATGAACTCAATCAACGGGCTAAGACAAACATTCTCCAACCGAGAAATGAATCTCAAAATATTGAGAGCTCTGCCAGACGGTCATTGGACTCCTTTTGCTACATTATTACGACATTCTGACTTAGATATTGTTACTCATGACCATATCTTTTCAGAACTTCAAGTAGAGGAATTCAAGTTTGACAGACCTCAATGGAAGCAGCGAGCTGAAGCTGACACCAAAATTAACCATGCCTTCAAAGCATCAGTCAGTTCAGCATCTCCAGCGTCGAGTAAGACTGAACCTTCACTCAACGACATACAAGAAGGAAGTCTAGCTCAGAAGTACGCATTGCTTGCCGTGAAGTATCAGAAGGAGAAGGAGCGGCGCAGAAAAGTGACTAAAGCCTATCGAGAATCGAAAGGTAAGTCTGAATACACGCCAAAACACGCTCCTGACTTGCATACTTCTGAATGCAGAAAGAGGGATGACTCAGCACCATTAAAAGATAGCGAAAACAAAGAAGAAAGAGTCATCGCCTGCTACAACTGCAAGAAACCAGGACATTATCAGTACGATTGTCCTGTGCTCAGTAGTGCTGAACGAGCAGCACGTAAAGCAAGGAGAGAGAAATTCGCCAAGAAGAGACAGGCATGCATAGCTGGTGAACTCTCAGACGACTCAAAAGAAGTCGACTCCTTCATGGATTCATCCGACGATGAAGCAGCTTTCATGGCCCTAGAGCTTGAAGCTAAAGAAACTACTGAAAAGTGTCTGATGGCAGGAGAAGAGGATGAGGTAAACTCTCATACATCATTTAACTCTCCTTCACACTGCACGCACGACACTCTTTCAGGTGCAGATGAGAATTTGGACGTCACGATCGCATACGAAGAACTACTTGACGAACAGATTTAGATGAGTCTGCAGCTCAGTAAGACTCTTCAGGAATTGGATACCCTGAAAGTGGAGAATCAGAGACTTTCTCAGAAGAGTCAGGTTGCTACTGAGTCTGAAGGACTTGTGTTGAGACTCAGGGAGGAGATAAACTCTCTAATGGCCAAGTCTCAGCATCAAGAAGATCAGATCTCAGTTCTGACCAAGGACTTAACTCAGAAAGATACTGAACTGAGTCTACTGAAGCAACAACTGTCAGGACTTCAGACCGAGCACGATACACTGAAGAAAAGTGATGATGTCTGGAGGAACCTAATGACTGAGCGGTACATGGGTGCTGAAAAGAAGCTGGAGGCTATGCTAGCAAGCAACAAGCCCAAGCACTGCAAGGAAGGTCTTGGTTTTAGCCAGGATGCTTCCTCATCTGCCCCCGTACACTCAGAAGTGCGACTTGCTGATAGGTTTGTTCGAGGGGAGACAATCAATGCAGACATACTGAACCCCCTAGCCAAGAACAAACAAAAGATGAAGGCACCTCATCCTACACATCAGCATTCTGGCCAAAAGATCAGCACCAAGGGGGAACCAGCAAGTCAAAGTGGGCTGATCAGTATGGACCTCCTCAGCTGACACATCCTGCTCAGTATGGGTCATATTATTATGATCCTATAGTCAAAAGAGGATCCAAGAGTCAGAAGAAGAAGAATATCGCACAAAAGGCAAAGATCAGCAGTCCCCCAGCTCAGAAGATCCGGACTCCTGAACCTGAAAAGCCTAAGAAATCAGCACCGACCAGTCCAGTGGTCAAATACGTTGACTCAAGTGGAAAGAAGTTGTCTTAGACCACCAGGGTCGTAAGACAAATATGGGTTACTAAAACTAACATCTAAGGACCCAAAATCAAAAATAAAGGGTACCTGAATATAATTCTGTTTTCCATGTGCACAAAGATCCATGGTATGTGGACAACGGATGCTCACGACACATGACATACCAAAAGAGTCTGCTGAAGAATTATATCCCTGAAGAAGGACCCAGAATCGAGTTTGGAGACAATGCTAAAGGCTACACAAGAGGATTTTGAACACTCAGCATTGGAACTGCCACAATTCCAAGAGTATCATATGTTGAAGGACTTCAGCATTACCTTCTCTCTGTTAGTCAATTTTGTGATAACTCGAATAGAGTGATATTTGACGCTGGTTTCTGTGATGTTATTGATAAATCCACAGGGAAAACAGTGTTATCAGGTTCGCGCAAGAAGAATATATATGTAGCTGACTGGAACTCAGCTGAACCTGAAGCTTGTCTGTTGGCGAAGAACGACAACCGAATGGGGTGGCTATGGCACAGAAGACTCAGCCATCTCAACTTCAAAATGCTCAACAAACTAACAAGAAACACTCTAGCAAGAGGACTGCCGAATAAAGTATTCAGCAAAGACACTCAGTGTGAAGCATGTCTGAAGGGAAAGCAAACAAGGAATCAAAATCCACCTGTTCCATCTCCTTCCACTGATGGAATCCTTCAACTGCTACATATGGATTTGTTCGGTCCAGTCTCTCCAGTGACGATCAGAGGCAAGAAATATGCACTAGTGGTCATTGATGACTACTCGCTATATACTTGGGTCATATTCATTGCCAACAAGTCTGACGTCAAAACAGAGTTACCAAGGCTTCTGAAAAGGCTCAGTGTCGAGAAGAACACCAAAATTATCAAAATCCGTTCTAACAGAGGAACTGAGTTCCTTAATTTTATGGTGGAGGAGTTCTGCAAAGCAGAATGAATAAACCATGAGACAACGGCTGCACGCACACCTCAACAAAATGGAGTTGCTGAACGAAAGAACAGAACTCTCAAAGAGGCAGCTAGAACTCTACTTGCAGACTTAGGACTCCCAACCAAATTCTGGGCAGAAGCTACTGATACTGCTTGTTACACTAAGAAGCGATCTCTACTGATAAAGCAACAGAAGAAGACACCATATGAACTATGGAACGGCAGGAAACCTTCTCTATCCTATTTCCATATCTTTGGTTGTTCGTGCTTTATCCACAATAATGGGAAAGATCAGCTGAAAACTTTTGATAGCAAGTCAGATCAGGGAGTGTTCTTAGGATACTCCCGGGTCAGCAAAGCTTTCAGAGTATTCAACTATCGAACCCTTTGCGTGGAGGAAAGCCCTCATGTTGTTTTTAATGAGTTTGCTACTGAAGACAGGAGCAATAACTCTAATTCTGAATCTGAGGACATCAGTAGGCAGCTACAGGATCTAAGCTTAAAAGATAAAGTTGAAAAGATCCAGCTTTGTTGGGATGATGATTCAGATGAGGAAACTGAAGACAAGTCTACTGAATCTCAACCAGCAGCAAATGTAGCTGAGCTGATTGACTCTCCTGAACAGAGTCAATCCCAGGTAACTCAGGTCAATGAAGAAACCCCAGAGGTAACTGAGACCACTACTGAGAATAACAACTCAGGGGGAACATCTAGTAATGTTCCTGAGCTAAATGCCCCTGAACCTGGTGACTCAGTAGATCATACTCTCATTACTGAATTGCTTCAATCTTAGAATAGTACAACTGAAATACCTAACTCACCTACTATCTGTGTTGAACAAATTTCAGATGAAGAGCTGAAACATCGTAGATCGTGGCTGGACGCTCACACTGCTGATCTAATTATTGGAGATCCCTCAGCAAGAGTAAAGACAAGATCCAGATTCTGTCAAGGAGAAAGCGCCTTATATTCCTGCTTCTTATCTGTTGACGAACCTTAGACGATTGAGGATGCACTGAAAGATGCTGACTGGATCATAGCTATGCAGGAGGAGCTGAATCAGTTCACGAGAAATGACTTTTGGGAGCTTGTTGATAGACCCCGGCATCAACATGTTTTTGGAACAAAATGGGTCTTCAAGAACAAGCGGGATGAAAACAACGTCATAGTAAGGAACAAAGCAAGACTCGTGGCAAAAGGCTACTGTCAAGCTGAGGGAATAGATTTCGACGAGACTTTAGCTCCAGTTGCAAGATTGGAGGCAATTAGACTTTTCCTGGCCTACGCAACACATCAAAGATTCAGAGTCTATCAAATGGATGTGAAGTCTGCGTTCCTGAATGGCGTACTGAAAGAAGAAGTCTATGTAGAACAACCACCCGACTTTCAGTAGGGACATCAGGTTTATAGACTCAGAAAGGCTTTGTATGGGTTAAAACAAGCACCCAGGGCTTGGTACGATACCCTATCTGAGTTTCTTCTTCAGAAAGGTTTTCAGAAAGGCACAGTAGACTGCACTATGTTCAGCATTCGACTGGAAAACGATCTACTACTTGTGCAGATCTATGTACATGACATTATCTTCGGATCTAAGAATGTCATCATGTGCCAACAATTTGAGAGAATGATGAAGGACAAATTCGAGATGTCAATGATGGGA
This sequence comes from Lavandula angustifolia, assembly GCA_028984105.1. Classification (NCBI taxonomy): domain Eukaryota; kingdom Viridiplantae; phylum Streptophyta; class Magnoliopsida; order Lamiales; family Lamiaceae; genus Lavandula; species Lavandula angustifolia. Next base: position 8,426,012 of record CM054819.1, on the reverse strand, counting down.
GAAATGAACTACTTCCTCGGTTTCCAAGTCAAACAATCTGAAAAGGGAACGTTCATTAATCAAGGCAAATACACTCGAGACCTCATCAAAAAATTCGGTTGCACATCCAACAAACCTATCAAGATCCCGATGAACACGAACATGAAGATTGATCTTGATAAGGAGGGAGTATCAGTAGACCAAACTGAATTTCGTGCTATAATTGGTTCTTTATTATATTTAACAGCTACTCGTCCTGACATAACTTATGCTGTAGGTGTCTGCGCTCGATTTCAGGCGAATCCAAAGCAGAGTCACATGGACTCAACAAAGAAGATTCTCCGCTATCTCAGAGGAACACCTGACATGGGTTTATGGTATCCAGCTGACGATAATATAGAACTAACTGGTTACTCTGATGCTGACTATGCAGGATGTAGAATTGACCGAAAGTCAACTTCAGGAACGTGTCAGTTCCTTAGCAGTAAACTGATCTCATGGTTTTCAAAGAAACAGCACTCAGTAGCCACGTCAACTACTGAAGCTGAATACATGGCTGCCGGAAGTTGCTGCGCCCAAATCCTTTGGCTGAGACAGCAGCTACGCGACTATGATGTCATTCAGAATGAAGTGCCAATCTTTTGCGAAAGTACCAGTGCCATTGCAATCACTCAGAACCCTGTACTTCACACAAGATGCAAGCACGTGGACATCAGACATCACTTCATTCATGACCATGTCGAAAAGAAGGATATAAGGATGGAAAAGATCCATACTGACCGACAAAGGGCTGACATACTGACCAAGCCTCTAGCTGAAGCAAGATTCAGAGAACTTTCAGTAGAGCTAGGTCTGCTGGACCCTACTGACTCCAGTCAGTAAGAGGTTTCAGGAGAGGATCATTCAGTAAGGGGGAATGTTCACTCTCAGTACTGAGTAATTTCAGTACGTAGAGACTCAGCAACCATCTACACAAGGTATCAGCTGACTACGATGTTCAGCTGATAGGTTTGCGTATCTTTACTAAGTAGTAACCAATAAGAACAGTAATACGACTCTATAACTCAAACTCAGCATCGCATTTAATGCCCAATAGAATTGTCATTTAATAATTAACGGTTTACATTTAATGCACGACATTTTATACATAAGTATGTTGAACTCTGCCACGCATTTAATGCATGTCGTATCACAGTTACTACTTAGGCAAGTTACAACTGGCTTTTGACTTAGGCGGCAAGCATGATCATTACCTATAATATACTATCTAATCTTGACCGTTCGCCTCATAAAGCATGTTTAAACTCAGCCGTTGATCGCTAATTGTTCATCTTCATCCATAATATAAATCTGCGATCATATCTTTGAAACCGCCATTTGCAGACTTCAAATCTTTTACTCGAAAAATCTGAGATCCTTCTTGCAAACCCCACTTGCAAATTTCTCCAAACTTCCATACTCTTAAAAACTTCGATATTTATAATGGCATATTTGAGAGTGGTCGCTCCTACGAATATGCAGGAGATCCTAGAAAAGGACCGTGTCTGGTGTGAACTAGTCATGGAGTTCGATGCCTATGATCTGGATTACATGGAAGAGATATTCGACGCTCTCCGGGCATCTGGAGTGGAGGGGTTTCTCTCAAAGAAGCCGACATTCTTCCTTCCGCGATAGGTTGCTGAAGTCTACCTCAACTCAGACTCAGTATCTGGCGATATCATTGGAAGATTAACAGTTCATACCATCGGTGAAGCTGCTTTGCAATTAAAGCAGATTCACAGTTCATACCATCGGTGAAGCTGCGGATAAGCTTTGATCTACCTTCTGAGGGAGTCAGCACCATTGGATATAATGACGATCAGGTGGACGACTACCTCTCAATATTCTGCGGGAAGCCTATTGTATTCAGATGTGATGCTACCTCAGTACCGAGCTCTAGCGTACATTGTGACGCAGCTGCTGACTAGCCAAGCTGGCTCATTCGATCAAGTATCGAGGCCCAAGATACAACTGATGATGGCTATTTATGATAAAGCCAAGATCAACTGGACGGAATTCTTCCTCCGTGAATTCATGGTTCAGGCTGCCAAATATGACAAGGCCTCATACAGACTGAGCAAAAAAGGCAAGCTCCTATATGGCCTGAAGTTGTCTGTGATGATTCAGGATTTCTGCGGAGATGACCAAATCACATACGGCGATAAATCATATTTCAATGTGAAGAAGGTCAGATTCCAAAACAGGGCAGCAGCCCTTCAGCAGATAGGGTCAGGTCCCTCAGCTCAGCAGACAACGCCTCAGAAGACCACGCCAACCAAGAAGCGGTCTCCTCAAGCTCAAATTCCTAAGGCACCGACGAAAGCGACTGAGGAAGACCATTCCTGTCGTACCTACTGAATCAGAGGCAGTACCAGAGGCAACTGCTGAATAGACTCAACAGCCGATGCAACTGATTGATGAGTCAGAGTCCTCAGAAAAGACTCAGTCAGTGGAGAAGGCCGTCTCCACTGAACAAGCTGTAGAAGTGGAGCAAGGGGTTCAAACTGAAGCAGTCCAGAGTGGTGATCTTGAAACTTTGGACAGTCCCCTTAACATTCCACCACTCAGCAGCCTGCTATCTGCTGAGAAACAGACGTCGCCGATAACTGTTGAAGATTCGGAGACTGGCGTCTGAACAAGAATCTGTCGGGATGGAAGCCTCAGCTATCCAATCTCGAGCATCCCGGGAGATTACAAAGCATATTCCGGAGATCTCTGGCCACCCTGATCTGGTGACCACTGCTAAACAGGCCAGATTCCATATGCTACTGAGGTTCCAGGAGTGGCACAACCAGCTACGTCTCATCTTTCATTACTCCTGCGAACAGCTACATGAAGAGGAGCTGATCATAAGGCAGCAGATAGGCTACTCAGAACCTGCTGACCTCGGAACTCTCGAAGATCGAAGGGCAGCAATGCTGGCCCTGCTGCATGATCGTCAGCAGGTCGCTGGCTCAGCTCCCTCAGATGGGTCTGACCCCGACGGTCAGGACCCACCCCGTGATTCAGGCCCTGAGAAGCCTGATGAGGGAACTCACCAGGACAAGGATACATCAACTCAAGCTGAGCTACCTTACACAATCCTTGCTCCTGAGAAGTCGGCGGCTGGTACTTCTGAACCTGAGCAGCTCCTACTCGAGTCAAAGTTCGAAGTAGCGCCCAACCCCAAAGGCCGATGATCGAAGACAGTGGCGAAGGCTCTCAGAAGCCAAGGCACCCAGAACCGTGCCCTCGCCAAAGCCGTCCACAAAGTGCGGAAAGAAACTGCTCAAGCCACTAGCGTAGAGATTCAGGGGCTGAGGACCACAATGAAAGAATCAGCCGCCCCTGATATCTCCACTGTAGTATCTGAAGCGCTGGCCAAGCAGAAAGCTGACTTCGATACTCAGCTCAGACTGATCCAGGAAGGACAGGCCAAGCTTCTTGCAGACTTTAAGGCCTCTCAGTTCTCCCACACTGAGTCAGTTGCAGCCATATCTCAGGCCCATGAGCTCAGACTCGCTTCTATCCAGAAGGCCTTTGAAGATACGGTTGACACAAAGCTGAACCAGTTCAAGGCAGCAGCTGATCATTCTCACCAGCACTACAAAGACGAACTAATCACTGAGAAGAATGAGCTGCACGAGGCGCTGACCAAAATCCATACTAGACTCGATGAATTGTCAGCCTCGTATAGAAGCCTGAACACTAACGTATCCGCTCCAACCCCGGCTGTATTTGCTGATGCCAAAAAGGGGGAAAAGAAGCCTCAGACAACTGCGCCAAAGAAGTCCCAGGAGGAAAAGTCTAAGGGGGAAGAGAAAACCCAAAAGTCTAAGGAGCAGGTACTGAAGCCTTCAAAGAAGACAAGGTCAGTAGCAGGAGCAAGCTCAGTTCAGACAACTGCTCCTACTGAACCTACTGGTGAGGCCCAGGGTGTCTCAACTGGAATCTCAGCAGGGACTGGCCCAAGTGGCTCAGGAACCAGGGAACAAGCAACTCAGGCAACCCAAACCCCTTTGGACATAATCAAAGAGGTTGCTGAGTATGCTGAGGAGGAGGATTCAGAAGAGGAAGAGGCACCTCTCCCACCTCCAGTCGAAGGCAATGGCAAGAAAGTCCTAAAGCTCCCGACCCCTCCCTCCAAGAAATCTAAGAGGTATATCAGTAAGGAGGAGGAGGCTCAGATAGCAGCTGATGAAAGATTGGCTAGGGAGATAGCCGAAGCTGAAGCAGCCAACAAGCCAAAGGCAAAAACTGCTAAAGGAAAAACTAAGGCTCCAGCTCGTGGCGGAAAGAAGCAAACACCTGCTAGGTTGCCTCCTAGAAAGCTGAGACTTGAAGATGATGAAGATAGGGAAAAGGAGAAGCAACAACAGCAGAAGGATACTGAGAAGCATGGCACATCCAAAGAAAAATCAAGTACCCCTGCTGACTCAGAAGATGAACCGCCTCATAAGCCCTCCTACACAAATACGAAAGAACAGGATGCTGAGATAGAAGCCATCTTTGCTCAGATGGATCGATACCTGTACAAAGGAGAAGAGGCAAGACAGATAGAAGCTGCCAGAGAGAGAATTCATATGGCAGACTTAGAAGCACTCAGAGTCCGCACTGAACAAGAAGCCAGACTGAGGGTTCCTTCCAAAGCTGACATTCCATACAGATATAGGAAGTTCAAGAAACCAACAGATCTGAAGACACATAGATGGCCAAGGACTGATGAGTGGATGCCAGCTCAGTACATTCAGAGATGGGAGTCACTGAAGATAGAGTTCATCAAGAGGAATTATTTCTGGAGATTCTGGTCCGATAAGGCAAAGGCTGATGCTTATGTTGAATGGATGATGAGGACTGAACCTGACCTGTATGCTTACATGCAGAAAGCTGTGAAAGAAAATATTGAAGTCCGAGTCCCTGAACCCAGAATTCTGCCACCACCTAGAAGACTTGATGATTCTATTCATTATGGTGTTATCGAGAAAGAAGTAAAGGATGCGGCCAGAGCAAGATTTCTTGAAGAAGACGACCCAACAGATTTTCCTGAACTTTTGAAGCTAAGGAAGTTTACTTACAGGATGTATGGACTGCCCCTTCCCGAGACTCAATCGCAAGATTTCATGGACAGGATCAAGCAGTACAAGTGTTCCTAGATCTTAGATTCTTTAAACTTTCCTAGCTTAGAAAGAGATGTATTGTACTGAACCTTCTCACATTTTATATATATATATATATATATCTTCTTTTGGCTTCGACAATATCTTATTATCTATATAAGCCGTGTTCTGTTTTATGCTTAACACTCAGAATCACTGAAGTGATTACTGACTCACACAGTCACTGGTTGATTCTTTGTCAGTAGCTGCTTAGATTCTGATAGACTGTTGTGCTATAGGAATTGTTTCCTTGTAATTGGAGGAAATTGTTAAGACAGGGGGATATGCTCAGTCTCTATATTCTGACTCCCTGCTCTGCTCCCTTCAGTAGTCTAGAACTTGAAGAACAACTCCACTGATCCCACTTGTAATATTGTAAGGAGCTCTGTTTCTGAGAAGTTTAGTGTTAGTTTGCATAGATGTTGTTAGGTTTTGGCATCATCAAATAGGGGGAAATTGTTGGGTGATGATTCTATCGTCAACACAGTTATACATAGTGGGAAATGATTTTATCTTTCGTACTGACATGCACTCAGTAGGCTTATGCTCTGAGTGATTCTATGAAGATTTGAAGATCCCAAAACCCTATCTTGATTGGTGAACCATTACTTTGTAATTGTTTTTATCTCTGAGGGTTCAGACTCAGCAGACACTCTGCTCTGGTTCAGGCGTTCAGTAGAATATCAGCCTCAGCACCAGATGTAGAAGACTCAGTAGATACTGGGCTCAGCAGGAGCAGTATACTGAATAGAGTCAGTGGAACTGAACTCAGCAGGAGTAGTTCACTGTACTCAGAGCTGATCTTCAGTAAAGCCATCTTAGCATATTTGCTACTGAATCAGAGATCAGACTCAGCAACGGCCAGATAGTCTTCTGAACTGTCAGAACTTTTGAATGACAATCAGCATAGTCAAAATACGAGGAAGAGAGAAGTCAGCTTTAGTTGCCTCGAAGTCTGTTCTGTCTCAACTACTTTCTATACCTCGACAAATGACAAGCAGACACCTGTCCTATACCTACTAAAGGTGCAAGTAAACAACTTTCCGAAAAAGGAGGGAAAGGACACTGTCACTATATTTCAAAAGAGTCGTTAGCTACCAAAAGAGTGAGATAAAGGGATCATCGTCTCCAACAGATCTTTCCTAATCTCTTCTCTATAAATAGAGGGGTCATTCGAAATTTGAAGCACAACGAGTGAACACAAGAACACAGAGCTTTCAAACGAGCAAACCGAAAAGCCTAAGTCTTACGCAAGAACTCGAAGAACATTTCTCCGGCGAAAGACTACAATCTAGCTCTTAGGGAACCAAGCTAAACCGATATACAAGCCTCTAGTATCCAAACGACATTACACGAACCCAAAGCTAAACTCAGTTGTTCGTCGTTCTAGAAGCTACACTCTCGTTCCCTATCCCTCTAACCCTAAGCTCAACTGAATATATCCATAGCTTAGACGAAGGAGTTCATATTTGAACTTGATCCTTATTGTAAAAGGACTCCTTCATAGTTTGAGAGTTTGTCAAACACTTTAGTTTGATAACTGTGTAAACTGAGACTTGCTCAGTATAAATTCAAAGACGCGGCTTTGTCCTGTGTACAAGCTGACTGAGACTAACTCAGCATAATAAATAGCCTGCTGACCTTTCGGGACAGTGGACGTAGGATCTTGTGTATTCGAACCACTTTAAAAATCTATGTGTCTCTCGCTTGTGTTTTTATTTACTGTTGCATTGATTTTAACTGTTCATACTGAAAAATATCCTTTAAAATCATTCAACTGAGTTTCAGCGAACTAAACTGATTATTCTTCTGAACTGAAACTGTTTTGATAAAAACGTTTTCCACTCAACTGTTTCGGGCCTACACAATTCCACACCACTGAACTCCATCTGAAGATACTGAATTCTGACTCAGTCAGCTAGCAGGTCTCAGTGGAGTCAGTATCACTCTGCCTAACACGATTCAGAACAGATGTCTGGTCTGTTGAACTCATTCAGTACGACACTATCCTGAATAGGACTGTTCGTGTTTCAAGTTGAGAAATCGGTTTCAGGTGTATTCACCCCCCCCCCCCTCTACACCTGAACGTGCTCTCGGGACCAACAAAGACTCAGGACGAGCAAGCTGTTTCTAACACTGACCTTCAGCCCCTTGCTCAGAGAATGAAAGATCTTCCTAAACTTACTCCTGAGCAGTAGGCAGAAGACAGAGCCACCTGGGAGGCAACGCAGCAGGGACTTAATCTCCGGAGAGGAGATACTAGAGCTGCAGCCCTCAGAGAGAAAAAGAGACTGGAAGATTTGGCCAAGATCGTAGAGCTGACTGATAAGATGGCCAATGAACCAGTTCTCGACTGGAGAAAATAGATACCCAGGTCTTCCAAGTACTACAGGCTAGACGCACCCAGAGCTACTTATCAGAAGAAAACTCCTCACCGCTATGTAGACAAATGGATACCGTGGAATCTGAACGAGGAGTAGGAGGAACTGAAGATAGAGTTCATCAAAGGATACTACGTTTGGCAATGCTATCCGACTGAGATTCCGGCTGATCTCTTCGATGAATTCCTTCATCAATCCAACGCCAACCTCAGAGCCCAAGTTCAACTGATCCTAGCAAAGGAGAAGCTGCATCTCGTTGCTCCTGCTTACAGGAAATTGCCTCCTCCCATGACCTCTCGTGGTGTACTTTACACCAAGGAGATTCAAGATGAGGTCGACTCAGCTGCACGCCATCATAATCTTAGTTCCCAGCTGCCTGACGATCTCGAGGATATCCAGACACTCCGTGCCAGAATCTAAAAATCCTACGGTTTGGATCCTCCTGCTGCCAAGTCTACTGATTTCAAAAGCAAGACCAAGAAGTTCAGACGATAGCAGTAGTTCTTTATCTCTTGTATAGAAGTTATATCTCTTGTATAGAAGTTAGGACTGTGTAACTCCATTTCTCATATATATCAGTTCTTTCTTCTGGCCAGACAATCACTCATTGTCTTACGGCCTTGTTTTATCTTTATCACTACTGATCACTGAAGTGATCTGACACACTCACACATAACTGTTTCTCTGATGTGCCTGTCTTTCAGCTGCTGACTTCCTTAAGTTATTTGCTCAGTTTTACTGAAGTCTTTATTATGTCACTAGTTTGGAACTTTATTTTCTTAGAATCTATAGAGGTTTTGGCATCATCAATTAGGGGGAAATTGTTGGGTTATGAGTCAGTAGAGGATACTTAGCAATTTATTGGGAAAACAGTATTGGGGGGAAATCTTAGTGTTTCATGCTATGGAATTGAGGATCCCAAAACCCAGCTTGTATCCGTAGTGTAGTGTCGATAGGACTAGATGATGTAATAGGCTAGACAGATTTTATTTTCATTATCGTTTGTGTCTAAGTCCTGTAAGGGGTAAATGTTGGATTGATCTTCAGTAGGAAGCTTACTTTCCAGAGCCCCACGTCATCAGTGTAAGAGCTTATGTTCTTAAGTCATCAGCTGATCTTCGCTCAGTAGAAGACACCTTATCAGCTGACCGACATCAGTAGAAGAACTCATTATGCAAGCTCAGTACCTTCGGAGTCATCAGCTGACTACACTCAGTAGAATATTCTTTATCAGCCGACTCAGACGAAGAAGACAGAGACTGCATCAACTCTACTGTATCCGACAGGAAACGACCCAACTATTAACATCATTCGAAAGTCAGCAAAAGATCATACGAAGATGAGTGAGAGTCAACTCCGATGAAGACCGTTGTCTGACATATCTCACCTGCCACAAACCTCGACCAATGAGAAGCCGTCAAAGCTCTACCTGCTCTGACCAACTAAAGCTGCTCTCATGCACAGTAACCAACAACTCTGCTGCAACAATTCGAACATATGACCGTTTTCCTTGGACGCTTGTGACACGTGGCATCGTCCTCTCCAACGGGCAAATGCTTGGGTCACAACTATAAATAGAGAAGCAAATCTAAGCTCCACGCACGGGATATCAAAAGGGACAAACGCTCAAAGCTCTCGAAACACTCTAGCGCATCCAAAGAAAATCCAGTGAAGAACTTGCCTAACAGAATACCTTTAGTTCTTCTCTCTAGAGTTCTTTAGATCCCTCTTCTCTATCTAAGCTCAATTGTTTATATCTATAGCTTAGAATTTTGAAGGAGTTCACTTTCAGTGACTGTTCTTATTGTAAGAACTCCTTCATAGTTGGAGAAAATCCCCTCCCCTTCAAACTTAGGTTTGATTTGTAAAGTCGCTAAGGACTATAACTTAGAAGGGTCTGTCCAGTGCACAGATACCTTGCTGAGGCTTGCTCAGATTAATCAACAAGACCTCCTGTTCAGCAAAACCGTGGACGTAGGATCTTGCGTATCCGAACCACGTTAAAAATTGCTTGTGTTGTTTACTGTTTTATTGTATTGCATACAAATATCTTACAAACTCATATCTTGCATAAAACGTATTCGAAAAGTGCACTAGCCAAAATTATTTAACTTGTGAAAATCACGTTTTCAACTGAGACGAAATCTCTAGGCCCTACACACTTATCCGCACTAAGTCTTCGACTGAGGATCAAGTACTGACAAAAGTCAGTAGGAGAAACTCAGTAGTTGGCACACTCTGACCCGCGATCAGAAGGTTACTATTTGGCACTGTTCATCAGTAGCAACCTACAACTCAACTGTCCTTCGCGTTTGAGAAAAAGAAATAGTACTCAGGTGTATTCACCCCACCCCCCTACACCTGACTCTCGTCTCCGGACCAACAAACCCCTATTTAGTTGATGAACCAGTCTGATGTATTTCTAAGATCTCAGCTTGTAATTGTATAGTCAGGCTGATAGCTTTTCTCATACTAGGTTAGTTCAGGTTGTGGTCACTCAACTAGTAGAACGAACTGAGTCTAGCTTTGATAAGCTGACCCCTCCAGGCTGAACTGATATGTTGATTAGAATCTTCACCAGTCCGAACTAATATATTTAAATATGAAGATAGTACGAGGTACGAGGTGCGATATTCTAAGAAGATGGTCAATGGAGGAAACGATAATTATCAGATAAACATTGATCAATACCACGCCGCGATGTTAGCCTTAGTCAAAGGTGACAGAACAGTACCTAGTACAGAATCTGCAGAAGCTAACGGAGCGCGACATGTGTCCATGTATTAATGCATTAAACTGTTGACTACACAGTGCCAATGGGAGTCGATCTTTACTCAACGTATCTATCCCCTAGCTCGTCTATAAATAGCAAAAGACCTCTCATTAAGAAGTTACGAAATTTCAAGAAGCTCAAAGCATGCTCAAGCAAAAAACAAGCCTTTACTTTCATATTTAATGTTATATTGCTAAGAAATTCCTCTGCTGTTCATACTCCAAGTGTATTAGCTTACTCATCATAAGCTTGAAGTCAAGAGTTTCATACTCTTGTTGTTGAACAATCCAAACCCTAACCTGATATGATTTCGGTTAGATTTATAGATAGATTGATTGTTTTTTTGTATTGATATGTGCTCGTCATTTTACGAGTATCCTTTAGTGGATTTTTGCAAGGAAGCTGAAAAGTGGACGCAGGATCTTGTGAATCCGAACCACTATAAAATCGATGTGTTCTTTACTGTTTTATTGAATTCAGCTTATTGTTCATCTCATTATATATCAGCAGCTTACTGTTGCATTCACGAATTTTTTTTTTCTCAAATGGCCAATCATGTTTCCGTATACTAAGTGACTCACTACCAGTCACGTTCTCTGATCTTGAAAAGCAAAGTTTGGCATTAGGTGTATTCTCCCCCCCCCCCAAATACACCTGAAATCGTATCGGGACCAACAGAATCCCAATGGTATATCTTTAAGTCTACGTAAATATGCATTGGACATCATTAGTGGAGCAATATTACTTGATTTAAAGCCTATAGGTAGACCTATCGAACAAAACCACCAATTATCTCTCGCCAATAGTGATCATATGTCTGTCGCAGACCATTATCGATGTCTTCTTGATCGTCTCATTTACTTTCACAAGACCATAGTTATCATATAGTGTCCATATTTTGGCATAATTCATGCAGAACCCTTTAGATGATCATTGGGAGCCGGCCCTTCGCGTTGTGCTTCATCGTAAGTCTAATCCCGGTCAAGGATTTATTTCTTAAGTCCTCTTCGTCCCTATAGCTTGTTGGTTTTTGCAATTCGGATTGGGCTAGTTGTCCCCTCAAACGGTGATCTCTCACTCCCTATCTAGTGTTTTTTGATGATTCAACCATTTCTTGGGGCACTAAGAAACAAACACGGTGTCTCATTCCTCTGCCGAGGCCGAGTATCGGTCCCTTGCTGCCACTACCTGCGGGTTGAAGTGGTTATGCACCTTGTTATCCCATCTCTGGAGTCCGCCATCCTGATCCTAACTTTGTCCACTATGATAATCAATCGGCACTCCATATTGCTAACAACCCCGTCTTTCATGAATGTACCCAATATATAGAGCTTGATGGCCATTTTGTTCCTAATGAAATCTCTCGAGTGTTATACTTCCCAAATACATTCCTACCTCTCATCAACTTGCCAATGTTCTCAGGAAGGCTCTTAGAAAACAAACTTTTGATAGTTTTGGCCAACTTGAGGGGGTATTGGGCATGTATATTCGGTGTATATTTTGCTTCCTTGTGTGTAGCTTTTCTATATAGGTAGATCCCTAATTAACGGGATATTCGTCGATTAAGGGTTTCTTAGTCGTAGCCTCTTAGGCCTTGGATGTACTCGTATATATAATATATTGTAATCTTGTATTCTTTGGTTCAATAGAAGAAATCTTTCTCATTCAATATATACTTTGACAAAAGTTATTCTTAAAAAATATAAATCATTATCAATATTTACGTAACATTTTCCATCTGTATTCCACTTTCTGTTATTTTATTATTTATTGATAATAAGACGATAATGATTGCATTGGTTTAACATTAAAATCTACCAGAGAGAATTTATGGCATAGTTGCAATATTTTTACATTCAAATTTAATATGTAATGTCATGATACAAGTATTACTTAATCGAGCATTTTCTCTAGCTATGAAAGAAATTTATTAATGAACTGTTGGACTAGAACGGGTACACATGAAACTTTGTTTCTTATTGACACTTGACAAGAAATGTTGAATTATGTGTCGATTAGGATAATCAATCTAAATTATATTGCAACAGAATGTAAAACTTGTACAGAGCTCAAGATATAATTTTATACTCCCTCAGTCCCAATTTAAATGTCCCCTTGCCTTTTTGCACGGGGATTAAGGAGAGTTGGTGGATATGAGTAGAGATTTAAAAAGGTGTGGGTCCTACAAAAATTTTGTGTGTTAAAATTTGCCAAAAAAGGGAAAGTGGACATTTAAATTGGGACACCCAAAAATGGTATAAGGGACATTTAAATTGGGACGGAGGGAGTATTAATTATTAGAACTTATGTGGTCGGTGAATCCCTATGACGTGAATTAAGTAGATAACAGTAACTAAAGTACTCGATTCCTAGTCCATTGACAGACCAACACTAAAAAAAAAAATTAGTGTCGTGCACAAAATGCTGAGACTAAACCAATGATGAAAATAATTACTAGTCACGCAAAACCTTGTTTGCTAGACAAAAATATTGAGCTATGAAAACTGTTCAAAATTGAAAACGCAATGCAAATTTTGAGGATATTTAATTTATTTTTTTTGAATTCTGAGAATAGAGATAAAGGTTATGCAATTAGCCCAAACAATAGATTACATTCATTGATCCAAGCATAGTGCAAATTAACTGAGAACACAATAAAGTGCAATGTTTATCCCAAGCGCCTTACATCGCTTTAACAAGTAGAGCATTTCGATAGTCGAACATATAAAATGAGTAGAACAAATTAAAGTGCAGCAGTTATTCAAGCAAGCCAAGTTGCTGCTGCTTCTCTTTACACCCTGCATGCAAACCTCACGAGTCGTTAGTTTTTATGGAACTCGAATATTCTTCAGAAGTGACAAAATAACTCGAATCTTTAAACTGTATATCAATACAGAGACTGCCATAGCTTTGCAAATTAAAAGATTTAGGTTTAACAAAAAAGTTAAAAGAGTTGTAAATTCAAAAAACTGCGATACAATGTAGAGGAAATTGTAACTTTGCCTTTAATAATATAATCTAATACATGTTTCTTTCTCTACAGTGATTCCATTTTCGCCATATCAATGTATTAAGTGGGGTATTATGTGGAGATATGGATAGATAACCTGATTTTGGAGAGAAAATAAAATCAAGATTTTTCCTATGAACATAATTTAAAGATGTGTTAATCTCAGACTAGCAGTGGAGCATGTATGTCACAATGAAGAGCTCAAATAATAGTGATAAAGTCACGACGGTAATAGATTAATTGTTGAAAAAGTAATTCTATGAGATGCTGCAAAAGACAATTAACATTTGAAAGATAACATACCAGTCAAGATTTATCAGTTAGTAGGAGGAAAAACCGAGAGTTTGAATGCAACATCTGCCTTTCTCTTTGCCGCATGAATTTCTCTTGCAGAAGCTATTGCAGACTTACAAGTGTTCAACTCCAACATCTGGAAGGTTGCCACGTCAGCCAGCCCGATTGGAATTTTATGAAGTCCCTGGCATTTTCGCAGCACAAGCCCTCTAAGTCTAGGGTAATGATGGGATGAAGCAGTCCAAACTTCTAAATCTGTCTCCTCAATGTGCAACAACTCCAGATGGCGAAAACCTCCATCCACTGCCTCCCAAGTTTTCCCCATAAACGCCTTATCCTTCACCTTGAGCACCTCGAGGTTCGCTAGCAATCCAAGAACAGACATATTGCTCCAATCAAGGAAAGTAGCACGTAGTGTAAGGCTCTTCAGCCTAGATGGGAATTGATAAGGTTGGGGAAGAGCATTCAGTTGTCCTTCGTGTAAATCATTTATTAGTTTCAGATTCTCAAGATCTTTCATTCGTCCAACACTTTCAAATGATCCTTTTTTCCCCTCCAGAAGCAATGCTAGATGCCCACGAATCCCTAACTTTTTAAGATTGCGAGCCTGCTCGAAGAGTTCAGCCTTGCAGCTCTCCACCGAAATTGTGCCGAGTGTTTGAAGTTCTGCACCATGTTTGCTGTCTTTGCTGGGCTTAATCAAGGAAGCAGATGCATTAGTCTTAAAATGCCTTAGCTGAATCAGCTTCCATATATCCGCTTTAACTTCAAGAGTTTTAGAAGTTGTGTCGACTATAAGAGTTTGCAAGTTCCAGAGCTGGCTGAATTTTGAAGGAAGAGTTGACGAATCTAACGACAGGGTAATGTACCTCACATGAACCAATTGGAAGAAGTCACTGCTAAGTTTCGGGAATCTTATAGGCTTGACATCTAAAACTCTAAGCAACTTGAATGCTTTAAGGATGTATGGAATGTTTTCTGATGGCAATATGACTTCTTGCTTGGGGAGACAAACCAAAGAGCGGACACGAGGACCAAAAGACTCTAAAGATATGAATTTGAGGCAATTGGAATGAACACAGAGACGACGATACTTTTGTAAGTCGGAAACAGGAGGTGAAAAAACACCATCAATAAACCTGACTTCTTGGAGGAAATTTTCATTTTCATTACCCGATTCAGTAAGGCAGAAATTACGCCACGCATCATGAATCCGACATGTTCTAATCTTACCGTCAGCCTTGATCTTATCAATTAGGACCATGTTTCGGTTGATGAGATCCTCCAAATACTCCTCCGCCGTTTCCTCCAAGCTAGAATCCTTACTTTGTTGTATAAATCCTTCTCCAATCCACATAAGGATCAATTTCAATGCAGGAATTTCATAGTCTTTCGGAAACATCCCAAGATAGAGAAAGCAAGCGCGCAAGTGGTAAGGTAGTTTATCATAGCTCAAAGACATAAACTTATTCATGCGGTGTGCCGGGTCGTTGTTCAGGTACATGTTTACCTGTGTGGACACTTTCTCCCACGCTTTTCTCGTTGCATTTATATCCGAGTCCGAATACATTGTAGCAAGGATGCCTCCTATAACCACTACTGCAAGTGGCAATCCTTTAGACTCTCTTGCAATGAGTTGGCCAATATTCATCAACTCATGATGGCAGTCCAGCTTTCCAAGTGCCTCCAGCCTGAGAAGCTCCCAACTTTCATCTTCACTTAAAAACCGCAATTGGGTGGGAAGTCTCGGATTACAAGCATACATGCCCACATCCTTAGTACGACTAGTGATCAAGACTTTCCCCTTATTATTATCATTATTTGGCAAAGCATTTCTAAGTCTGTCCCAATCAGTAGCAGTCCAGACATCATCCAAGACAATCAGGAAACTTGTTGACTCGAGATAGGCAGCAGCCATTTGAGCTATCTCCTTATCTTCTTTGTGACGTACATCCTCCGTTATAGTGGTGAAGTTTCCGAGAATGGTTAGGAAGATATCCTTGTCTGAGAAGTCCTGTGAAATGGAAACCCATATACGAACAGGAAACTGGTAGAGTATTGCAGGATCGTTGAAAATCTTCCATGCTAGCGTCGTCTTGCCCAACCCAAACATACCAATCAGACCAACCACATCAAAATACTCGGTCTCCTTAGTTAGACGCTGAATCACTTCCTCTGTCACATCTGCAAACCCCACCACATCTTTCAGTCTTGGCGGTCGAGCCTGTTTGAAAAAGATTCAGGATACCGAAATAGATGTTGAAAGAACGTACAAATATTAGGACATATATATTTGTTTTAATTAGAACTTACCTATATTATTTAATTAAATCCTAGCTAAACAAAAAGGACACCAAGAAGTATATGATTTTTCGAGTTGTAGATATCTAAGAGAGTATATTCATTTTTTTAAATATGTTGAATGATGAGGCCGAGGATCAATCTATTGTTACAAGTCCTATTCCAACGGTCAGAAAAATTAGATATTGCAGCGTGTCATAAATTACAAAAATCAGAAAGTATGTGCATTAATTCACCAAGTTTAAGGTTAAGGTTCAATGTGTCAATTCAAATGTTTTTTCTATTTATTTCACAAATATCCATATAGTAAATAATAAAAGCTCAAACTAAACATAAATACAAGTTCATATTAAATTTATCAATTTTGCATAGTTCTATATTTATTTCACCAATACTCGAATAATGAATAACAAAGAGTTTCAAATAAGAATGAGACAGTAGAGATGTCAAAATGGCTCGGTCTCAGTGGACTGACTTCAAACGCTTATAATATGGTTTGGGTTGGGCTAAGAGAATTTGAAGATCCAAAATGAAGTGGGCATACATGGTCCAACCCGATGACTTGATGGGTTGTGGGCCAAACCTGCACACTAACTTACGTTTATATTATTTGTAATCATGTTAAAATCAATGTAGTAAGATACTTGGTTCAAATATAACAAGTCTTACTTAAAATCGAAAGTCAATGTTCTCAATTCTCGAAGGGTTCAATTCCTTTAAATGTCAATTAATTCTTTTACTCGATTTGATATGGCCCTCATTATTAAAAATGACGAAAACCTATAACCAGAGAAAAATAATAAAAATTTCAAACATCTATTAAAGCTAACAATTTGGACCCGGCCCGATCGGCCGGCCCGGGGTATTTGAAAGAAGATGGGTCGTACTTAAAAAATAGAGGTTCAAAAGTAATCCGTGCCTAAAAATCCCACCCGGATACCTATCCAAGGCCATCGGGCTTTAGGCCTAAAAAAAAAGCCGTCCACTTAAAATACATATCTATATTTTTTTCTATATCAATATACTACACTATCAAATATCAATTATATTCACACCTCCTAACTCTATCTTTTCAAAGAATCCCTGAATCGATCAGTTACAAAATTCCTAATATTTCACCAATGCAGACTTTTAAAGTGTGAGTTTTAATAATCTAGGTAAGTTGTATTGTAATTTTAAGTCTCAATCGTAATTTTCTTACTTGTATTATAATTTGCAATTAAAGATTTTATAATTATTAATTACATAATCTTCTATTTTTAATTAAAAATATGATCTTATAAAAAAAACTTGAAAAATTTGGGCAAGGCAACACGATTGTGGTTGGGCTGGGCTTCATGATGAGCAACGCAATAAAGCATTGGGTTGGACCGGCCCATTTAGAAAAATCAATTTAGCCCGCTGGGCTTGGTCGGGTCTGCCCCGCCCTCTTATTTTGCCATCTCTAGCATCTATATCTACTCAATGAACCTCTCGATTAGGGGTGTCTAAACGAGATCGATATTCGGGATATACCGAATCCCGTCCCGAAAAAATCGGTATTGGGATATCGAAATACCATTTTTCGGGATTGGGTATCGATATCGGTATTTTATTTCACAACTAACCGGGATTTGGAATTTATCGATACCGAATCCGGTATTAACCGAAATACCGAATAAAAAAAAAGGAAATAACTAAGGTCTGAAATCTGAATTCAGACCTGAATGAAACCTGCCGCTCTCGCCTCTCATTCCTTCTTCTTCATTTCTTCTTCTTCTGAACTGATTTCCGCCGCAGCCGTCTCGCTTCTTCACTTTTCATTATCGTCGGCCGTCCGTTGAGCGGTTTAGAAGGTTTACCAAGTTCCCAACACTGCGGTGGAGATTTCTACGTGTAATTGTCGGCCATTTTCGCCGACGAACAAAAACAGAAGCCCAAACTTCTTACTGGACTATTTTACTCATTGATGCGAACCAAGAAAAGAGAAGATACTTCTTTTTTCTTATTTATGCCAAACGAACATTAATGTCCATTTATTAATTACAGTTAGTGAATTAAGGGCCTTTTTTTTAACTTTTTTTTTTTCAATTAGTGAGTTTTGGGTAGTTAGGGAATTAAGGGATTTATATTTTTTATGTGACTGCCCTCAAATAGCAACAACAAAATCTTATCGTATTAGCATAGAAAATTCAAAATTTGAAAACCCGAAAATATTTGTTCAAAATCTTAAAACCTAATTGTTTCCGAGAAGCATTTGAAGCAGCTACAATGTTCATAATATTTTTTTAAATTTTTTTTTAAATTACGGGATTTTCGGGATTACCGAATCCCAATATTGAAATCCCGTCCCGAATCCCAAAATACCAAATCCCGAAATGGGATCGGTATCGGTATGAAAATTCGGCTATTTTCGGGATCGGATCCCGAAATTCGGTATCGGGATTCCCGATCCCATCCCGATCGACACCCCTACTCTCGATAATTAAAAAGTCACGTAGCATAATTATCCAAAAACAATCAAAATCGCAGGCATTTAAAATCTATTAATTTTAAATTTTAAAATACATATTTTTTTCTTAAAAAGTTGGTAGTTGAGCTGTATTAGCCCAATGACGTGATGGTGCATGAAGGACCAGGTTGGGCCACAGCTTTAGTAACCCGATTCGGAATTAGGGTTTGGCCCAATTGAACTGGGCCGACCCGAACACTTTGACACAATTGAGTCTCTTTCTTCAGTTATTTACTTCAATTTTAACATAAACAACTAGGATGAAACAGAGTATTAATTTTGAAAAGATTTACAATTCTAAAAAAATGCATAATTAATGCCAAAGTAAGGAAGAAAAAAGGATACCTCAGGTTTTGCATATTTGTCTTCATCATCGAGGGTAATAGTCAATTGAATCCTTGCCCGCCTGACCTTTTCTACGAGCTCCTCCACCTTTTCGCCAACGTTGTGGAGATTGACAGAAGGCTTCCAAAATTTGAAGAAGGAAGAGGTTGATTTCTTCTCCAAGGCCTGAGTAACAAAGGCGTCAATCACGTCTTCCACCTCATAAACAACATCGCGGATGTTGCTGTCCAGCTCATTTTTACTCCGCTTCTTCAGCGACTCACTCAGAAACGAGCTGAATATTTGGAGATTCTTCTCCAGACTCTGGATCTCTTCCTTGGTATCGGTGATTAGATGGGAATGGTAGATCAGCAGGTCCTTGAGGTTATTCAGCAGGAATTCTACTGCCGCCTCCGCCATATCACTCACTCTCTCTCTCTCTCTCTAAAATATATGGAATTAAACCAGATCGATCGAGTCAGTCCTATACTTTTATAGATATGAATGAATGCTGGAAATGCCTTCTCCTCCTCATTGACTCGTATATGTGTTGCTTCGTCAATAAGTTGTTAAAGTCTTTAAAAAATAAAAATTGCAAGAGCTTAATTATCCTGATAATAAACTATATACTCCCTCTGTCCCACCGAACTTATCCAGTATTCATTTTTGTATTGTTCCACCGAACTTATGTATTCATTTTTGTACTGTTCCTCCGAACTTATCCATTATTCATTTGTGTAATGTCCCACCGAACTTATCCAATTTCTAAAAATGAAGTAGGTTCCATACCTTTAACAACTCAAATCAATTCAAAAATTAATTAATTAAATGGTTCTCACACATCTACTTTATAAATCAATTCTAAATTATTAATTAAAGTATAGATCCCACATCTTTATTAATCTACAACAACTTTCTTAAATTACCGCGCTAAAAAAAAAGTGGACAAACTCGGTGGGACGGAGGGAGTACATAACTATCTGTCGTTCGGCTAAAAGCGGCTTACTCTTTTATGATTGAGACGTCCACTTAAAAATGGCTCGGACCTAATATGACATAAAAAAAAATAATATATTATCTCCTATTTTATTATCTTTTGTGCTACTTTATCGTCATTATCTAACTCATTTTTTCTCTTATACCATATAATCTATCCATATCTCATACTTTATCATCCATATTCTTATTTTCCGTATTGATAAATTTCGAACCACTTTCTCGAGAAAAAAAGTATGATTAATAGTTGTTGGTCCGGAGACGATAGTCAGGTATAGAGGGGGGGGCGATGAATACACTTGATCACAGTTTCTTTTTCTCAGAACGTGAAGGACAGCTCAGCTGTAGGTTGCGACTCATGAACAGTGTCAGATAGTAACCTTCGATCACGGGTCAGAGTGTGTCAGCTACTGAGCTTTTCTACTGACTTAAGTCAGTCGTTGAAACTCAGTCGGAGACGTTGTGTGGATAAGTGTGGGGCCCGGAGATTCGTCTTAGTTTGAAAACGTGTTTTCGCAAGTTAAATTCTTTTGGCTGTGCGCTTTTAGAATACGTTTTATGCAAACATATGATTTTAAGCAGTTTGTATGCAATAAACAGAGATAACACAAGCAATTTAACGTGGTTCGGATACGCAAGATCCTACGTCCACGGTCCTGACTAGGCAGGAGAACTTGTTGATTATTCTGAGCAAGCCTCAGCAAGGATTCTGTGCACTGGACAGATCCTTCTAAGTTATAGTCCTTAGCGACTTTTACAATTCAAACCTAAGTTCAAAAGAGAGGGGATGATCTCCAACTAAGAAGGAGTTCTTACAATAAGAACAATTCACAGAAAGTGAACTCCTTCGAAATTCTAAGCTATAAATTTGGCTATGAGCTTAGCTAGAGAAGAAAGGGATCTAAATAACTCTAGAGAGAAGAACTAAATGTTTTCTATGAAGGCAAGTTCTTCGCTGGATGATCTTTTAAGTTCGCTAGAGTGTTCGTGAGCTTGAGCTTTTTCCCTTGTGAATCCCGTGCGTGGAGCTCGGTTTTCTTCTCTATTTATAGTTGTGAGCAGGCATATGTCCGTTGGAGAAGACGATGCCACGTGTCACAAGCTTCCAAAGAAAACGGCCATAATTTCGAATTGTTGCAGCAGGGCAGTTGACACTGTACATGAGAGCAGTTTTAGTTGGTCAGAGCAGATAAAGCGTTGTCGGCTTCTCATTGGTCGAGGTTTGTAGTAGGTGAGAATGTGTCAGTAATCAGAGTTGACTATTCTTCAACCTCGTATGATCTTCTGTTGAACTTCGAAATGACCTTAAACGACTGGGTCGTTTTCTGTCGGATACAGTAGACTCAAGACAGTCTCTGTCTTCTTCAGCTGAGTCGGCTGACATGAGATATGACTTCAGTTGGTCAGCTAATGACTGCGAAGGAACTGAGCTTTGCATTATGTTCTTCTGCTGATAACTTATCAGCTGATGGGCTGTCTTCTACTGAGGTGAAGCACAGCTGCTGGCTGAAGAACGCAAGCTCTTACACTGATGACGTGGGGTTCTGGAGAGTAACTTCGACAGAAGATCAATCCAACAGTTTACCCCGTACAGGACTTAGACAAAAAGATAATCAAAATAAATAAGTCTAACATATACATCATCTAATCCTATCGACACACTGCACTACTGACATCAGCTGGGTTTTGTGATCTTCTATTCCATAGTACTACTATGATTTCCCCCAATATTATTTTAACCGCTAGACAGCTGAATACCATCTACTGACTCATAACCCAACAATAGTCTACCCAAGTGCACACTATAGGTTGATCAATATGCTCTCTGCGTCTCACTAATATTGTTTTATTTTTTTTTTCGGGCTGACGCAATAGTATTGTCTTGTTTCATTTAATGATAAAAAACACTCTATATTAAAAAATGAGATGGATCCCTCATCATTCACTATCCACCTCATATTCTTATATACTCTCTCTCTTCAAAAATTTCTATCTCATACGATTATGTTCTGCTATGAACTCAAAAAAATTATGATTTTTTATTTTTAAAATTTTTTTGATTATTTTTTTAAATACAACATGAAAAAAATTAGTTGCATCAATTATGCCTTAATAAAATTTGAGTGAATTCTCATTTCTTCCCACCAACCATTTCTCAAAAATCATATTAATTTTTAA
Organism: Lavandula angustifolia; assembly: GCA_028984105.1. Classification (NCBI taxonomy): domain Eukaryota; kingdom Viridiplantae; phylum Streptophyta; class Magnoliopsida; order Lamiales; family Lamiaceae; genus Lavandula; species Lavandula angustifolia. The sequence goes on along the minus strand of CM054819.1, from coordinate 8,404,111 downwards.
TACAATTAAAATAAATAAAATATACAACTAAATTAATTTTCTTAATCTTCGTGCCAAAAGAAACAGAATGATATTAATGTGATGGAAGAAGTATTTTTCACGAGGTAACTTCAAATGGGTAGGGTACATGAATTTGAGGTACGAAAATAAACATTGGCATCGGCTGCAAGTCTTATCAATCATAGCACTCTATCTACCAATAATATGGAGCTACCCATAATTTTAATTTTCTCAGGTTATTATTTTACATGAATAACCTCTGCCCAATCTGCACATGGTAAACTCATGAAAAATAAAAAAAAACATGTGGAGCTTATCACGAGACTACTTATTTTTGTTTTCGAAAAGTCAAATAAATGTGATCTTCCAAAAATTCGATATAACACTTACTGAATAATCCGATGCGTCTTCATGTCAATTATCTCTTTCTTGGTGTTTTTATTTTAAGTTAAATGGTTAAAACCTCTGTATTATTAGTTTCATGTTTTTTCTATATGCAATTTGTCTTTAAAATATTCGAATTTGTTCTTGAGAATTTAATTTATAGAAAAACTTAGAGGTAATATGGTCACATGTTATTAGTTTGACTGATTAGTCTTCTGAATTATTAATTATTAATTCTGACAGTAATTAAATTAAATTATATATAATAGTAGTGGTATAAAGATAAAAAGTGGTAGGAGTCGTTTGTTTTTGGATGACGATGATAAACATATAGTAGTTTTATTGAGTTTTGAACCCATGATCTTTCAACTATATGCTACTCACCTCCCGTTATGTTATTCTAAGGGGACAATGCGTATGAGCCATTTATTTAAATTGATTGCGGTCCATTTATTTATTTCCATTTTAGATATGGGACATAAATATACTCCATCCGTTCCATAATTGTTGTCCACTTGCTTTTCGACAGGTGTGTTAAAGTGGTGGGATCCACTATTTTAAGTAATTAGGATCCACAAATTATTTCCATTTTAAAAAATAATACAACATTAATGAGATGACTCGGAAAGAAATATAAGATAACAATAATAGGACATAGAGAATATTATATTTCAAAATGAAAAATAAAACATAAATGTTGAGTGATGATTCTGTCCTCAGCATAGTATCAATTACTGGGAAATGATTCTATCTTCTATACTGAACCATGCTCAGCAGCCTAGTGCTCTGATTGTTGAGAAGATTTGAAGATCTCAAAACCCTATCTGATTGGTGAACCATTCCATTGTAATCGTTATTTGTCTCTGAGGTTTCAGACTCAGTAGACACTCTGCTCTGATCAAGGCGCTCAGTAGATTATCTGCCTTAACACCAGAAGTAGAAGACTCGGCAATCTTGGACTCGGCGAGAGCAAGATATCGAAAGAGTCGATGGAACTGGACTCGCAGAGCAGATTCATCGAACTCGTAGCCGATCTTCGATAGACTTTCCTCGCCTATCTACCTACCGAATACGGGATCGTAGTCGGCATCGGCAGACAGGGCCGTAACCGTCAAATACTTTTGAAAGACAATCGGAATTGTCATATACGAGGAAGAGAGAAGTCGCCTTCGTTTTCCTTGAAGTCTCGTGGCCGACTCAACCACTCTATCCACCTCGACGAATGACAAGAACACACGTGTCTTCTCACCTGCTAAAGCTGCAGTCAACCCTTTACCTAAAAAAGTGGGAAAGTACACTGTTACCTACTTCAAAAGAGCCGTTTGCTACCAAAAGAGAGAGAGAAAGGAAGATCGTCTCCAACGGATCTTTTCCAATCTCTGCTTTATAAATAGAGGGACATTTCAAGAGAAGAGAGAGAGAATGCGCATAAGCTTATACGACGAAAACATACACAAGCATTCAAACGAGCTAGAACCAGAAAACCCTAAGTCTTCCGCAAGAACTTGAAGATCTATCTCCGGCGAAAGACTACCTTCTCAGCTCATAGGGAACAAAGCTAAACTGTTAGAAGAGCCTCTAGTATCCAAATCGACGATACACGAACCTAAAGCTTATTTCAGCTGTTCGTCGATCTAGAAGCTACATTCTCATTCCCTATCCCTCTAACCCTAAGCTCAACCGAAACCATTTATAGCTTAGACGAAGGAGTTCATATTTGAACCCAATCCTTATTGTAAAAGGACTCCTTCATAGTTGGAGAAGTTTGTCAAACACTTTAGTTTGATGCCTTTGTAAATTGGGACTTGCTCAGTATAATCCCCAAGCCACGGCTTTGTCCCCGTGTACAAGCCGACCGAGACTAACTCGGTATAATAAATAGCCCTCCGAACTTTCGGGACAGTGGACGTAGGATCGATTGATATCCGAACCACTTTAAAAATCTGTGTCTTGTTATTGCTTTTCGATTCTCGTTGCATTGATTTTACTGTTCATACTGAAAATCTACTTTAAAATCATACAATTGTCTCAGCATACTGAACTGTCTATTTACTGAACTGAGACTTGCATAAAACGTTTTTTCATTCAACTGATTAGGGCCTACACTTTTCCGCACCGCTGAACTCTACCTGTTTGATACCGAATTCGACTCGACTCGCCGCCAGCGGATCTCGGTAGAGTCGGACTCTTTGCCACACACGATTCGTAACGCCTATTTGGTCGTTGAATTATTTCAAGACGGCACTTTCCCCGAACAGGACCGTTCGTGTTCGAAGTTGAGAAAATCGGATTCAGGTGTATTCACCCCCCCCCTCTACACCTGACCGTACACTCGGGACCAACAATTGGTATCAGAGCAGGAGTTCTTTAAGACTCTTGTTATCTTGAAACTGGTCTACTTGAACGGATCCGGAGAAAACGTTTTTTTTTTTTTCTGCATATCACTCTACATTCATATCATTATTTTTATATGGCTGATATGTCAGGTATAAGAATGGTACCCATGTTCCCAGAGAGAATTATGGAGTATGGCGAGTCGGAATGGAAGCACATCCGACATCCCTCCATGATAGTATGATCGAAGTGCTTGAAGATGGACCTATTGTTCCCATGATCGATAGTGTCGTGACTCGAGCCCCAGTGAAGGAGGAGGAATGGTGACCGGGAAGAAGATCCCTAAAGACGTAAGTCTCTTCACTCCCGAAGAGAAGAAGCTTCACAACTTAGACCGAGTCGCCGTAAATGCCATACCGACCACTCTTAGTGATTCTTATCTTGGCGGGGGTTCGGGAATGCAAAACGGCAAAGGAACTCGCGGACGCTCTAGCGCTACCGAGTTGTGGAACTCGAGAAGATAAAAGCTAACAAACCGGCGCTAGAACTCCAAAAGTCGGAAAGTTTGTCTCTCATGCCCGGTGACAAAATAGAAGATCTCGAACGTCGATTTACGAATCGATGAATTCCATCAATGGGTGGGAAAGACATTCGAAGAACCGAGAAATGAATCTCAAGATACCGAGGGCACCGCTCGGACGGACACCGGACACCTTTTGCCACTTTATTGCGACATTTCGATTTAGATGTTGTCTCTCCCGACCATATCTTTTCGTAACTTCGAGCGTAAGAGTTTGAGTTCGACAGACCTCAACGAAAGCAAAGAGTCGAAGCCGACAACAAAATTGACCATGCCTTCAAAGCATCGGTCGGCGCAAAGCATCTCCGGCCGACGAGCAAGACAACGAGTAAGACTGAACCTTCACTCAATGATCTACAAGAAGGAAGTCTCGCTCAGAAGTACGCGTTGCTCGCTGTGAAGTATCAGAAGGAGAAGGAGAGGCACAGAAAACTGACTAAAGCATACCGAGACACAAAAGGTAAGTCAGATTATACGCCAAAACGCACTCCTGACTCACAATCTTCTGAATGCAGAAAGAAGGATGACTCAGCACCATCAAAGGATAGCGAAAGCAAAGAAGAAAGAGTCATCACTTGCTATAACAGCAAAAAGCCAGGACACTATCAATATGATTGTCCTGAGCTCAGTAGTGCTGAACGCGCAGCACGTAAGGCAAGGAGAGAGAAATTTGCCAAAAAGAGACAATCCTATATTGCAGGCGAAATCTCAGACGACTCAGAAGAAGTCGACTCCTTCATGGACTCATCTGACGATGAAGCAGCTTTCATGGCCTTAGAGCTTGAAGCTGAAGAAACAACGGAAAAGTGCCTAATGGCAGGAGAAGAGGATGAGGTAAACTCTCATGAACCACATAATTCCTCTTCACACTGCACACACGACACTGTTTCAGGTGCAGATGGGAATTTGGACATCACGACCGCCTATGAAGAATTATTAGATGAACAAATTCAAATGAGTCTGCAGCTCAGTAAGACTCTTCAGGAATTGGATACCTTGAAAGTGGAGAATCAGAGACTTTCTCAGGAGAGTCAGGTTGCTACTGAAGCCGAAGGACTTCTGTTGAGACTCAGGGAGGAGATAAACTCTCTGATGGCCAAGTCTCAGCATCAAGAAGATCGGATTTCAGTTTTGACTAATGACTTGACTCAGAAAGATACTGAACTGAGTGTACTGAAGCAAGAACTGTCAGGACTTCAGACCAAGCACGACATACTGAAAAAGAGTGATGATGTCGGAAAAGCCGATGACCGAGCGTTACATGGGCGCCGAAAAGAAGCCTGGAGGCTATGCTTGCAAGCAACAAGCCCAAGCACCGTAAGGAAGGACTTGGTTTCAACCGGAGAAGCTTCCTCATCTCGCCCCCGTACACTCGAAGTGCGTCTAACCGATAGGTTTGTTCGAGGAGAAACAATCAATGCAAATGTTCGAACCCCTCAAGAAAGAACAAACAAAAGGTGAAAGCACCTCATCCTACGCATCGGCATTCGACCGTAAGATCGGTACCAAGACACCCCGGGTTCGGTCAAGGGGGAACTAGCAGAGTTAAGTGGGCCGATCGGTATGGACCACCTCGGTTGACACATCCGCCTCGGTATGGGTCATATTACTATGATCCTATAGTCGAAGAGGTTCCAAGAGTCGAAAAAGAAGAAAAACGCACAAAAGGCAAAGGTCGGCGATCCACCGGCTCGAGAAGATCCGGACTCCTGAACCTGAACAGCCTAAGAAGTCAGCTTTGACCAGTCCAGTGGTCAAGTATGTTGACTCAAGTGGAAAGAAACTGTCTGAAACCACCAGGGTTGTTAGACAGATTTGGGTTACTAAAACTAACATCTAAGGACCCAAAAACAAAATAAAGGGTACCTGAATATAATTCTATTTTGCAGGTGCACAAAGATCCTTGGTATGTGGACAGTGGATGCTCAAGACATATGACGTACCAAAGGAACCTACTGAAGAATTATATAGCTGAAGAAGGACCTAGAATCGAGTTTGGAGACAATGTAAAAGGCTATACAAGAGGATATGGAGCACTCAACATTGGAACTGCCACAGTTCCTAGAGTATCATATGTTGAAGGACTTCAGCACAATCTTCTCTCTGTTAGTCAATTTTGTGATAACTCGAATAGAGTGATTTTTGACACTGGTTTCTGTGATGTCATTGATAAATCCACAGGGAAAACAATGTTATCAGGTTCGCGTAAAAAGAATATATATGTAGCTGACTAGAACTCAACATAACCTGAAGCTTGTCTGTTGGCGAAGAACGACAACCGTACAGGATGGCTTTGGCATAGGAGACTCAGCCACCTCAACTTCAAAACGCTCAACAAACTAGCAAGGAACACTCTAGCAAGAGGACTGCCGAATGAAGTATTCAGCAAAGACACTCAGTGTGAAGCATGTCTGAAGGGAAAGCAGACAAGGAATCAAAATCCACATGTTCCATCTCCTTCCACTGATGGAATCCTTCAGCTGCTACATATGGATTTGTTCGGTCCAGTCTCTCCAGTGACGATCAGAGGCAAGAAGTATGCTTTAGTGGTCATCGATGACTACTCGCGCTACACATGGGTCATATTCATTGCCAACAAGTCTGACGTCAAAACAGAGTTACCAACGCTTCTGAAAAAGCTCAGTGTCGAGAAGAACACCAAGATAATCAAAATTCGTTCTGACAGAGGAACTGAGTTCCTTAATTCCATGGTAGAGGAGTTCTGCAAAGCAGAAGGAATAGAGCATGAGACATCGGCTGCCCGCACACCTCAGCAAAATGGAGTTGCTGAACGGAACAGGACTCTCAAAGAAGCAGCAAGAACTCTACTCGCAGACTCAGGACTCCCAACCAAATTCTAAGCAGAAGCTACCAACACTGCATGTTACACTCAGAATCGATCTCTACTGACAAAGCAGCATAAGAGGACACCATATGAACTATGGAACTGCAGGAAGCCTTCATTATCTTATTTCCATATCTTTGGTTGTTCATGCTTTATCCACAATAATGGGAAAGATCAGCTGAAGACTTTTGATAGCAAGTCAGATCAGGGAGTTTTCTTAGGATACTCTCGGGTCAGCAAAGCTTTCAGAGTATTCAACTATCGGACTCTTTGCGTGGAGGAAAGCCCTCATGTTGTTTTTAATGAGTTTGCTACTGAAGACAGGAGCAATAACTCTAACTCTGAATCTGAGGACATCAGAAGCGCCTACGAGGATCTAAGCTTAAAAGACAAACCCGAAAAGATCCCAGGCTATGTTGGGATGATGATTCGGACGAAGAAACCGAAGACAAGTCTATCGAATCTCAACCACAGAGCAAGTAGGCGAGTAGATTGACTCTCCCTGAACGCAGTCAATCCCGGTGTAACTCGAGTCGATGAAGAAACCTTAGGGGTAACTGAGACCACTACTGAGAGTAACAACTCAGGGGGAACATCTAGTAATGTTCCTGAGCTGAATGCCCCTGAACCTGGAAACTCAGTAGATCACACTCTCATTACTGAATTGCTTCAATCTCATAATAGTACAACTGAAATGCCTAACTCACCTACTATCTGTGTTGATCAAATTTCAGATGAAGAGCTGAAACATCGTAGATCGTGGCTAGATGCTCACACTCCTGATCTAATCATTGGAGATCCTTCAGCAAAAGTCAAGACAAGATCCAGATTCTGTCAAGGAGAAAGCGCATTATATTCCTGCTTCTTGTCTACTGAAGAGCCTTAGACGATTGAGGATGCACTTAAAGATGCTGACTGGATCATAGCTATGCAGGAGAAGCTGAATCAGTTCACGAGAAACGAAGTTTGGGAGCTTGTTGACTGACCCCGGCATCAACACGTTATTGGAACAAAATGGGTCTTCAAGAACAAGCGAGATGAAAACAACGTCATAGTAAGGAACAAAGCAAGACTCGTGGCTAAAGGCTGCTATCAAGCTGAGGGAATAGATTTCGATGAGACATTCGCTCCAGTTGCAAGATTGGAGGCAATCAGACTATTCCTAGCCTACGCAACACATCAAAGATTCAGAGTCTATCAAATGGATGTGAAGTCTGCGTTCTCGAACGGCGCATCGAAAGAAGAAGTCTATGTAGAACAACCGCCCGTCTTTCGACAGAGGACATCGAGTTTATAGACTCGTAAAAGCTCTATATGGGTTAAAACAAGCACCCCGTGGCTTGGTACGATACCCGTCGGAGTTTCTTCTTCGGAAAGGTTTTCAGAAAGGCACAGTAGATCGCACGCTGTTCAGCATTCGACTGGAAGACGACTTATTATTCGTGCAGATCTATGTAGACGACATTATCTTCGGATCAAAGAACGTCGTCATGTGTCAGCAGTTTGAGAAAATGATGAAGGACAAGTTCGAGATGTCAATGATGGGTGAAATGAACTATTTCCTCGGCTTTCAAGTCAAACAATCTAAAAAGGGAACGTTCATTAACCAAGGCAAATACACTCGAGACCTCATCAAAAGATTCGGTTGCACATCCGGCAAACCTATCAAGATCCCGATGAACACGAATATGAAAATCGATCTTGATAAAGCGGGAGTATCAGTAGACCAAACTGAATATCGTGCTGTAATTGGTTCATTATTATATCTAACAGCTACTCGTCCTGACATAACTTATGCTGTAGGTGTCTGCGCTCGATTTCAGGCGAATCCTAAGCAGAGCCACATGGACTCAGCAAAGAAGATTCTCTGCTACCTCAGAGGCACACCTGACATAGGTTTATGGAATTCAGCTGATGATAATATTGAACTAACTGGTTACTCTGATGCTGACTATGCAGGATGTAGAATTGACCGAAAATCAACTTCAGGAACTTGTCGGTCCCTGAGGCAAGGAAGCCGATCTCATGGTTTTCAAAGAAACAAAGCACTCGCAGCTACATCAACTACCGAAGCCGAATACATGGCTGCCGGAAGTTGTTGCACCCAAATCCTTTGGCCGAGACAAGCAGCCTAAGAGACTATGACGTTATTCGGAATGAAGTGCCGATATTCTGCGCGATAGCACCGGTGCTATTGCAATCACTCGTAACCCCGTACTACACACGAGATGCAAGCACGTGGACATTAGGCATCACTTCATTCATGACCATGTCGAAAAGAAGGATATCGGGATGGAAAAGATCCATACCGACAAACAAAGGGGCCGATATTCGACCAAGCCTCTAGCCGAATCCGCATTCAAAGAACTTTCGGTAGAGCTAGGTTCTGCTGGACCCCTACCGACCCCGGTCAGTAAGAAGGTTCCGAGGAGAGGATCATTCGAGTAAGGGGGAATGATCACTCTCAATACCGAGTAAATTCGCACGTAGAGACGAGAAAACCATCTACACGAGGTATCACCGACTACTATGTTCACCGACGGGTTTGCGTATCTCTACTCGGTAGTAACGAATAAAACAAGAATGCATTTATGATGAAGATTCAAGCATGCTATTAAATATCCTGAGTTTGTCATTTATTATTAACGGCTTATATTTATTGCACGACATTCCATACATAAGTTTGCTGAACTCTGCACGCATTAAATGCATGTCATCTCATAGTTACTACTTAGGCATATTTACAACTGGCTTTGACTTAGGCGGCATATGTGATCATTCCCTTTTTTAATATCCAATCTTAATCGTCCATATCATAAAGCAGATTTAAATTTTGCCTTTGATCGAAAACCGTTCACCTTCACGTTAGATATATATTTTCGATCATATCTTTAGAAACCGCCATTACCGCACTTAAAATCCTCTGCATCCGAAAATTCTGAGATCATTTCTTGCAATCCCCTCTTGCATATCCTTTCAGAATCTCAATCTCTCTTTCGGTATGCTTATTACAACTGCTACACGAATTAATTTTCTTTTTCAGAATCGCTATACAAACTGTGTTATTTAAATCGATACTGATAAATGCTAGTGTAACAGGTACAATGGCAAGTAAAAATATTTCGGTGTCTACTCCAGTTAACATGCAAGAAATCCTGGACAAGGACCGTGTTTGGTTCGAGCCAACCATGGAGTTCAACGCCTGTGATCTCGATTATATGGACGAGATCTTCTCAGCTCTTAGAGAGTCAGGGCTTGAAAGTTTTCTTTCAAGGAAGCCGACATACTTCCTCCCGAGGCAGGTGGCCGAAGTTTATCTTAACTCTGACTCAGTAGGCGGGGACATAATCGGAAGATTCGCCGTTCACGAAATCAAGGATGCTTTTCCGATACTGAAGCAAATATCATTCAAGGAGGCGCTAAAGAGAACTTTTGATCTGCCTTCTGAAGGAGCCAGTACTGTGGGGTACAATGATGATCTGGTAGATGACTACTTGACAATATTCTGTGGAAAGCCCACGACCTTCGAGTGCTTTTCCTAAAAACAACATGCCGCCTCGATCTGAGCTTTGGCTTATATTGTGACGCAGCTACTGACCAGCCAAGCAGGCTCATTCGATCAAGTATCGAGGCTCAAGATCCAGCTCATGATGGCCATATATGATAGAGCTCAAATCAATTGGACGGAGTTCTTTATCCGTGAATTCATGGCTCAGGCGGCCAAATTCGACAAGGCCTCTTACACGCTGAGTGTAAAGGGCAAGCTTCTTTATGGACTGAAGCTGTCCATAATGATAGAGGATGTCTCGCGGATCGAACCAATAACCTACAATGACAAGGAGTATTTTAATGTGAAGAAGGTCGGATTCCACAACAAGTCTAGCTGCTCTTCGCCAGATCGGGTCAGTCCCTCCGCCGTAACTCGGCCAGACTAAGCCTCGACGAGGCTACACCCTCGAAGAAGAGAACACCTCCAAGCAAAAACTCCAAAGGCACCAGCTAAGAAACCGAGGAAAGTCATTCCGGACATGCCTATCGAACCCCGAGGTCTCCCCCGAAGTTCCTCGCTCGGAGCTACTCAAGAACCTATTCGGCCTCGGCGGCCGATGAGACGAGTTAGAATCATCTGGAGAAGACTCAATCAGTGGAGAAGGCCGTCTCCACTGAGGAACCCGTAGAAGTGGAACAAGGGGATGCTACAGAAGCACATAGCGAAGAGATTCAGCGTCTTGACAGCCCCCTCTCAGTTCCACCACTCAGCAGTGTGCCTCTTGTTGAGACTCAGACGTCTCCCATAGACTTGGAGTCTGAGACAACATCTGAAGAAGAGACAATTGGGATAGAAGCTTCAGTGATCGTATCCAGAGCATCCCGAGAGATTCTTCAACAGATTCCAGAGCTTGTTGACTACTCTGATTTGTTGCTCATTGCAAAATCAGCAAGGCTCCACATCTTGCTGCGATTTCAGGAGTGGCCCCATCTACAACGTCTAGTACTCCACTACTCCTGCCAGCAGCTTCATGAAGAAGAATTGAAGTTGAGGGAGCAAATAGGCTACTCGAGCTCGCCGACCTCAGCACCATGGAGAACCCGAGGGCTGCTATGCCGGCAATGATACATGACGTGGCGGCTAGCAACCGGCTCAGCACCCTCAGATAGATCAGACCACGATGGTCAAGATCCACCCAGTGATTCAGGCCCTGGAAAGCCTGATGAGGAAAATCCCCAGGATAAGGATACACATGCTACTGAACAAGCTCAACCTCCACTCCGTATCCTTGGACATGCGAAGTCCACGGCTGGTGCTTCGTCCTCAGTAGAGCCCGCTAAGCTCTTGCTGGAGTCCACTTACGAAGCAGCGCCCAGCCCAACTTCCAAGAGATCTCGATCCGTAGCAAAAGCTCTCACCGCTCAGGGAATCCAGAATCGAGCTCTTGCGAAGGCCGTCCACAAGGTGTGGAAACAGACTGCGCTAGCCACAACCAATGAGCTACAGGGGCTGAAAACATCAGTATCAAAATCAGCCGCCCCTGTTGTCTCTGAAATTGTATTCGAAGCTTTGGCTAAGCAGCAGAAGCAGTTTGATGATCAGCTCAGAATCATTTAGGAAGGACAAGCCAAACTTCTCGAAGCATTCAAGGCTTCAATCTCCACTCATACTGAGTCCTTCACTGAACAAGCCCAGGCCACGGAAATCCGACTTGACAACATTCAACTGGTCGTGGAGGATAAGATTTCTGAGAAGCTGACAGAATTCAAGGCAGCAGCTGACCTCTCCCATAAGCAATACTCGGAGGAACTGACTAATGAGAGGAATGAGCTGCACTTGGCGCTGACAAAGATCCATGACAGACTGGACGAACTGTCCGCTGTCTACAAACACCTAGACAAAAAGGTACTCGTCCCTACCCCGGCTGTAATTGATGATGCCAAAAAGGGGGAAGGAAAAGAGAAGAGTACTGAGAAACCGAAAGGAAAAGAGAAGAGTACTGAGAAGCCGACCCCTACCAAAACTGCTGAGAAATTACTTAAGGGGACAGCTTCACTGAGATCTGAGAAAAAGACCAAGTCCGTGACTGAGATAAGCAGGACTCAGACTCAGACAGAGGGTAAGGCCCAGGGTGTCTTAGCTGCGAGCACAGCTGAGACTGGCCCAAGTGGCTCAGGAACCCAGGCTACTCATGCAACCCAGACTCCGACTGATATTATCAAGGAGGTTGCAGAGTATGCTGAGCAGGAAGAGTCAGAAGAGGAAGAGGCTCCTCTCCCTCCACCTGTTCAGGGAAAAGGAAAGAAAGTGCTGATTCTCCCAACCCCTCCAGCCAAGAAAACGAAGAGATACATTTCACCGAGGAGGAGGCTCAAATTGCGGTGATGAGAAGCCGGCAAGGGAGATTGCTGAAAGTAAGCCGCTAATAAACCAAAGTCTAAGCCTGTCAAAGGAAAGACAAAATCTCCAGCTCGAGGAGGAAGAAAGCCTCGCTAGGATACCTCCAAGGAAACCGATTATCGAGGATGAAGAAGATAGGGAGAAAGAGAAGGAGCAAAAGCAAAGAAAGCACCGAGAAGCGTGGTACGTCAAAAGAAAAATCAAGTACCCCTGCTGAATCGAAGACATTCCTCGAAAGCCACTGAAGCCCAAGATGATGAGATTGAGGCCATATTCGACCAAATGAACAGATACTTATACAGAGGCGAAGAGGCTAGACAAGTTCGAGCGCCGGAGATAGAATCCGGGAGGCGGACCTTGAAGCACTGAGGAAAAGGACTGAGGAAGAGGCCAGCCGAGAGTACCTTCAAAAGCTGATATTCCTTATCGATACAGAAGGTTCAGGAAGCCAGCTGATCTGAAATCGCACAGATGGCCAAAGACAGACAATTGGATACCTGCTCAATTTACTCAGAGATGGGAATCTGCAAATATAGAGTTCATCAAGCGCAACTATTTCTGGAGGTTCTGGCCCAACATGACTAAGACTGATGCCTACACAGAATGGATGATGATAATTGAACCTGATCTATACATATACTTGCATAAAGCCGTATCTGAAGGTATAGAAGTCAGTGTTCCGGAGCCCAGAATCATACCTCCACCTAGAAGAAATGATGACTCAATCCATCATGGAGTAATAGAAGCTGAAGTGAAGTATGCTGCATCAAAAAGAGAACTGGACGAAGATGAGCCAGCAGACTTTGCTGCATGCCTGAAGCTGAGGAAGAACACATACCGGATGTATGGAGTGTCACTGCCAGAGACGCAATCTCAAGGATTCATGGACAGGATCAAGCAGTTTAAGGGCTCCTAGGCTTAGTTCGATCTTCCTAGCTTAGCAAGATTTGTAATTATCTTGTCCGAATCACTTATATATACAAATCGATTTTGGCTCGACAACCACTTGTTGTCTATCCAAACCGTGTTTGTATTATGCTTTAACACTCGAATTATCGAAGTGATGACTCGACTCACACACTCACTCTATTTACTTTCTTGTCGGTTTATTACTTTGTTAGATTCTCGCTAGTCTAGTTTCTATGTAATGGGGGAAATTGTGTTTTGCCCCTGTTTTCTCGTAGTCTAGAACCTGTTGGAACAACTCCACCGATCTTACCGTAATATTGTAAAGAGCTCGTTTCGTTTGTTTAGTGTTAGCATAGATGATAGGTTTTGGCATCATCAAATAGGGGAAATTGTTGGGTGATGATTCTCGTCCTCAGCATAGTCTCAATTAGTGGGAAATGATTCTATCTTCTATCTTGAACCATGCTCGGCAGCCCTAGTGCTCGATTGTTGAGAAGATTTGAAGATCCCAAAACCCTATCTCGATTGGTGAACCATTCCATTGTAATCGTTATTTGTCTCTCGAGGTTTCGGACTCGGTAGACACTCTGCTCCGATCAAGGCGCTCGGTAGATTATCCGCCTTAACACCGGAAGTAGAAGACTCGCATATCTTGGACTCAGCGAGAGCAAGATATCGAAAGAGTCGATGGAACCGGACTCGCAGGAGCGATTCATCGAACTCGTAGCCGATCTTCGTAGACTTTCCTCGCCTATCTACCTACCGAATACGGGATCGAGTCGGCATCGGCGAACAGTCGGGCGTCAAATACTTTTGAAAGACAATCGGAATTGTCATATACGAGGAAGAGAGAAGTCGCCTTCGGTTTGCCTTGAAGTCTCAGGCTTTGTCTCAACCACTCTATCCACCTCGACGAATGACAAGAACACACGTGTCTTCTCACCGCTAAAGCTGCAGATCAACCCTTTACCTAAAAAAGTGGGAAAGTACACTGTTACCTACTTCAAAAGAGCCGTTTGCTACTAAAAGAGAGAGAGAAAGGAAGATCGTCTCCAACGGATCTTTTCCAATCTCTGCTCTATAAATAGAGGGACATTTCAAGAGAAGAGAGAGAGAATGCGCATAAGCTTATACGACGAAAACATACACAAGCATTCAAACGAGCTAGAACCAGAAAACCCTAAGTCTTCCGCAAGAACTTGAAGATCTATCTCCGGTGAAAGACTACCTTCTCAGCTCATAGGGAACCAAGCTAAACTATTAGAAGAGCCTCTAGTATCCAAATCGACGATACACGAACCTAAAGCTTATTTTAGCTGTTCGTCGATCTAGAAGCTACATTCTCATTCCCTATCCCTCTAACCCTAAGCTCAACCGAAACCATTTATAGCTTAGACGAAGGAGTTCATATTTGAACCCAATCCTTATTGTAAAAGGACTCCTTCATAGTTGGAGAAGTTTGTCAAACACTTTAGTTTGATGCCTTTGTAAACTGGGACTTGCTCAGTATAATCCCCAAGCCACGGCTTTGTTCTGTGTACAAGCTGATTGAGACTAACTCAGTATAATAAATAGCCTCCTGAACTTTCGGGACAGTGGACATAGGATCGATTGATATCCGAACCACTTTAAAAATCTATGTCTTGTTATTGCTTTCTGATTACTGTTGCATTGATTTTACTGTTCATACTGAAAATCTACTTTAAAATTATACAACTGTCTCAGCATACTGAACTGTCTATTTACTGAACTGAGACTTGCATAAAACGTTTTTTCATTCAACTGATTAGGGCCTACACTTTTCCGCACCGCTGAACTCTACATGTTTGATACTGAATTCTGACTCAGTCAGCTAGCAGATCTCAGTAGAGTCAGACTCTTTGCCACACACGATTCGGAAACGGCCTATTTGGTCTCGTCGAATTATTTCAGTACGGCACTTTCCTGAGCAGGACCGTTCGTGTTCGAAGTTGAGAAAATCGGATTCAGGTGTATTCAACCCCCCTCTACACCTGACCGTACACTCGGGACCAACAATAAATAATGGGATATAGTAGTATAAATTATTTTATAATAATATACTCTGGTCCTACTGCTACCCATCAAATTTTAGATTTTCTACAAACAAAAGCCAGCTAGCAAGCACATGTAACGGTAAAATACATATTAGTACCTACAAAGTAGCAATGCAGCTCTAGGTTAAGATTAACTTCTTTTCAAAAAAAAAAATAAAAAGATTAACTTCTTTTCCTAGATTTTTGGTGGAAAAGTCTTTTTCTATTTAACGATCACACACACAGTCACAGACACAGATACAGTTAACCAAAACTTCAATTGGACAGACAATTTATTTTCTAATTATTCCTCCAGCTCTCAAATAATATTTTAGTTTATTACAATAGTTAAGTTAGTTCTGTAGATTAGCAGGATGCTTGTGACAGTACGTGGCATTAGTTGACTCTAAGAAACGTCGGTGAATTACCAAATATCTTTTAAAATACAGACGTGATAACATTTTATTTTTTGATTAATAATAAGACGGGGAGGAGCTGGGCATCTATTTTATCAAATAATATGACAGCTTGCTATAATTTATACACTCAGCAACTATTAAAGTATAACTAATTTATCATATCAATTAGTTGATTGTAATCTCAATTATTCACATATTTCAAACTTATTAAAACATATACAAATTCAGATGCACCCTTCTTCGTTCTCAATTTTTTTTTCTGTTATCATACTTGTTCCAATACAGCTATCTATAATTCTTACTTATTTTATTACAAAGTCGCAATCTTATAATAAATATTAAGAGTGTGATTTAGTATATTATGTGAATGTGGACGGCCGCCGGCCACTGTGCCAACTCGTCTTTAGTATTGTCCGTGAGCAGCCTTGTTATAGTTAGACCACGGCAGTTTCTAATAGAAATATTAATTAATTAAAATCTAAACTAAAAAATTCTCCCAATGTAAGTTGAGGCTGATAATAGTAAACAAAGACTTGTACCAAAAGACGACAAAACGAGTCAAGCAATTGTGGTTGTGGGTGGTGGGGCTACCACCTGCCTGTGCGTTGTGTCTTTTCAGGAATATTAAATTAATGTGTATATATATACTCCCTCCCTCCCATTATTTGTGGCTCAATTGATTTCGGCACGAGAATTAAGAGAGTAGATGATAAAGTATAAGAGAGAGTAGATGATAAAATATGAGAAAGAAGATGAGTAAAATAGTGAGAGAGTATGATAGAGATGATGATAAAGTAGGAGAGAAAATGTAATAAAGTAGGAGAGAGAAGATGATAGAGTAGAAGATATAATAATTTTTTTACCAAATTAGGAAAGTGGCCACAAATAACGGGACACCCCTTTCGGGAAAATGAGCCACAAATAGCGGGACAGAGGGAGTATATATATATATATACATAATACATATTCAATGCAAAGTTGTTACACCTGCTCAATCTAGACTCCCGATAATTCAATGTGGTGCGTTCACATCAACTTTTTTATTTGTATTTTAGTCCTCCGTGTTAGTCCGGAGACGATAGTCAGATGTAGAGGGGGGGTGAATACACCTGATGACAGTTTCTTTTTCTCGAACCGAAGGACAGCTGAGCTGTTTAGTGCAACTGATGAACAGTGCCAAATAGTAACCTTCGATCACGGGTCAGAGTGTGTCAGCTACTGAGCTCTCCTACTGACTTAAGTCAGTCGTTCGAAACTCAGTCGGAGACGTTTTGTGTGCGGATAAGTGTGGGGCCCGGAAATTCGTCTCAGTTTTGAAAAACGCTTTTCACAAATCAAGTTCTTTTGGTTGTGCGCTTTTGAAACAAGTTTTATGCAAACATAGGATTTTGAACAGTTATGATATGCAATAAACAGTAAGGAACAAGCGATTTAACGTGGTTCGGATACGCAAGATCCTACGTCCACGGTCCTGACAATGGCAGGATAACTTGTTGATTATACTGAGCAAGCCTCGGCAGTATCTCGCAGACCGGATGATACTTCTAAGTTATAGTCCTTAGCGACTTTACAATTCAAACCGAAGTTCGAAAGGGAGGGAATAATCTCCAACTAAGAAGGAGTTCTTACAATAATAACAATTCACTAAAAGTGAACTCCTTCGAAATCTAAGCTATAAATCTGGCAATGAGCTTAGTCTAGAGAAGAGAGGGATCTAAATACTCTAGAGAGAAGAACTACAAATATTCTGTGAAAGCAAGTTCTTCTCTGTATAATCTGTTGAGTTCGCTAGAGTGTTCTTGAGCTTGAGCTTTTTCCCTTATGAGTCCCGTACATGGAGCTTCGAATTTCTTCTCTATTTATAGTTGTGAGCTATGACATATGTCCGTTGGAGACGACGATGCCACGTGTCACAAGCTTCCAAAGAAAACGGCCATAATTTCGAATTTGTTGCAAAGGGGCGTTAATTATCGTACATGAGAGCAGCTTTACTGTATAGAGCAGATATGGCGCTGTCGGCTTCTCATTGGTCGAGGTTTGCGGTTGGTGAGAATGTGTCAGAGTCAAGTTGACTATTTGTTGGATATGAGTCAGTAGATGATACTCAGCTGTTCGTAGTTAAAAGAAAATTAGGGGAAATCATAGTAGTACTATGGAATTGAAGATCCCAAAACCGAGCTGATATCAGTAGTATAGTGTGTCGTTAGGATTAGCTGATGTATAGGTTAGACTTGATGTAATCGTTTTTAATATTTTTGTCTAAGTCCTGTACGGGGTAATTGTCGAACTGATCTTTTGTCGAAGAAACTTTTCGGAACCCCACGTCATCAGTGTAATCGCTTGCGTTCTTCAGTCAGCAGCTGACTAGACCTCAGTAGAAGACAGCGCATCAGCTGAGTAGACCTCAGTAGAGGCCAACCCAACAATTGATAAGTCATCAATAGAAGAACTCATGCAAGCCCAGTACCTTCGCAGTCGCCAGCTGACCTACTCAGAAGCTACATTCCTTGTCAGCCGACTCAGTCGAAGAAGACAGAGACTTTGCAGTGTATCCGACAGAAAGCGACCCAGCTACTTAAGTCTTTTCGAAAGTTCCGCAGAAGATCATACGAGGTTGTTTGAACGGTCAACTCTGACATTCTCACCAACCACAAACCTCGACCAATGAGAAGCCGACAACGCCTTACCTGCTCCCTGCAGTAAAGCTGCTCTCATGTACAGTAATTAACTGCCCTGCTACAACAAGTTCGAATTTATGGCCGTTTTCTTTGGAAGCTTGTGACACGTGGCATCGTCGTCTCCAACGGACATATGCCATAGCTCACAGCTATAAATAGAGAAGAATTTGAAGTTCCACACAAGCGAAACACACAAGACAAAACACGAAACACGGAACAACGAAATTCAAAAGGGAAAATCGCTCAAGCTCTCAAACACTCTAGCAAACTCATCGAACATCCAAATGAAGAATCCGCATTTATTAGAATATTTTGTGGTTCTCCTCTCTAGAGTCTTTAGATCCCTTTCTTCTCTACCTAAGCTCATTGCCATATTTATAGCTTAGATTCGAAGGAGTTCACACTTAGTGAATTGTTCTTATTGAAAGAACTCCTTCTTAGTTGGAGATTGTTTCGCTCCCTTTCGAACTTAGGTTTGAATTGTAAAGTCGCTAAGGACTATAACTTAGAAGGATCTCGTCCCGCGCACAGTTTCCTTCTTTGAGACTTGCTCGAGATTAATCAACAAGTTATCCTGCCTTGTTCAGGACCGTGGACGTAGGATCTTGCGTATCTGAACCACGTTATATTGCTTGTGTTCTTTACTGTTTTATTGCATACAAACCTTTGAAAATCACAAGTTTGCATAAAACGTATTTCAAAAGTCGTACAACCAAAACAACTTAATTTGCGAAAACACGTTTTCAAAAAGAGACAAACTCCGGGCCCCACACTTATCCGCACGCTAAAGTCTTCGACTGAGTTTCGAAGTACTGACAAAAGTCGAGTAGGAGAGCTCGATGGCCGACCCACTCTGACCCGCGATCGAAGGTTGTATTTGGCACTGTTCATCAGTTGCAACTAACAGCTTCAGCTGACCTTCATCGAGAAAAAGAAACTGTACTCAGGTGTATTCACCCCCCCCCCCTCTACACCTGATATTTGTCTCCGGACCAACAATTGGTATCAGAGCACACGGTGTTCTACTGATCACCTGTTCTGTATTACTGGTCTTCTCGAACAGATCCTGAAAAATTCTCTGCACAAGACATCTCTTCATTCATCCTTATACTCGTACGCATAATGTCTGACATGTCAAGTATCAGGATGGTGCCGATGTTCTCGATAGAGAACTTCACGGTATGGCGTGTAAGAATGGAGGCACACCTTACGTCGCTGCACGACAGCATGACTGACGTACTGGAGACCGGACCCGTCATTCCAATGATAGATAGCGTTCAGTTCGCTGATGTGGAAGGTGAAGGAGCTCGAATCGGTCCGAAGATTCCCATGGACAAATCTGCCTTCACGCCTGAAGAGAAAAAACTGCATAACCTCGATCGAGTCGCACGAAATGTTATACTGACAACGCTCAGTGACTCACATCTCGGGAGGGTGCAGGATTGCAAAACGGCGAAGGAACTTTGGGACGCCCTGGCTGTACTAAGCCAAGGAACTCCTCAGATCAAAGAAAACAAGCTCGAATTAGAGCTTCCGAAGTTCGAAGCCTTTGCGATGGAGCCCAGTGAAACCATTGACGAGCTGAGCGTCAGATTTACGAATCAAGTCAATGTGATAAACGGGCTGGGAAAAGTGTTCTCAAACAAAGAGATGAACACAAAGATCATAAGAGCGCTACCTCGACAGAAGTGGCTTCCTTTTGCTACTTATTTACATCGCTCTGATCTTAATGCTCTAACTCCTGATGTTATATTTTCAGAATTAAAGACGGAGGAATTTGAGTATAATCTACCTCAAAAGTGCTCCAGTGCTCCAGCTGACACACAGTTCGATCATGCCTTCAAGGCAACAGTCAGCAAAACTGGAGGCAAAAATATTTCTTCCAGCAAGGCAGTAGCTGCTGCAGATACAAAGACCTCTGAAATATCTGCTACTGACCAACTCGCACTGATGGCTCTCAAATACCAAAGAGAAAAGGAGAGAGTCAGAAAGCGAAGAAAAACCACCAGAGATTCTCCCTCAGGTAAGAAAGATTATCAGAGAAGGGAAGAGTCTAATCCTTCTACTGAATGCAGGAAAACAGAACCTGCTGCTAGTCCATCAAAAGACTCAGCTGGAAAAAGCAGCAGCAGAGCATCAACATGCTACAACTGCAAGAAGGAGGGACACTATCAGTACGACTGTCCCGAACTCTCAGCTGCTCAAAGAGCAGAACGGCAGGCCAGAAGAGACAAATTTGCCCAGAAGAGGCAGGCCTATATAGCCGGAGAGATATCCGACAACTCAATTGAAGAGGATACATTCATGTACTCTTCTGAGGACGAAGCTGCATTCGTAGTTGTTGAAGTCGGAGAGACGGTTCCTGAGGAATCAGCTGAACACTGTCTGATGGCCGGAGAAGAGGCTGAGGTAAATTCTAAACTTAATATAACCTCCTCTTCACACAACACACACGATACTTCCTCGGTCTCGGATGATCCTCTGGACGTAGTACAAGCATATGATGACCTGCTAGAGGAACAAATTCAGCTGAGCAGAGAGTTCAGCAGAACCATCCGAGGAACTTGAACGGGTAAAGGCCGAGAATCGGAGACTTTCTTCGATTGTCGGGTCTCTACCGAGTCGGTGGATCTAGTTGCGAGACTCAACGAAGAGATCGAATCTCTTATGACTAAGTCTCGGCTTCAAGAGACTCGAGATCTCGCTCCCGACCAAGGACAATTCGGAGAAAGAGACCGAAATAGCCCAACCTCGGTCGAAACTCTCAGACGTACAGAAGGACTATGATTCTCTCAGGAGAAGTGATGAGGTCTGGAGAGGACTGATGACTGAACAATACCTGGGAGCTAAGCAGAAGCTAGAAAGCATGCTCAGAGCACAACGGCCAACTGCTGTGAAAGAAGGCCTTGGCTATACTCACGAAGCTTCTACCTCCAAAAGCTCAGCAACGCTGGCTGATAGGTTCGTCAGAGGAAAGGTGCAAGTGAAGGAATATGAAAGGAAGAAATCGATACCTCCTCCTTCGTATGTTGTCGTAGCTCTGATTGTTGCTCCCGTGTCAGATCTTCTGATCTGTGTCCCGGCCTTTTTCTTCCTCTGGGTGGTCAGAGAACTAAAGAAAATAAAAATATGTCTCTCTCAAAACTCGCGTGCGTGAGTTATGATTTTTCTGTATTCTGTTCTGAACAGAATACTAATATATATAGGCTTCAAAAGGCAATATAATATTAATATATTTGTAGCCCATTAATTTAATTATATTCCAATGGACTTCCACATAATTAGCCCATAATATAATTAATTAATTTACTGGGCTACTAATATTTATCAATTAATTGGCCCAGCCAATTAATTCCAGATAAATAACATTATTAAATAATGTGAAAAAACATTAATCCATTAATAATGATTTCTGAGAGACAATAAATTACTAGGCAACTAATTGGGCCAGATCAGGGATCCAATACAAGAAATAAAGCAGGGCCTCCAATTAATTAATTATCCATGCTCAGCCCAGAGCAAAATTAATTAATTAACACAGATTCATTCCACTAGAGAATCCGTGCTGACTTACCCCTTTATCCCAATTTGAGCAAGGGCTTGTATTTTAGACTTAATCAATCTCCGTATTTAAGATAGAAATATACGTTAATTAATTAAGCTCACTGACAGCTTAAATTAATTAACATCTTATATTCCTGAGTAGTACGACTCGACCTTATTAACACACCTGAACTTAATCAACCGGCCGGGTTTAGTGTGCTAATCCTTTCGAGTTCCTCAGGGGATATTATCAACCCATTTTACTAGGATACGGATGCAAGATACGGTACAACCGCCCGAGCCACAAATAACTACTAACACCCAAGATACGTAGATCCCGCCGCTCATTTGACGTTCACCATAGTAGGTCAAAGTGATAGATAGCCAAATGCACTCGATGAAGTCTTACCAATCTTAAGATCAGCCTAAGTCACCGAGATCTTGGTTCTCCACTAAGGTCGGTTAGGAGAACACATCTCACCGTGATCCTTCAATATACCACCTTAAGTGTACCGGAAAAGACAAGCGGCTAAGACAAGCCACTTCTTATCTAAATGCCGGCTTAAACCGACAACTTCATCCTTAAGTTGTCTCAATTGTGTTAACTTGTTTATATCTTGTCAGTTCAACCAATTTGTGTTGTCTTCTCGTGATACCCGACACACCGCACAAATCTAACTTTTATACAAGATAAAGGATAACATGTGCAAATATACATATTTATCGGATAGGAGAATAAAACGGTGGTAAGGACAAAAAACACATTGTATACAAGCATAAAAGTGCTTCCAAGTATACAAAATCCCAACAATTCTCCCACTTATACTAAAGTAAACTTTTAGTATACAATGTGTTTATATCTCGCCTATCTAGGTACAAACTAGTACCCGACTATATCTTAGCTATCTATCCTATCTATCACGACATCTTCTCCCACTTATACAAAAGTTTACGTAGTCCTAAGTGGGGCATCTCTACCATCCCAAAGCCACGAACATGCTTCTCGTAAGCCGGGAGTGGTAAGCTCTTCGTGAAAGGATTAGCTAGGTTGACTTCGGGCCCAATTTTGTCAATCACCGTGTCACCTCGATTTACGAATACTCGTATAATATGGTACTTCCCGTCTATGTGTTTAGACGCCTTGTGAGATCTAGGTTCCTTAGAATTTGTCATCGCACCCGCATTATCACAATAAATCGTGATCGCCTTAGGCAAATTCTGAACAATATAAAGATCTTGGTGGAAATTCTTGAGCCAAACTGCCTCTTTCGAAGCTTCTGAAGCAGCCACATACTCTGCTTCCATGGTTGAGTCCGCAATGCATTTCTGCTTTGCACTCCTCCATGAAACGGCTCCACCTCCCAAGGTAAACACATAACCCGAGGTAGACTTCTTCTCGTTTGACTGGTCAGCCTGGAAATCCGATTCTGTATAACCCAAAGACACTAGACTGTCTGACTGGTAAACAAGCCTATAATCTCTAGTCCGTTTAAGGTACTTGAGAATATACTTGACCGCAATCCAGTATTCCTTTCCAGGGTTAGACTGATATCTTGAGACCATGCCTACGGCATATGAGATATCTGCTCTTGTACAAAGCATCGCATACATGAGGCTACCGGCAGCGGAAGCATATGGTACTTGCCTCATATTTTCTATCTCTTCAGGCGTTTTCAGGGCACTGATTCTTGGATAGAAAAATGCCATGTCTGAAAGGTACTAAACCTCTCTTGGCTTTTGCATGCTAAAACGAGCAATAACAGTGTCAATGTAGGACACTTGTGACAAGCTTAACATCCTTTTTACGGCGATCTCGAATAACATTGATCCCAAGGATGTAAGCGGCTTCACCTAAGTCCTTCATTTGAAAGCTGCTCGGATAACCACGTCTTTACGCTCGATAACACTTCAACATTATTGCTAATGCGAAGGATGTCATCTACGTAAAATGCAAGAAACACCACTGATCCGTTAACACAAATACGTTACACACACCTCGTTAGGGACGGGATACAAATCCATAGGATTTGACTACTTCGCCGAAAACGCTGGTGCCATAACCGAAATCTTGCTTAAGCCCATGAATAGACTTCTTAAGCTTCCAAATTAGATGCTCTTCGCCCTCCTTCACATAACCATCCTGGTCGTTTCATGTAGATGTCCCTACCTTTTTCAAGGTGACCGTTTAGGAATGCGGTTTTGACATACATTTGCCAGATATCTAAGTTCATGTGAGCTGATATGGCAAGGAGAATCAGAATGGACTTGATCATTGCTACAGGCGAGAAGGTGTCTTCATAATCGATACCTTCTTTCTGGGTAAAACCCTTCGCCACTAGCCTGGCCTTAAACGCCATGATCTCTTCATTCGGTGCTCTATCTTTCTCTTGTATACTCACTTACTACCAATAGCATTGCAGCCCTCGGGTAGTTCAGTGATCTCGTATACATCCATATCAGTTATGGACTCAAATTTCGAGTCCATGGTGCATCTACATCTCCCACTGCTTCGTTGTAAGTCCAGGGATCCACGGTATCTTGTTCATCTGCCGGGAGATAATCAAACGTCTCCCCAGTGAACATACCGATCAGGTGTAAATATCACCCTCCCACTACGTCGAACGGTGTTAGGAGCCGTGTTAACGGATTGTGCGATTACTCGTGGAGTACTATCTTGCACTGCTGGCTGTTCAAGTGGAACTCGACCACCTTGTAATTCTTCAAGGATGATGTCGACTCGAGATTTATGGTTACTAGTGTAATCCTCTTCTAAGAACCGAGCGTTAGGGCTAACAAAAATCTTTTGTTCTTTAGGATCTTAAAAGTATCCACTCTTCGTTTTCTTCGGATGCCCTATGAACAACATCACTTCTGAACGTGATTCCAATTTGTCGGCCTGCCTATTCAGCACATAAGCAGGATAACTCCAAATCCTTAAGTGGTGCATACTGGGTTTGTGCCCGCTCCACAACTCGAAAGGGATCTTTTGTACCGACTTGGAAGACACACGATTCAGCAAGTATGTTGCAGTCTCTAGGGCATATCCCCAAAAGAAAAATAGCAAAGTTGCATAACTCATCATCGACCGAACCATCTCTAAGAGACTTTCGGTTCCTTCTCTCGACACACCATTCTCGCCGAGGCGTGCCGTCTTTGTCGGTCAGGATGTAATCCCACATTCTCGTCAAGTAGTCCTTGAACTCGTTGGATAGGTATTTCCCACCACGATTAGATCGCAGTGTTTTGAT
Source organism: Lavandula angustifolia (assembly GCA_028984105.1). Classification (NCBI taxonomy): domain Eukaryota; kingdom Viridiplantae; phylum Streptophyta; class Magnoliopsida; order Lamiales; family Lamiaceae; genus Lavandula; species Lavandula angustifolia. Next base: position 8,379,227 of record CM054819.1, on the reverse strand, counting down.
TTCTTTACCTAACTTCCTCTCCACTTCTGCCTTGAATTCCTTAAAGGTTTCAAAGCAATCCGACTTGTGGTGAAGAAGGTAAACATATCCATACCTCGAGTAATCATCAGTAAATGTGACGAAGTACTCATACCCTCCACGAGCTTGTGTAGACATAGACCCACACAAGTCAGAATGTATCAAACTTAATACTTCTGTGGCTCTATAACCCTTTGCCTTGAAAGGCCTAGTCATCATCTTTCCTTCCAAACGGGTTTCGCAAGTTGGAAATGGTTCAATCTTGGAGAGACTCCACCGATCCATATTCCACCAACCCTCGAGTCCCGTTAAGATTGATGTGACCTAGTATTAAGTGCCACAGATAACTTTGGTTTACCTTAGAAGACTCTGTCCTCTTCTTAGGATTTGATGATGAGGAAGCAATATTAACAGAATTACGCGGTTTACAAGTAATAGTATATAAAGATCCGTTTAATGGTCCACCACAGATAAAATCATCGTCTTTCATGATAGAAACTTCACTATCAAAACTTGATTTATAACTATCCATGGTGCAGAGTTTTGAAACATAAATAATGTTTCGCCTAAACTCGGGGCACATATTAAATATCTTTAAGTACTAAAACGGAACTATCAAAAGATAGATGTAAATCTCCAATGACAATTGCGAGAACTTTCGATCCATTGCCCATTGAGACTACCACCTCGCCATTGCTCAATTGCCTTTTCGCAAGAAACCTTGCAAGGTGTAACAAACATGATCGGTTGCCCCGAATCCACTACCCATTCGTGGGTAGAAGAGGAAACCGAAGCAGTTTCGATTACTAAGAGCGACTCGTGTCTCTTTCTATTTTTGCCTTGACATCTGGATAATAACTCTTCCAGTGTCCTTTCTTACCATAATTGAAGAACCTTCCTTTCTTCTTTGGCATTCGCATGCCGCCGATAAGGACCGTCTTCTTACTCCCACTGCTCTTCTTGAATTGTCCACCCTTTCGCTCTTTTTTCTGGTTTCCGCCTTTCGGAGGATTCCTTGAACTATTAGGGATATTCAAGACTTGAGCACTCTTGCCCTTTCCTATAACTTCTTTGACCGCTACCAAAGATTTGAGTGACATACTCATAGTAAACTCGTTCTTAGACATAGCGGTCCTTAAACAGAAGTTCTTATAGGACCTTTGCAGAGCTTTTATTGGGAGCGGTAAGATATCTCTTCCACTTTGTAAAATTATTTTAAAAAAATTGTTAAACCCATTAGGGTTTGATTGGTGAGACTGTTTAGGAACTTGAAAAATTTCGAATAGACATATCTGAAAAAATATAATTTTAAAACATGTATGAATTAATATTTGCACATAATTCGTAATTAACTATCATTGTAACCTTTTGAAAAACAATGATGTTAAAAACCTCGAACAACTCTAAGAATTCCACTAGCAAGCCACGCAGGTGGACGTTTACTAGCGTAACCCTAAACCAAGCTATTTACCTAGCTCTTTAATTTCAATCCACGTCTAGGTTCTTGAGACGAATGAAATTAATAGTTCGATATTCTGGACCATGTCACTATTAAAACGCGGGAAGGGACTTCGAGGGAAGTGAATTGTACCTGCGGTGACATCTAAGCATTGACCATTAATTTGACCAAATAGAATCAAATTCTCGAAATTGACATACTTACTCGAACCATGCCGCATTCAATTTGATCTAATTAGCCATCCTATTTAATTATTATCTTCTAGAGTACTCGTGTTTACTAGGCACGCAAGCCACGCAGGTGGACGTTTACGGCTTCGCTCCCACTACTCAATAATAATCAAATATTGTGTTGGGTGATGATTCAATCCTCAGCATGATCATACTTGTGGGAAATGACTCTTATCTTCTATACTGAATCATGCTCAGTAGCCTCGTGCTCTGAACTGTTGAGAAGATTTGAAGATCCCAAAACCCTATCTGATTGGTGAACCATTCCTTTGTATTCGTATTTGTCTCTGAGGTTTCAGACTCAGTAGACACTCTGCTCTAGTCAAGGCGCTCAGTAGCTCATCAGCCTCAGTACCAGTGTAGAAGACTCAGTAATACTGGACTCAGCAGGAGCAGTATACTGAGAGAGTCAGTTGAACTGAACTCAGCAGGAGTAGTTCACTGGACTCAGAGCTGATCTTCAGTAGACTTATCTCAGCAGTCTATCTACTGAATACAAGGTCAGACTCAGCAACGGCAGATAGTCTTCAGGACTGTCAGAATCTTTTGAAAGACAATCAGCATTGTCATGTACGAGGAAGAGAGAAGTCAGCTTTAGTCTGTCTCGAAGTTTGTGCTGTCTCAACCACTTCATCTACCTCGACGAATGACAAGGATACACGTGTCTTCTCACCTGCTAAAGCTGCAGTCAACCTTTTACCTAAAAAGGTGGGAAAGTACACTGTTACCTACACCAAAAGAGCCGTTTGCTACCAAAAAGAGAGAGAGAGAAGAAGATCGTCTCCAACGGATCTATTTCAATCTCTGCTCTATAAATAGAGGGATCATTCAAGATTTGAGAGAGAATGCGCGCACCTAGAACACGAGAGAGCATTCAAACGAGCGATATTAACGACTAAGTCCTCCGCAAGAAACAACCGAGTTATCTCCGGCGAAAGACTACATCCAGCTCAAAAGGAACCAAGCTGAACCGACATAAGCTTCCAGTATCCAAGCGACTGACACGAACCTATAGCTAAACCCTCAGCTGTTCGTCGCTCTAGATAGCTACATTCTTGTTCCTTATCCCTCTAACCCTAAGCTCACTTGTTATATCCATAGCTTAGACGAAGGAGTTCACATTTGAACCCAATCCTTATTGTATAAGGACTCCTTCACCTGTTGGAGAAGTTTGTCAAACACTTTAAGTTTGATAGTGTTGTAACCGAGACTTGGATCGTATAAAAACCAAGACGCGGCTTTGCCGCAGTGTGCAAGCCGACCGAGACTAACTCGGGATAATAAATAGCCTCCCGATCATTCGGGACGGTGGACGTAGGATTTGAGCGATATCCGAATCACTTTAAAAATCCCGTGTCTCTTCTTGCTTTCTTAAGCGTTGCATTGATTTTACTATTCATACCGAACATCATATTTAAATCAATCAACTGTCTCAAAGATACCGAACTTTTAAATCTACCGAACCGAGACTTAAAATGTTTTCTCACAAAAATTGATTTGGGCCTACACAATTCCGCACACTGAACTCTCACTGAACGATACTGAATTCTGACCTAGTCAGTTAGCAGATCTCGGCCGAGTCGAGTACTCTTTTAGCCTTTAACTCGATTCGGAACGGTTATGCAGTCCGGGCCGAACTGCATTTGCATGCACACCCATCCTGAATAGGACTGTTCAAGTTCGAAATTGAGAAATCGAATCAGGTGTATTCACCCCCCCCCCTCTACACCTGACCATACACTCGGGACCAACAATTGGTATCAGAGCAGGAGTTCTTTGACTCTTGTTATCTTTGAGACTGGTCTATTCGAACGGATCCAAGGGAAAACGTTTTCACTGCATATCACTCTACATTCATATCTATATTCTTCATGGCTGATATGTCAGGTATAAGGATGGTACCCATGTTCTCGGTGGAGAATTATGGAGTATGGCGAGTCAGAATGGAAGCACATCTGACATCCCTCCATGACAGTATGACTGAAGTTCTTGAAGATGGACCTATCGTTCCCATGATCGATAGTGTCGTAACTCAGGACCAAACTCAAGGAGGAGGAATGGTGACCGGGAAGAAGATTCCCAAAGACAGAAGTCTCTTCACTCCTGAGGAGAAGAAGCTTCACAATTTAGACCGTGTTGCCAGAAACGCCATACTGACCACCCTTAGTGATTCTTATCTTGGCAGGGTTCAGGAATGCAAGACTGCTAAAGAACTCAGGGATGCTCTTGCGCTACTGAGTCGAGGGACTCAGAAGATTAAAGCCAACAAATTAGCGCTGGAACTCCAAAAGCTGGAAAGCTTGTCTCTCATGCCCGGGGATAAAATCGAAGATCTAAACGTCAGATTTACCAATCTGATGAACTCTATCAATGGGCTGGGAAAGACATTCAGCAACCGAGAGATGAATTTGAAAATTCTGAGGGCACTACCGGATGGACACTGGACACCTTTTGCCACTCTATTGCGACATTCTGACTTAGATGTTGTGTCTCCTGACCATATCTTTTCAGAATTACAGGCAGAGGAGTTTGAGTTCGACAGACCTCAAAGAAAGTAAAGAGCTGAAGCTGACACAAAAATCGACCATGCTTTCAAAGCATCAGTCAGCACAGCATCTCCAGCAACGAGCAAAACGACGAGTAAGACTGAACCTTCACTCAATGATCTACAAGAAGGAAGTCTCGCTCAGAAGTATGCACTGCTCGCTGTAAAGTATCAGAAGGAGAAGGAGCGACGCAGAAAAGAGACTAAAGCCTATCGGGAAACGAAAGGTAAGTCAAATTATATGTCGAAACACACTCCTGACTCACAATCTTCTGAATGCAGAAAGAAAGATGACTTAGAACCATCAAAGAATAGCGAAAGCAAAGAAGAAAGAGTCATCGCTTGTTACAACTGCAAGAAGCCGGGACATTATCAGTATGATTGTCCTGAGCTCAGTAGTGCTGAACGCGCAGCACGTAAGGCAAGGAGAGAGAAATTCGCCCAGAAAAGACAATCCTACATAGCTGGCGAAATCTCAGACGACTCAGAAGAGGTCGACTCCTTTATGGATTCATCGGATGATGATGCAGCTTTCATGGCCTTAGAGCTTGAAGTCGAAGAATCGGTGAAAAGTGCATGATGGCGGGCGAAGAGGATGAGGTAAATTCTCATGAACCACTTAACTCCTCTTCACACCTTGCACACATGACACTATTTCAGTGCGAGATGAGAATTTGGACGTCGCAACCGCATACGAAGAACCGCTCGACGAACAAATTCGGATGAGTCCGCAGCTCAAGCAAGACTCTTCGGGGAGTTGGATACCCCGAAAATAGAGAATCGGAGACTTTCTCGGGAGAGTCGGGTTGCTACCGAGGCCGAAGGACTTGTGTTGAGACTCGGGGAGGAAATAAACTCTCCGATGGCCAAGTCTCGGCATCAAGAAGATCGGATTTCGAGTTTTGACCAATGACTTGACTCGTAAAAGATATCGAACTCGAGTCTGCGAAGCAAGAAATGTCGGGACTTCGGATCGAGCACGACACACGCGAAGAAGAGTGATGATGTCCGGAGGAGCCCGATGACCGAAAGGTACATGGGCGCCGAGAAGAAATTAGAAGCTATGCTAGCAAGCAATAAGCCAAAGCACCGCAAGGAAGGACTTGGATTCGGCCAGGGGAGCTTCCTCATCCGCCCCAAGACACTCGGAAGTAAGGCTTGCCGATAGGTTTGTTCAAGGGGAGACTATGAACGCAAATATACCGAACCCCCTAGCAAAGAACAAACAGAAGATGAAAGCACCTCATCCCACACATCAGCATTCGACAAGAAGATCCGTGCCAAGAAACCCCCGTTCCGTCAAGGGGGAACCCAGCAAATTAAAATTGGCAGATCAGTATGGACCTCCAAAGCTGACACATCCAGCTCAGTATGGGTCATACTATTATGAACCTATAGTCAGAAGAGGCTCCAAAGGTCAGAAGAAAAAGAAAGCCACACAGAAGGCTAAGGGCAGCAGTCCACCAACTCAGAAGATCAGGACTCCTGAACCTCAGAAGCCTCAGAAGTCACCTTTGACCAGTCCAGTGGTCAGATATGTTGACTCTAATGGAAAGAAAATGTCTGAAACCACCAGGGTTGTTAGACAGATTTGGGTTATGAAAACTAACATCTAAGGACCCAAAATCAAAAATGAAGGGTACCGAATAAAATTACTTTTTGCGGAGTGCGTAAAGACCCATGGTATGTGGACAGCGGATGCTCAAGACACATGACATACCAAAGGAGTCTACTGAAGAATTATATCACTGAAGAAGGACCCATAATTGAGTTTGGAGATAATGCCAAAGGCTACACGAGAGGATATGGAACACTCAGCATAGGAACTGCCAAAGGAAAACAGTGTTATCAGGTTCGCGCAGAAAGAACATATATGTGGCTGACTGGAACTCAGCTGAACCTGAAGCTTGATTATTGGCGAAGAATGACAACCGCACGGGGTGGCTATGGCACAGAAGACTCAGCCATCTCAACTTTAAGACGCTCAACAAGCTTGCAAGAAACACTCTAGCAAGGGGACTACCGAATGAAGTATTCAGCAAAGACACTCAGTGTGAAGCATGTCTGAAGGGAAAGCAAACAAGGAATCAAAATCCTCCAGTTCCATCGCCTTCCACGAATGGAATTCTTCAGCTGCTACATATGGATTTGTTCGGTCCAGTCTCCCCGGTGACGATCGAGGCGTAAAATATGCATTAGTGGTCATAGATGACTACTCGCGCTACACATGGGTCATATTCATTGCCAACAAGTCGACGTCAAAACGAGTTACCAACGCTTCGAAAAAGCTCGGTGTCGAAAAGAACACCAAGATCGAGAAAAATACGTTCGAGACGCAGGAACCGAGTTCCTTAATTCCATGGTAAAGGAGTTACGCAAAGCGAAGGAATAGAGCATGAGACTTCACCGCACGCACACCTCGGCGAGAATGGAGTTGCTTGAACGAAAGAATAGAACTCTAAAAGAGGCAGCTAGGACTCTACTCGCGGACTCGGGACTCCCAACCAAATTCTCGGGCGGAAGCTACTGATACTGCATGTTATACTCAGAATAGATCTCTACTGACAAAGCAGCATAAGAGAACACCATATGAACTATAGAACGGCAGGAAGCCTTCTCTATCTTATTTCCATAGTTTTGGTTGTTCATGCTTTATCCACAATAATGGGAAAGATCAGCTAAAGACTTTTGATAGCAAGTCAGATCAGGGAGTATTCTTAGGATACTCTCGGGTCAACAAAGCTTTTGAGTATTCAACTATCGGACTCTTTGCGTGGAGGAAAGCCCTCATGTTGTTTTTAACGAGTTTGCTACGAAGACGGGAGCAATAACTCAAATTCCGAATCCGAGGACATCGAAGCAGCCTACGGGATCTAAGCTTAAAAGACAAATTCGAAAAGATCCAGCTATGTTGGGACGATGATTCAGACGAAGAAACTGAAGACAAATCTACTGAATCTCAACCAGCTGAGCAAGTAGCTGAGAAGATTGATTCTCCCGAACAGAATCAATCCCAGGTAACTCAGGTCGATGAGGAAACCGTAGAGGTAATGCGAGACCAACACTACCGAGAATAACAACTCGGGGGGGAACGTCTAGTAATGTTCCCGAGCTGAATGCCCCCGAACACGGTGACTCGGTAGATCACACTCTTGTTCTTGAATTACTTCAATCTCGGAATAGTACAACCGAAATGCCTAACTTACCTACTATCCGTGTTGAACAAATTTCGGATGAAGAGTTAAAACATCGTAGATCGTGGCTAGATGCTCACACTCGCTCGATCTTATAATTGGAGATCCTTCAAGACATGTCAAGACAAGATCCAGATTTTGTCAAGGAGAAAGCGCATTATTTTCCCCGCTTCTTGTCTATCGAAGAGCCTCGGAATATTGAGGATACACTTAAAAATGCTTGGATGGATTATTGCTATGCGAGAAGAGCTGAATCGGTTCACGAGAAACGAAGTATGGGAGCTTGTAGACGAGACCCGGCATCAACATGTCATTGGAACCAAATGGGTCTTCAAAAACAAGCGAGATGAAAACAACGTTATAGTAAGGAACAAAGCAAGACTCGTGGTTAAAGGCTACCGTTGTCGAAGGGATAGATTTCGATGAGACGTTCGCTCCAGTTGCAAGATTGGAGGCAATTAGACTATTCCTAGCCTACGCAACACATCAAAGATTCAGAGTTTATCAAATGGATGTGAAGTCTGCGTTCTTGAATGGCGTGCTGAAAGAAGAAGTCTATGTGGAACAACCGCCCGGCTTTCAGCAGGGACATCAAGTATATAGACTCAGAAAGGCTCTATACGGGTTAAAACAAGCACCCAGGGCTTGGTACGATACCCTGTCTGAGTTTCTTCTTCAGAAAGGTTTTCAGAAAGGCACAGTAGACCGCACTCTATTCAGCATTCGACTGGAAGAAGACTTATTACTTGTGCAGATCTACGTGGATGACATTATCTTCGGTTCGAAGAATGTCATCATGTGTCAGCAATTTGAAAAGATGATGAAGGATAAGTTCGAGATGTCGATGATGGGTGAAATGAACTACTTCCTTGGCTTTCAAGTCAAGCAATCTGAAAAGGGAACGTTCATCAACCAAGGCAAATACACTCGAGACCTCATCAAAAGATTCGGCTGCACATCCGGCAAATCAATCAAGATCCCGATGAACACGAATATGAAGTAGATCTTGATAAAGAGGGAGTATCAGTAGACCAAACTGAATACCGTGCTATAATTGGTTCTTTATTATATCTAACAGCTACTCGTCCTGACATAACTTATGCTGTAGGTGTCTGTGCTCGATTTCAGGCGAATCCCAAGCAGAGTCATATGGACTCAGCAAAGAAGATTCTCCGCTATCTACGAGGAACACCTGACATGGGTTTATGGTATCCAGCTGATGATAATATTGAACTAACTGGTTATTCTGATGCTGACTATGTAGGATGTAGAATAGACCGAAAATCAACTTCAGGAACGTGTCAGTTCCTTGGCAGTAAGCTGATCCCATGGTTTTCAAAGAAACAGCACTCAGTGGCCACGTCGACTACTGAAGCTGAATACATGGCTCGCCGGAAGTTGTTGCGCCCAAATCCTTTGGGCCGAGACAAAGAATGAGAGACTATGACGTCATTCAGAATGAAGTGCCGATCTTCTGCGACTGTACCAGTGCTATTGCAATCACTCAGAATCCTGTTCTTCACACAAGATGCAAGCACGTGGACATCAGCCATCACTTCATTCGTGACCATGTCGAAAAGAAGGATATCAGAATGGAAAAGATCCATACTGACAAACAAAGGGCCGATATCTTGACCAAGCCTCTAGCCGAATCCGATTCGGAGAACTTTCGGTAGAGCTAGGTCTGCTGGAGCCTACCGACCCCGATCGGCAATAAGGTTTCGGGAGAGGAACATTCCGGTGAGGGGGAATGATCACTCTCGATCGAGTAAGTTCAGTACGTAGAGATTCATAAAACCATCTACACGAGGTATCAGCTGACTACTATGTTCAGCTGACAGGTTTGCGTATCTCCACTAGTATCTAATGCAACAATGATAAGCATTTATTATGTAGATTCAGCATGATTTAAATATCTCTTAGTTTGTCATTTATTGATAACAGATTACATTTAATACACGACATTCTATGCACAACTTTGCTGAACTCTGTGCGCATTAAATGCATGTCGTATCATAGTTACTCTTTAGGCATGTTTACAACTTGCATTGACTTAGACGGCTTTTGTGATCATTACCTTTTATAATATTGAATCTTAACCGTCCATCTCATAAAGTAGGTTTAAACTCAGCCTTAGATCGATAACTGTTCATCTTCTAGACATGTACATATTTCGATCAATTCTTAAGAACCGCCATATTCGCACTTAACATTTCGATCATATCTTACCTCCGAAAATCCTAGAATACCTTTGTGCAAAAACCCTCATTTGCTTACTTTCACCTCGATCAAATTCTCGGTATGCCTACATGTAGTTACTTATGTGTTGATCATTATTGATTAGTATCATATATAAAAAGTTTATTTAAAAAAAAAATCGATACTGATAACAACTTCATGTAACAGGTACAATGGCGGAAACCAATATCTCTATGATATCTCCAGCGGATATGCAGAACATTTTGGAGAAGGATCGCGTGTGGTTTGAACCCACCATGGATTTCTATTCATGCGATCCGGAGTATATGGATGAGATCTTCTCGGCCTGCGCGAGTCGGGGACCGGAGAAATTTCTGTCTAGGAGGCCTTCGTTCTTCCTCCCGAGACAGGTTGCAGAGCTGTATTTGAATTCAGACGCAGTGTCTGGAGATATAGTGGCGAGATTCGTTGCCCATTCTATCCAAAACGCCACTATGGAGCTGAAGCAGATGTCCATCAAGGATGCCTTGAAGCGGAGTTTTGATCTGCCCTCCGAAGGGACCCGATCCGATCGGGTGCGAGAGACGACCGAGTTGATGAATACCTTACCGTCTTCTGTGGAAAGCCCACTACATTCAGAGCTGCTTTTCCGAAGAACAGCATGTTGCCTCAGTTCAGGGCACTTACCTATATAGTGACGCAGCTACTGACAAGCCAAGCAGGGTCGTTTGACCAAGTGTCGAGGCCTAAGATTCAGATGATGATGGCCATATACGATCGAGCCCAAATAAATTGGACGGAGTTCTTTCTCCGAGAATTCATGGCTCAGGCTGCTAAGTTCGACAAAGCATCGAACACGCTGAGCGCAAAGGGCAAATTGCTGTATGGACTCAAACTGTCCATCATGATCGAAGATTTATGTGGATCTGAGCCTATCACCTACAGTGACAAGGAGTACTTCAATGTGAAGAAGGTCAGATTTCACAACAAGACAGCAGCGCTTTAGCAGATAGGGTCAGGACCCTCAGCAGTCTCTCCGAAATCAAAGTCTCAGCAGGCTACGCCTACAAAGAAAAGAACCCCTCCCGCTAAAACTCCTAAGGCACCGGCAAAGAAACTGAAGAAAGCCGCCGAGGTGCCGGCCTCCGAGGAGGTTCCACAAGTGCCCGCCGAACGAGGCTCCCGAGAAGACTACTCGGCCCATGCAGTGGTTGATGAGTCCGAGTCTTCGAGAAGACTCGGTCCGTGGAAAAGATTGTTTCCACCGAAAGGGACCAAGGGGATGCTTCGAAGCTCGGAGCGCGAGATATTCGGCGCCTAGACACCCCCCCCCTTCTCGTCCCTCCACTCGGCTCGGTACCTCCAACCGAAGAGCGAGACTTCACACATAGACTTGGAGTCCGAGACCGCATCCGAAGGTGAATCAATCGGGATGGAAGCTTCAAGTGATTATATCCAGAGCATCCCGAGAAATTCCGCAACTAGTTCCGGAGCTTGCCGACTACTCGGGACTTATTGCTCATCGCCAAGACAAAGCAAGGCTCCACATGTTGCTCGCGACATCGGGAGTGGCCTCGTCTACGCGCCTTATCCTCCACTACTCCCGTCGCCACCGCATGAAGAGGAATTGAGACCGAGAGAGGAGATAGGCTATTCGGAGCCCGAAGACCTCGGCTCAATGGACAATCCGAGGGCTGCAATGCCGGCCATGATTCATGATCGACAGCACGCCTCCGGCCCAAAGACCCTCGGATGGGTCGGACCACGACGACCCACCCTGATTCGAGCCCCGGAAAGCCCGATGAGGGACATCCACGGGACAAGGATACCCATACCGAAACCGCTCCACCTCTCGGTATCCTTGGTCCCGAGAAGTCCAAGGCCGGTGCTTCGTCCTCGGCGAGCCCGCTCGGCTCTTCTTTGCGATCGACTTTCGAAGCGGCGCCCGGCCCGGACCGCAAAGAGATCTCGATCAGTGGCAAAAGCCTTAACCGCCCAAGGGATCAAAAATCGAGATCTTGCGAAGGCTATCCATAGGACATGGAAGCGGATCGCTCAAGCCACGACTAAGGAACTTCGGGGGCTGAAGTCTTCGTCTCTTCATCGGCCGCCCCCGATGTTTCCGCGCTTATTTCGAAGCGTTGGCTCGGCAGCAAGTCAAATTCGAAGCTCGGTTCAAGATCTTTCGAGAGAGCCAAGCCAAGCTACTAGATGAATTTTTGGCTTCTAAACCGGCTCATACCGACGCTATCACCGAACAATCCGAGGCCACCGAACAAAGACTTGAGATTATCCAACTGGCCTTGGAAGACAAGATCACTGAGAAGCGGAAAGACTTCAAGGAAGCAGCTGACCTCTCTCACAAGCAAGAACAGGGAAAACCTTACCATGGAGAGGAACGAGTTGCATGAGGCTCTGACTAAGCTCCACGATCGTCTTGATGAGTTGTCAACCTCCTACAAAAGTCTGAAGAAGCCAGTCCTAGTCCCTACCCCGGTGCTCATTGATGATGCCAAAAAGGGGGAAAGTGAAGGAAAAAGGGAAGGAAAGAAGAGTACTGAGAAGCTGCCTCAAACTCAGTCTCAGAAGGGTGAGGCCTAGGGTGTTTCGGCTGCGAGCACAGCTGAAACCGGCCCAAGTGGCTCAGGACCCCAGCAGACTACTCAAGCAACCCAGACTCCCAAAGACATTATTAAGGAGGTTGCTGAGTACGCTGAACAGGCGGTGGAGGACTCAGAAGAAGAAGAGGTTCCTATTCCACCACCAGTTCAAGAAGGCAAGGGCAAACAGAAGCTTAAAATTCCAACCCCTCCAGCAAAGAGATTAAGATACATATCTGCTGAGGAGGAAGCCCAAATAGCTGCGGATGAGAGCCGCGCGGAGAAATTGCAGAGGCCGAAGCGCCTAACAAGCCAAAGTCTAAGCTCGCCAAAGGAAAGACTAAAGCCCCATCCGAGAGGAGGAAAGAGAACCGCTAGAGCGCCTCCGAGAAAGCTCATCATAACGAGATGAAGAGGACAGAGAAAAAGACAATGATGAGCAAGCAGCAGAAGAATACTGAAGGCAGGGTACATCCAAATCTAGATCTAGTACCCCTGCTGAATCGGAACAAGCTCCTCAGAAGCCTCAAGAGCAAGATGCGTAAATTGAAGAAATCTTTGCTCGAGATGGATAGATATCTCTACGAGAGGAGAGGAAGCTAGACGAGATAGAGGCCGCCGGACGAGAGGATACTTTTGGTAGAGCTTGAGGCACTCAGGAAGCGTACTGAACAAGAGGCCAGGCTGAGAGTTCCTTCGAAAGCTGATATCCCTTATCGATACAGAAGGTTCAGGAAGCCAAACGATCTGAAAACACATAGATGGCCGAGATCAGACGAATGGATGCCTATTCGGTTCAATCGGAGATGGGAATCGCCAAGATAGAGTTTATCAAGAGAAATTATTTACGGCGATTCCGGCTCGAAATGTCTAAGGCCGATGCCTATGTCGAGTGGATGACCATTACCGAACCCGATCTTTACCCATATATGCACGAGCAAGAATGGCGAAGGGGTAGTAGTCGGCGTTCTCGAAGCAAGGATCATTCCTCCACCCGGAAGACAAGACGACTCAAGACATCTCGGAATGATTGAACAAGAAGTGAAGAATGCTGCGTTGAACAGAGGACTAGAACAAGATGATCCAGCAGACTTCGCCGAATACCTGAAGCTGAGGAAGAACACGTTCAGAATGTATGGAGTCCCACTGCCTGAAGATAAATCCCAAGGTTTCATGAATAGGATTCAGCAGTTTAAGGGTTCTCCCTCTTAGTTCTTCTTTTAGCTTAGCAAGATTTGTAATGTACTGAACTAGTTATTATATATATACAAATCTTCTGTTGGCTCTGACAACTACTTGTTGTCTAAATAGCCGTGTTTGCTTTATGCTTTAACACTCAGAATCACTGAAGTGATTACTGACACACACACGTTGTTTATTTACTTGTCAGTTTTTGCTCGGTTAGATCTCTGATAGACTAGACTTTCGGAGAGTTATTATTTCTCTTAGGGGGAAATTGTTGCATGGGGGAAATTATTGTAAAGGGGGAAATTGTTCTGCCCTGTCTCCCTCAGTAGTCTAGCACTTACCAGACAACTCCACTGATCCTACTTGTAATATTTGTAAGGAGCTCGTTTTCGAGTAAGTTAGTGTTTAGCATAGTTGATAGGACATAGATGATAGGTTTTGGCATCATCAAATAGGGGGAAATTGTTGGGTGATGATTCAATCCTCAGCATGATCATACTTGTGGGAAATGACTCTTATCTTCTATACTGAATCATGCTCAGTAGCCTCGTGCTCTGAACTGTTGAGAAGATTTGAAGATCCCAAAACCCTATCTGATTGGTGAACCATTCCTTTGTATTCGTATTTGTCTCTGAGGTTTCAGACTCAGTAGACACTCTGCTCTGGTCAAGGCGCTCAGTAGCTCATCAGCCTCGGCACCGGTGTAGAAGACTCGCATATCTTGGACTCGGCGAGAGCAAGATATGCGAGAGAGTTAGTTGAACCGAACTCGGCGAGAGTAGTTCACTGGACTCGAACCGATCTTCGATAGACTTATCTCCGCAGGCTATCTACCGAATACAAGGTCAGACTCAGCAACGGCAGATAGTCTTCAGGACTATCAGAATCTTTTGAAAGACAATCAGCATTGTCATGTACGAGGAAGAGAGAAGTCAGCTTCAGTCTGTCTCGAAGTTTGTGCTGTCTCAACAACTTCATCTACCTCGACGAATGACAAGCATACACGTGTCTTCTCACCTGCTAAAGCTGCAGTCAACCTTTTACCTAAAAAGGTGGGAAAGTACACTGTTACCTACACCAAAAGAGCCGTTTGCTACCAAAAAGAGAGAGAGAGAAGAAGATCATCTCCAACGGATCTATTTCAATCTCTGCTCTATAAATAGAGGGATCATTCAAGATTTGAGAGAGAATGCGCGCACCTAGAACACGAGAGAGCATTCAAACGAGCGATATTAACGACTAAGTCCTCCGCAAGAAACAACCGAGTTATCTCCGGCGAAAGACTACATCCAGCTCAAAAGGAACCAAGCCGAACCGACATAAGCTTCCAAGTATCCAAGCGGCCGACACGAACCTATAGCTAAACCCTCGACTGTTCGTCGCTCTAGATAGCTACATTCTCGTTCCTTATCCCTCTAACCCTAAGCTCACTTGTTATATCCATAGCTTAGACGAAGGAGTTCACATTTGAACCCAATCCTTATTGTATAAGGACTCCTTCACTGTTGGAGAAGTTTGTCAAACACTTTAAGTTTGATAGTGTTGTAAACTGAGACTTGGATCAGTATAAAAACCAAGACGCGGCTTTGCCCAGTGTGCAAGCTGACTGAGACTAACTCAGGATAATAAATAGCCTCCTGATCATTCGGGACAGTGGACGTAGGATTTGAGCGATATCCGAACCACTTTAAAAATCCTGTGTCTCTCACTGCTTTCTTAACTGTTGCATTGATTTTACTATTCATATCGAACATCATATTTAAATCAATCAACTGTCTCAAAGATATCGAACTTTTAAATCTACTCGAACCGAGACTTAAAACGTTTTCTCACAAAAATTGATTTGGGCCTACACAATTCCGCACACTGAACTCTCACTGAACGATACTGAATTCTGACCTAGTCAGTTAGCATATCTCAGCTGAGTCAGTACTCTTTTAGCCTTTAACTCGATTCGTAACAGTTTATGCAGTCCGGCCGAATCAAGTTTTGCATGCGTACACCATCCTGAATAGGACTGTTCAAGTTCGAAATTGAGAAATCGAATCAGGTGTATTCACCCCCCCCCCCTCTACACCTGACCGTACACTCGGGACCAACACATTGTTTTGGAAAACTCATCTCACAAAACTGGTAGCTCAAAACTGCAAGCAAGCCACGCAGGTGGACGTTTACTTACATAATCTTACTACTTTCGTGTAGAGTCCAATTAATGGAGGTCCGATTAACTGTTTAATATCCAAATTAATGGAATCTAATTAAACATTTAATTTTAAAATTGCTTAGTCTTTTTGTTCAAAAGGTTTGTAACGAATCATGCAATCCCACATAATTCCTAAAGCATGTAATTTCTAAACGCACATAATAAAACGTGCTCGCGAAAAATAAAACATGCTTTTAGAAACGATATAAATCCTATTTACATGCTTTTTTAAGCGCAATTAATCACATAATCACATGCTAAAGCATAAGTAAAAATAAATACGCAAATAGGAAATTTAAAATCGTTATCGGGCTTAAAAACACGTAACCCTAACTATTACATTTCCCGATCATGATACAGATCTTCGAAATCTTCAAAAATCTTCGAATCTGGAAACTGCGACTTAAACCCGCTCGAAAAACCGCCATTGCCATGTCATCAGGGGTCCGCCACGTGGTAGACACGTGGCGCACACGCCGGCGAACCCGGTCAACGAGATGGGCCGACGTGGCGCGCCACGTTAGCATCGTCTTCTTCATCACCATCGCGCCGCCGCCGCCGAAGCGCGCCGTCGCAGCCGCCGCCTCCCAGACCGGTGCCGCAACCTCCCCAACCGGCGCCGCCGCGTGAAATCGGGCGGGAGCGCGCGCAGCCCGCGCGATCTGCGCCTGTCGCCGCGCGCGCGGCAGCCGCCGCCTCGCGCCGCCTGCCGCCGTCTGCTTCGTCATCCCTGACGTCTCCCGGACGTCTGCCGTGAAGAACAGCCGGCGCCGGCTCCTCAAACGCGAGAAAACGCGTCGCCGTGCGCCGCCATCTCCGACCCCCCTTGCCGCTCAAAATTCGTCCTCTCCGAGCCGCGATTCGATCAATTGAAAGAGGGGAAACGTAATTGGAACACTCACGACCACCGGGTAACGGATTCCGGTCGAGATTAGTTCCTCAATTTCCCGAATTTCAAACGATTCGCCGGAACGAATTCATAACGAGTAGCCTACTTCAGACGTCAATTCTAGTCGCATTCGGGATCGGATGATCCTTTACGACCTATCGACGCGAAGCTCGTAAGACGAGGATTCCAGCGGTTTAAGCCGATTGTCGATCTGACTTCGGATGCGCCGGGAATCTCCGCCGCAAGATGCGGCGGAACCCTAGCCAAACTTGGGTTTTCGCTCGAATTGGGGCTTTTCTGGACAGCACGACCACTTCCCCTTCCCGACGCAATTCCGGACAAACCGGAAATCGTAATGGGTCGTGAGACCTATCCAGACGAAGCTAACGAGAAGACAATAAAATCTATTTAAACGGATCGGAAAACTGATACTACATGCGCCCACACGTGCCTCTGCAATCAGGCACTCGTGTTCTGCCAGAAAACTAGGGTTCCGCCTTTTTTCCGTCTTTCTGCGCGTCGTGCCTCGATTTTTGTGCAACCCGGACCAAAATACAGTACAAAAATAGTAACACATTGGTCCTATCAACTACTCATGAATTTTCTCACGAGAAAAACATTACAACGCGGTCAAAATAGTGGCTCGCATGCCGCCCCAAACACGAAAAATAGCCCGATAACGACGGAATTGAAACCTAATCATGCATCTAACAGCAACAATCAGAGCCTAAACCAGGCTCTGATACCAATTGAAGGAATATGAAAGGAAGAAATCGATACCTCTTCCTTCGTATGTTGTCGTAGCTCTGATTGTTGCTCCCGTGTCAGATCTTCTGATCTGTGTCCCGGCCTTTTTCTTCCTCTGGGTGGTCAGAGAACTAAAGAAAATAAAAATATGTCTCTCTCAAAACTCGCGTGCGTGAGTTATGATTTTTCTGTATTCTGTTCTGAACAGAATACTAATATATATAGGCTTCAAAAGGCAATATAATATTAATATATTTGTAGCCCATTAATTTAATTATATTCCAATGGACTTCCACATAATTAGCCCATAATATAATTAATTAATTTCTTTGAGCTACTAATATTTATCAATTAATTGGCCCACCAATTAATTCCGGATAAATAACATTATTAAATAATGTGAAAAAACATTAATCCATTAATAATGATTTCTGAGAGACAATAAATTACTAGGCAACTAATTGGGCCAGATCAGGGATCCAATACAAGAAATAAAGCGGGGCCTCCAATTAATTAATTATCCATGCTCGGCCCGAGCAAAATTAATTAATTAACACGCATTCATTCCACTAGAGAATCCGTGCTTGACTTACCCCTTTATCCCAATTTGAGCAAGGGCTTGTATTTTAGACTTAATCAATCTCCGTATTTAAGATAGAAATATACGTTAATTAATTAAGCTCACTGACAGCTTAAATTAATTAACATCTTATATTCCTGAGTAGTACGACTCGACCTTATTAACACACCTGAACTTAATCAACCGGCCGGGTTTAGTGTGCTAATCCTTTCGAGTTCCTCAGGGGATATTATCAACCCATTTTACTAGGATACGGATGCAAGATACAGACAACCAGCCTGAGCCACAAATAACTACTAACACCCAAGATACGTAGATCCCGCCGCTCATTTGACGTTCACCATAGTAGGTCAAAGTGATAGATAGCCAAATGCACTCAGCTGAAGTCTTACCAATCTTAAGATCAGCTAAGTCACCGAGATCTTGGTTCTCCACTAAGGTCAGTTAGGAGAACACATCTCACTGTGATCCTTCAATATACCACCTTAAGTGTACCAGTAAAGACAAGCAGCTAAGACAAGCCACTTCTTATCTAAACTGCAGCTTAAACCGACAACTTCATCCTTAAGTTGTCTCAGCTATGTTAACTGTTTATATCTTGTCAGTTCAACCAATTTGTGTTGTCTTCTGTGATACCCGACACACCGCACAAATCTAACTTTTAGACAAGATAAAGGATAACATGTGCAAATATACATATTTATCAGATAGGAGAATAAAACAGTGGTAAGGACAAAAACACATTGTATACAAGCATAAAAGTGCTTCCAGTATACAAAATCCCAACAGCAAGATGCTGACACCACACCTCAGGCGAAGAACAAACAGAAAGTAATCGCACCTCAGCCATGCAGCAACAAACAACTGACCAAAGGTTCCAGCCCCAGGACACCGAGATCAAACTCAGGGGGAACCAAGAAGGTCAGATAGGCAGAACAGTACAAGGAGCCACTGTATGAGCACTCGGCTCAGTACGACTCGTACTATAATGAGCCTAGGGTCAGGAGAAGCGCAAAGACTCAGAAGAAGAAAGCGCTTGAACCCAAAATCATCAGCAGAAAGTCAGTATCTCCAAGTCCTCTGGAGAAGAAAGCTGACAAGGTTCAGAAGAAGAAGTCTCAGACTTCTAAGGTCCCGAGACAGATTTGGGTTCCGAAATCACCCACTAACCAGTAAGGACCCAACTGAACCAAAGGGTACCTAAAGATGCTTCTGTTTTGCAGGTGCATAAGGGCCCATGGATAGTGGACAGCGGCTGCTCAAGACACATGACATATCAGAAGAGCCTCCTGATCAACTACATACAAGAAGATGGTCCCAGAATTGAGTTTGGTGACAACTCAAAAGGCTGCACAAGGGGATCCGGAACACTGAACATTGGGACTGCTTCAGTTCCAAGAGTAACATATGTTGAAGGACTTCAACATAATCTCCTTTCTGTCAGTCAATTCTATGATAATCTTAACAGAGTTATCTTTGACGCTGGCTTCTGTGATGTTGTTGACAAATCTACAGGGAAAACAGTGTTATCAGGTTCGCGGAGGAAGAACATCTATGTTGCAAACTGGAGAACCGTAGAACCTGAGGCTTGCTTACTCGCACAGACAACATCTGGTGACAAGTCAGGATGGCTATGGCACAAAAGACTCAGCCACCTGAACTTCAAGACCATGAACAAGCTAGCCAAGAACTCCAAAGTCAGAGGACTGCCCAACGAATCGTTTATCAAAGATAGAAACTGTGAAGCATGTATGAAGGGAAAGCAAACAAAGAATAGCAATCCACCTATTCCGTCACCTTCCACTGATGGAATCCTTCAGCTGCTGCACATGGACCTATTCGGGCCAGTCTCTCCAGTGACTATAAGAGGCAAGAAGTATGCCCTCGTCGTTATTGACGACTATTCGAGATATACTTGGGTTATCTTCATCGCCAATAAGTCTGATGTTCAAACTGAGTTGCCCAATCTCCTGAAGAAGCTCAGTGTGGAAAAGGACATCAAGATTCAAAGAATTCGCTCGGACAGAGAAACAGAGTTTCTAAACTCAGTAGTTAAGACGTACTGCGATAAAGAGGGAATTAAACACGAGACATCAGCCACGCGCACCCCTCAGCAGAACGGACTTGCTGAACGAAAGAACAGAACACCTAAAGAAGCAGCAAGAACGCTCCTCGCAGACTCCGGACTACCCTCGAAGTTCTGGGCTAATGCTACTGACACCGCCTGCTATACTCAGAACCGCTCACTACTCACTCAGCAACACATGAAGACACCATATGAATTATGGAAAGGGAGAATTCCTTCGATATCTCATTTCCATATTTTTGGCTGTCCTTGCTTTATCCACAATAACGGGAAAGATCAGCTGAAGGTCTTTGATAGCAAATCTGATCAAGGAGTTTTCTTAGGATACTCTCGAGTCAGTAAAGCCTTCAGAGTCTTTAACTATCAGACTCTTTGTGTGGAGGAAAGCCCTCATGTTGTTTTTGATGAATTTGTTACTGAGAACAGGAAAGATACAGAGACAAATACTGATAATGTCAGCAGCAAGCTACAGGATCTCGGACTTACTGATAAAGCTGAAAAGATCCAGCATTGTTGGGTTGATGAGTCAGACGATGAACAAACCCAGACTCAACCAACAGTCGATGTAGCTGACCTAGTTGATTTTACCGAACAGAATCAACAAAAGGTAACATCGGTCGATGAGGAAGCCCCCGTGTTAATTGAGACCTCTACTGAGAATATAAACTCAAGGGGAACGATTAATGTTCCTGAGCTAAATGCCCCTGAACCTGGAAACTCAGTAGATCCTAATCTTCTTACTGAAATACTGCAATCTCAGAACAGTACTACTGAAATGCCTAACACTCCTACTGATTCTGCAGAAGTTGTATCAGAAGAAGAAGCCAGACTCAGACGATCTTAGCTAGATGCTCACTCTTCAGATCTCATAATAGGAGATCCGTCAGCGACGATAAGAATAAGATCGAGATTAAATCAAGGCGAAAGCTCACTATATTCTTGTTTCTTGTCTACAGAAGAACCTCAATCGATAGAGGATGCACTTAATGATGCTGACTGGATCATCGCCATGCAAGAAGAGCTGAACCAGTTCGTCCGAAACGAAGTTTGGGAGCTTGTAGACAGACCTAGACATCAGCACGTGATTGGTACTAAGTGGGTCTTCAAAAACAAGCGAGATGAAAACAACGTCATTGTCAGAAATAAAGCACGACTAGTTGCAAAGGGATACAGTCAGGCAGAAGGAATTGACTTTGATGAAACATTCGCTCCAGTCGCTAGATTGGAAGCCATTCGTCTATTCCTAGCTTATGCAACACATCAAGGCTTCAAAGTCTATCAAATGGATGTAAAGTCAGCTTTTCTGAACGGCGTACTGAAGGAAGAAGTCTACGTGGAACAACCGCCCGGGTTTCAGCAGGGACATCAGGTATACAGACTTAGGAAAGCTCTGTATGGGTTAAAACAAGCACCCAGGGCTTGGTATGATACCCTATCAGACTTTCTACTTCAGAAAGGTTTTCAGAAGGGGATAGTAGATCGCACCCTATTCAACATAAAGTCAGGAGATGACATCCTACTGGTGCAAATCTACGTGGACGACATCATTTTCGGCTGTAGAAACGAGATCATATGTCAGCAGTTCGAGAAGATGATGAAAGAGAAATTCGAGATGTCCATGATGGGAGAGATGAATTATTTCCTTGGATTTCAAGTGAAGGAATCTTCATCAATCAAGCCAAATACACTCGAGATCTTCTCAAGAGATTCGGCTGCGACTCCAGCAAGCCAGTCAAAATCCCCATGAACACGAATTTTAAAATAGATCTAGACAAAGAGGGAGCTTCTGTTAACTCTACTGATTATAGAGCTATTATTGGTTCTTTGTTATATTTAACAGCTAGCCGACCTGATATAACTTATGCTGTAGGTGTATGCGCAAGATTTCAAGCGGATCCCAAGCGAAGTCATTTAGACTCAGCAAAGAAGATTCTGCGATATCTACGAGGAACACCCGTCTTTGGGTTATGGTATCCTGCCGATGATAATCTAATCCGACGGAGTTATTCGATGCCGATTATGCGGGATGCGGGGATAGATCGTAAGTCAACTTCCGGAACGTGTCGGTTCCTAGGCAAAGCAAGCCGATATCTTGGTTCTCAAAGAAACAAGCACTCCGTAGCAACGTCCACTACCGAAGCCGAGTACATGGCTCGCCGGAAGTTGCTTGTGCCCAAATCCTTTGGCTTCGACAACAACCGAGAGATTATGGTATCACTCGGAATGAAGTGCCCATCTACCGTGACTCCACAAGTGCTATTGCCATAACTCAGAACCCAGTTCTACATACGAGATGCAAGCACGTGGATATCCGACACCACTTCATCAGAGACCATGTTGAGAAGAAGGATATCAGAATGGAGAGAATCCATACTGACAAGCAAAGGGCAGACATACTGACCAAACCACTAGCTGAGTACAGATTCAGAGAATTATCGGTTGAGCTAGGTACCTTGGATCCTACCGAAATGCATCGGTAGAAGGCAACTACCGATAGCGGCTTATGGAGACAATTGGCAACATTTGGTATCGGTAGATGGAACCAAGATCGACGCATCGGTAGATTCCGCATGCTGATTCAAGTAGGAAGAATCACAATGTACACAGCAAGGGGGAACACGCTTATCAGTACTTCAACCATCCTCCTACGATATAACGGTAACCAGCTAATCGAAAGTTCAGTTGAAGAGGTTTGCGTAGTATCATATACTTAATTTCTTTTCAGAAGCATGTTTGTATTTACTATATCAGTCGCACGAAGTCAGCAGTTAATGTGCATTTATTTCCCGCCATTAATAGTTTAAGGAAAGGTCAGTAGGAAACCTTCTCATTCGAATAACTGAGTAATTAATGCTGTTTGTCGCGCATTTAATGCATGTCTTCTCACTTACCTTTATTACGTAAGTTTATGTTAGAGGCGGCTTTGGTAATCATTCCTTTTTTAACATTCAATCTCAGCCGTCCATAAGATTTGAAAGATTAAAATTGGATCGTATGATCAAAACTTATAATCAGACGTTATATATAAAATCTTTCATCTTCTATCCTTTCCTCACTTTTCGCCATTTACAACTTAAGAGCTATCTTCGAGCGTTTCAGTTTTCTCAAAATCTTCTCAAACTGCCTCGCATTTGCATTCTTCTCAAGCTCTTTAGTATTCGGTAATGTATTGAAACCTGCTTAATACTTCTAACTTACTCTATTTTCAAGTACTAACAAGTTGTTTTGCAGATTTCAATGGCGACAGTGCTTTTCGTCAAGTAGATATTTCCTATCTGGAGCCGGTCTTTGATGCTCTGGAGCGTTCTGGTCTTCAGGAGTTGGTAACAAAACACCCGAGATCGTATCTGCCAAGGCAAGTGGCAGAGGTGTATTTCAACTGGAAGTCGCTTGCGTCTGGAGGCGAGGAATCTTCTTTCGCCTACATGAAAGAAGTTGATCAGAATTGTTGGGATTCTACACAACGAGTCTTCAATGTCAGGGACGCTTTGGTGCTGACGTTCGACCTTCCAGACTCCGGTATTTCTTCCATCGGGTACAAGGAGAAAGAGACAAATGAATATGTCCATAAGTTATGCGGACGAACTGACATCTCGTTCAAGACAGCTTTGCCGAAGAACCTTTTGCTCCCCCAATACAGAGGACTAGCCTACATAGTCTCTCACATACTGACTAGCTCAGCTGGATCATACGATCAACTATCCAAACCAAGGATTCAGCTGATGATAGCGATCGACGACGAAATTGAAGTGAACTGGGCCGATTATTACGTTTCTGAGATGAAGGCCCAAGCCCAGAAATTCACTACCTTACCCACTGGAGAGAGGAAGTTAGCCAGTGTGGGCAAATTACTTTATGGGACTAAGATGTCAGTCCTCATTGAGACCTCTGTTCAAAGGCACTCATTGTTCGCTGACTCAAAATTCTTTGACATGAAATTGATTAAGTTCAAAACAAAAGCAGTGACTGAGAAATCTATCGGGAAAGGGCCGGCTGAGCCGAAGAGAGCTGCATCTGCTCTGCCCCCTCATACCGAAGTGCCTAAGAGGAGGAGGCTAACTAAGCCTGCACCGCTGAGGTCTCGGTTGCTCGGCCCTCTCACCGTCATTGAACAAGCTCCTCCTCACACACAAGAAGAGCAAATTTTGGACTCTGATACTGGCATTGAGGGTGCGACCCTCAAAGATAAGGTCCAGGTCATCAGCTCTGAAGAGACCCAGTCGGATGTTAGGGAACCGACTGAGGAGACTCCGACTGAGTTGACAACTATTCATTCCACTCGTCTCCGTGCCACAGCTGAAGTACACGATCATATTCCTGAGATCGCTGGGCACTCAGACATAGTCGACATAGCCCTCAGGGCAAGGGTTCAAATGCTACTGAGATTTCTGAGTTGGGATATTCTACAGAAATAATCAAAACTCACTCAGTCGTCAACTTGCTCGATGAGGAGCAGAAATTACAAGAAGTCATAGGGTACGGAGAGCCAGCTGACTTGGCTACTCTCGAAGATCTCAGAGCCGCTATGCTTTATCTTCAAAGCTTGCGAGAGTCAGTTCCTGGTGATACTCCTCCGCCCCCATCTCCTCCTGCTGATAAGGATGATAATAAGAACAATGATGATGATGATGATCAGAGGAAGGATCAGACACCCAAGTATACAGAGTTGGGAGGCTCTGCTGAGGGTTCAACTCCCCGTGAGAAGAGCAAATCACCACATCCTGATACATCAGGTGATGCTCAAGGTGCTCCGAAGTACAGTCGGGAGCAGCTCCTCACGTTTTCTGAGCAGAGGCTCGGAACCAGTTCTTACCAGATTCAGCCTATCGATTCCGTGTCCTCGAAGTCTGTTAACAAAGCCATTAGACGTCAAGGAGAGAAGAACAGACTATTGGCTAAGGACGTCCGTCTGAAATGGACAAAGTACACTAAGGCTCAGACAGTGAGCTTAGACGGACTAGCCGGCCGGCATCTCAAAAACTCCGAAGCTCCTCCTCAACCAAATTTTCGGGGAGATAATTGAGGCTGCCTTAGCCGCTCAGAAAATCAATTTAGAAGCTCAGGGTCAGCAGTTGCTCCAGAATCAGCAGACGATCTTTTCAGAGCAGCTGACTCAAGCTCTTGAAACTATTAAGCTCGAAATTGATGAGAAGAATAAGATTGCCACCTCTAGCCTTCAGAAAGCTATTACCCAACGAAGTGAGGCTCGAAACTTATTCGGAAAGAAATGACAGAATCGCAGGATCGGGCTCTGCCGAAACTCCGTCGAGAGTCACCGCATGCCTTAAAACATCTAGAGCCGATCGGGAAAAAGATCGGGAATTATACTGCGATCTCGTCAAGGACTTCGAATCCACAGCTTCTCATATTAAGGATTCAGTCCACAATGTGGAAAGAGACATTCAAGCCATCCGCACCCAACTCTCTAAGGCAGATGATGCCAAAAAGGGGGAATGTATTATGAAAGATGAACCTGAAACGGATACGGCTGAAGTCCAGATCTTGGAAGGAAGGGTTCGGGGAGGAAGGACCCTCCACAGTTCCTCGGTGGGGAAGAACCCTCTCGCTCGGGGGGGGAAGGTGTTCGGGAGAAAGGACCCTCCGCGCAGCCCAAGCGTATTCGGGGGTTCTACTACTTGAATATCCCCTACAACCTACCCCCATCTCATCTTCCGCATCTCACATAAAAGAAGTTGCTCATTTCATTGAGCAAGAGTCAGAAGAAGAGCAACAGGCTCCTCCGCAGAGGCCGGGGAAGGACACTGCTACTGATATTTCTCATCCTTCCTCCCCCGTCCATAAATTCAAATCAAAAGCGGAAGAAGAGGCCTCCGACCTCCGGGTAGCCCAAGAATTTCAGGATAAGCTGGACCATGAGCGTCAGCTGGAAGAAGCCCAACTTGCTAAGAAGCCTAAGGGCAAAGTTGTTAAGGGAAGAGGTAAGAAGAAGGGAGAGTCAGTGGAACAGGAGAAAAAGAAGGCTCAGGAGGAGTTTGCAAAAACTCTTCCCTCTTGCAGTCAAGCTACTTGCTCGAGTCATTATCGGACTCATCTTACACCCGAGCGGGGAAGCAGAAGATAGAGCCACTTGGGAAGCCACGCTGCAAGGCCTAAACCTTAGAAAAGGAGACTGTAGGGCAGTGGCTCTCCGAGAGAAGAAGAGAATGGCTGATATGGCTAAGATGATTAGCCTATCTCAAAAGCCAGCAGTTGATCCCAGAAAGCAAATCCCACGAGGATCAAGGTACAAAAGAGCTCCTTATGTCAAGAAGGACCCAGTTCTTCATATCGATAAATGGGTACCGGCTCTAGTCAATGATCAATGGGAAGAACTCAAAAAGGAATTCATCAAAGGCTACTATGTATGGGAATTCTATCCTCATGAGCAGTCTATCGAACAAGCTTTTGACGAGTTCATGTTTAATTACAATTCTGAGCTTAGGGAACAACTTCTGGAGATCATGAAGAGAGAAAACATTCCTTTTAGAGCTCCAACTTTCAGGCGCATTCCACCTCCTAGAACAGCGCGCGGAGTTCTATGCACGAAGGAAATAGAGGATGAGATTAGAGCTGCAGCATCTCATTTCGACCTGAGTGTCGACCTTGCTGAAGACTTTGAGGATATCCAGACGCTGAGGAAGAGAATCTATTTATACTATGGTCTGGAACCTCCTGTCGACAGATCTGCTGATTTCAAGAAGCGTACTCAAGGCTTCAGGCGTCAGTAGTATTTCTCTCTACTCTTTTGTAATTGTAATAGGAACTTGTAATTTCCTGATCATATATATTATCGTTCCTATTGCTTGACAGACAATTACTCATTGTCTTACAACATTTTGCTTTGTGTTTTCACAACTGATCACTAAGTGATCTGACACACACTCACACTATCATTTTCTCTGATTTTGCCTATCTCTCACCTGCTGATGTTTTGAAGTTATCATATCAGTTTGTTTTCCTCAGATAAATTAAGGGGGAAATTGTTGTCAGTAGGTCAGCATACCTTATAAAATGTTTTTCGTTCAGAATTTAGAAGTAGAGGTTTTGGCATCATCAATTAGGGGGAAATTGTTGGATATGAGTCAGTAGATGATACTCAGCTGTTCGTGGTTAAAAGAAAATTGGGGGAAATCTTAGTAGTACTATGGAATTGAAGATCCCAAAACTGAGCTGATATCAGTAGTATAGTGTGTCGTTAGGATTAGCTGATGTATAGGTTAGACTTGATGTAATCGTTTTTAATATTTTTGACTAAGTCCTGTACGGGGTAATTGTCGAACTGATCTTCTGTCGAATAAACTTTTCGGAACCCCACGTCATCAGTGTAATCGCTTGCGTTCTTCAGTCAGCAGCTGACTAGACCTCAATAGAAGACAGCGCATCAGCTGAGTAGACCTCAGTAGAGGCCAACCCAGCAGCTGATAAGTCATCAGTAGAAGAACTCATGCAAGCCCAGTACCTTCGCAGTCGCCAGCTGACCTACTCAGAAGCTACATTCCTTGTCAGCCGACTCAGTCGAAGAAGACAGAGACTTTGCGTCTCATCGTATCCGACGTAAAAGCGACCCAGCCTACTTAAGTCTTTTCGAAAGTTCGAGCGAGAAGATCATACGAGGTTGTTTGAACGGTCAACTCTGACATTCTCACCAACCACAAACCTCGACCAATGAGAAGCCGACAACGCCTTACCTGCTCCCTGCAGTAAAGCTGCACTCATGTACAGTAATTAACTGCCCTGCTGCAACAAGTTCGAATTTATGGCCGTTTTCTTTGGAAGCTTGTGACACGTGGCATCGTCGTCTCCAACGGACATATGCCATAGCTCACAGCTATAAATAGAGAAGAATTTGAAGTTCCACACAAGCGAAACACACAAGACAAAACACGAAACACGGAACAACGAAATTCAAAAGGGAAAATCGCTCAAGCTCTCAAACACTCTAGCAAACTCATCAGAACATCCAAATGAAGAATCTGCATTTATTAGAATATTTTGTGGTTCTTCTCTCTAGAGTCTTTAGATCCCTTTCTTCTCTACCTAAGCTCATTGCCATATTTATAGCTTAGATTCGAAGGAGTTCACACTTAGTGAATTGTTCTTATTGAAAGAACTCCTTCTTAGTTGGAGATTGTTTCGCTCCCTTTCGAACTTAGGTTTGAATTGTAAAGTCGCTAAGGACTATAACTTAGAAGGATCTGTCCTATGCACAGTTTCCTTGCTGAGACTTGCTCAGATTAATCAACAAGTTATCCTGCCTTGTTCAGGACCGTGGACGTAGGATCTTGCGTATCCGAACCACGTTATATTGCTTGTGTTCTTTACTGTTTTATTGCATACAAACCTTTGAAAATCATAAGTTTGCATAAAACGTATTTCAAAAGTCACACAGCCAAAAGAGTTTAATTTGCGAAAACACGTTTTCAAAAAGAGACAAACTCCGGGCCCCACACTTATCCGCACGCTAAAGTCTTCGACTGAGTTTCAAAGTACTGACAAAAGTCAGTAGGAGAGCTCAGTAGCTGACCCACTCTGACCCACGATCGAAGGTTGTATTTGGCACTGTTCATCAGTTGCAACTAACAGCTTCAGCTGACCTTCATCGAGAAAAAGAAACTGTACTCAGGTCTATTCACCCCCCCCCCCTCTACACCTGATATTTGTCTCCGGACCAACACTATTCAAACAACCTCGTAAGATCTTCTGCTGAACTTCGAAAAGACTTGTGCGACTGGGTCGTTTTCTGTCGGACATAGTAGACTAGATAAGTCTCTATCTTCTTCGACTGAGTCGGCTGACAAGGAATATATTTACTGAGAGGTCAGCTGGCGGCTGCGAAGGTACTGAGCTTTGCATATGTTCTTCTGCTGATGGCTTATCAGTCGATGGGCTGTCTCCTACTGAGGTGAAGATCAGCTGCTGGCTGAAGAACGCAAGCTCTTACAAAGATGACGTGGGGTTCTGGAAAGTAACTTCGTCAGAAGATCAGTCCAACTAGTTTACCCCGTACAGGACTTAGACAAAAGATAATCAAAATAAACAAGTCTAACCTATACATCATCTAATCCTATAGACACACTGCACGACTGATAACAGCTGGGTTTTGAGATCTTCAATTCCATAGTACTACTATGATTTCCCCAATATTCTTTTAACCACTAGACAGTTTAGTACCATCTACTGACTCATAACCCAACAATTTCCCCCTAATTGATGATGCCAAAACCTCTATTTCTAACCATCTAGCCTCTATTCTAAAATAGGGAACGGAGAGCTAATCTATTGACAACATTTTCCCCTTGAAGACAATCAAGATGATCAATAAAACATCAAGTCAGTAGGCGAGATATAGGCAAAATCAGAGAACGATTATGTGAGTGTGTGTCAGATCACTTAGTGATCAGTTGTGAGAAAACACAAACAAAAGCCATGAGACAATGAGTAATTGTCTGGAAAGCAATAGGAACCAATATATATATAGACAAAGAGTACAAGGGCCCTATTACTATTACAACAAATATGAGATAGGAGATCAAGTCTGACTTCTGAAATTCTTCGTGCGTTTCTTAAAGTCAGCAGACTTGTCAGCTGGAGGGTACAGGTAGTAATACTTGTAGACTCTTGAGCGTAGAACCTGGATTTCCTCATAATCATCTGGATCGTTCATATTCAGACATAGATGAACAACAGTTTCTTCTACTTCTCTCTCAATCTCTTTTGTGCACAGCACGCCGCGAGTAGTCCTAGGAGGAGGGATTCGCCTGAAGACTGGAGCTCTGAAGGGTATTTTCTCTTTCTCCATGAGCTGGCGGATCTGATTTCTGAAATCCATATCGAATCGACTGATAAGTCCATCAAAGTGTTGATCAGTTGATTTGTCAGTCTCATAGATACCCCAAACATAGTATCCCTTAATAAAGTCTTCTTTCAGTTCCTCCCACTGCTCGTTGAGCTCGGCTGGCACCCATTTATCCACATGAGGTGTAGGCTCCTTCTTGATATAAGGTGCCCTTCTGAATTTGGATCCTCGTGGAATTTGCTTCCTTGGATCAGCTGCTGGCTTTTCGGATAGTCTAATTATTTTAGCCATGTCAGCTATCCTCTTCTTCTCTCTGAGAGCCGCTGCCCTTGTATCTCCTCTCCTGAGATTTAGTCCCTGCAGCGTAGCTTCCCAAGTAGCTCTGTCCTCTGCCTCCTGCTCAAGTGTGAGATTAGTCAGGTAATAACTCTGTGCAGTTGGTTGGACCTCAGACACTAAGGCTTTGGCTAGCTCCTTCTGAGCTTTCTTCTCATCCTCAGCCTTCTTGGCCTTGCCCTTTGCAGCTTTCCTTGGCTTCTTGCCTATCTTAGCCTCTTCCAGCTAATGCTCATGATCAAGCTTATCCTGAAGCTGTTGAGCAATCTGAAGATCATAGGCTTCCTGCTCCGCTTTTGATTTGAATTTGCGAGCCGGGGAAGATGGAGAAGTGGGTTCAGTAGCGATCTCCTTCCCCGATCTCTGCGGTGGCAATACATGAGGCTCTTCTACTTCTTCTTGATCCAGGAATTGTGCAACTTCATCTATGTGCTGGGCAGATGAGATGGGGACTGCCTCAGTACTGCCTGCCTGAGAGGGGTGTATTCCAGTAGGAGTACAGCTGAACTGGGTCCAGCCTGAGCGGCTGACCCTTCTCCTTGAGCTGTGTTGGCCCCTTCCCCTTACTTCCTTCCTCCACCAGTTCGACCACAGCCGGTTCCGCCTCAGTTTCTTCCTTTACGTCTTCTTCCCCCTTTTTGGCATCATCTACCTCAGAGAGGTGAGAGCGGATGGCTTTGATTTCTCGTTCAACATTGTGGACTGATTCTTTAATGAGAGTGGCAGTGGATTCAAGTTCTTTGACGAGGTCGCAGTACATTTCCCAATCTTTTCCTTCATCAGCTCTGAATTGCTTAAGCTGCGCGGCTGACTCCTGACGGAGTTTCAGCAGAGCTTGATCGTGGGAGTCTGTCATTTCTTTCTGAATGGCCTTAAGGGCCTTCGCCTGTTGTTTTATAGCATTTTGTAGGCAGGAGGTGGCCAATTTATTCCTTTCTTCCATTTCGGCCTTGACTGAAGCAAGAGCCTGAGCCAGCTGCTCAGAGAAAATCTTCTGCTGAGTGTGAAGTAACTGCTGACTCTGGATTTCTAAATCTGCCTTCTGAGCGGCTAAGGCAGTCTCAATTATCTCCTGAATATTCAGCTGAGGAGTCGGAGCTTCTGAGACTTTCTTCACCCCTTCAGCCAGTCGGTCTACACTTGCCGTTTGGGCCTTGGTATACTGAGCCCATTTTATGTGAACATCTTTGGCTAGGAGGCGATTTTTGTCCCCCTGACGTCTTATGGCCTTGTTCACCGACTTAGAGGTGACGGAACCAATTGGTTGTATCTGATACGAGCTTGTTCCGATCCTCTACTCAGAAGTCGCGAGTAGTTGCTCTCGACTGCGCTTTGAGGCACCCGGGGCATCACCTGATGTGGACGGAGGTGGTGATTTTCCCTTCTCGCGGGGAGTGGGACCCTCAGCAGAGCCTCCCAACTCTGCATCCTTGGGTGATGCATGTTCCATCTCCTCATCCTTATCTCCATTATTCTCATTATCAGGAGAAGATGGTGGCGAATGACTGTCGCCGGGCACTGAGGTGCGCAAGCTCAGCAGATAGAGCATTGCCGCCCTCAAATCTTCGAATGTTGCCAGATCAGCTGGTTCCCCGAACCCAATTGTTGACTATAACTCTTGCTCTTCAGCAAGTAATGAAAGAGTTGTCTGAGTCCTTATGATCTCATCGAGTATGTCCCAACTCAGGAACCTCAGCAGCATCTGAACTCTAGCCCTTATGGCTATTTCCACTAGATCTGAATGATCAGATATCTCAGGGATCTGTGAGTGGACTTCACTTGTGGCTTGGAGGCGAGTAGAGTGGATGGTCGTCCACTCAGAGGAAGTCTCTTCAGTCGGAATCCTGACGTCCGACTGAGTCTCCTCGGAGCTGATCACTTGTACCTTATCCTTAAGTGTGGCTCCCTCCATTCCTGTGTCGGAGTCAAGAATGTGTTCTTTAGTAGGAGGAGGAGAGGCTGGTTTAGCTTGATCTACTGGCACCTCAGCAGGTCCAGTTTTAGTCAGCCTTTTCCTTTTCGGAGGGTAGGCGCGAGGGGGAAAAACAATAGCTGATCTTTCTCTCTTCTGATCAGGCGGCCCTCGCCCAACAGACTTCTCGGCAGCTGCTTTAGTTTTGAATTTTATTAGCTTGCTGTCGAAGAATTTGGCGTCGGCAAACGAAGAATTCCTCGCTCCTGATTGCTCGATCAGTATGGACATCTTGGTCCCATACAGTAGCTTCCCAACGCTAATCATCTTCCGCTCACCAGTGGGTAAGATGGTGAACTTTTGCGCCTGAGCCTTCAGCTCGGCTACGTAATAATCTGTCCAGATCACTTGGACTCCATCGTCTATAGCCATCATCAGCTGAATACGTGGCTTAGACAGCTGATCATAAGATCCTGCGGAGCTCATCAGAATATGTGACACAATGTAGGCGAGCCCCCTGTACTGAGGTAGCAGCAGGTTCTTTGGTAGAGCAGTTTTGAAACTGATGTCCTGCCTCCCATAGAACTTCTGAACATACTTGTTCATCTCCTTCTCCTTGTAGCCAATGGGAGAAACACCACTATCTGGGAGATCAAACGCCAGTCCCAATGCATCTCGGATGTTGAAGACGTGCTGACTCACATCCCACGAGTTTGGGATAACCTCCTTCATATATGAGAAGGAAGATTCTTCTCCTCCGGACGCGAGAGTCCTCCAGTTGAGGTATACTTCCGCAACTTGCCTCCGCAGATAAGCCCTAGGCTGCTTGGATACGAGCCATCCAAGTCCAGATTGCTCTAGCGCCTCGAAGACTGTCTCAAGATATGGAAGATCCACTTGGCGAAGCGCCATGGTGGGTTCGAACTGAATCCGTGAGAGTATGATCTCGTTCATATCAGCGGGGTCATGAACATACGCCATTAAAATCTGCAAAACAACTTGTTAGCACTTGAAAATAGAGTGACTCAGTAGAGTTGTAAGCAGAATTTAATACATTACCAAGTAGTTTAGAGCTTGTGGATGCTAGAAATCAGATTGGTTTAGAGATTTTGAAGAAAATACTAATTTGCAGAAGGAGCTCTAAATTTGGAAATGGCGGAAAATGAGTCGAGTAGAGAAGTTGAAAGGTTTTGTAAGATCAAGCTTAATAACCATTTAGATCGAACGGTCAGGATTTAATCTTTCAATGTTATCTGCGGGTGAGATTAAATGTTGTAAACTGAATGATTATGAAGCCGCCTCTACTATAGACCCACGAGGATGATGCGTAATAAGGGTAAGTGAGAA
Source organism: Lavandula angustifolia (assembly GCA_028984105.1). Classification (NCBI taxonomy): domain Eukaryota; kingdom Viridiplantae; phylum Streptophyta; class Magnoliopsida; order Lamiales; family Lamiaceae; genus Lavandula; species Lavandula angustifolia. Next base: position 8,345,898 of record CM054819.1, on the reverse strand, counting down.
GACATGCATTAAATGCGCTGCAGGCAGCATTAATTACCAAATCAATTTGAATGAGAACGGTATCTATTGACCATTCCTTAAGAAATTGATGGCGGGAAATAAATGCTTCTTAACTACTGAATGCGAGCGACTGATATAATAAATGCAAGCATGTCAACAAAAACGTTAAGTATTCAATACTACGCAAACCTCTTCAGCTGAACTTTTACGATCAACTAGTTACCGTTAAGACTTAGGAGGATGGTTGACGTGCTGAAGACCATGTTCCCCCTTGTTGTGTACAATATGATTCTCCCAACTGAATCATCAGATCGATCATCATCGACCTGTCATACTGGTTCCTTCCATCTGATACCAATTGTTGCCAATTGCAGTTATCAGTAGTTGTCCTCTACTGACGTGACTCAGTAGGATCCAGTAGACTTAGCTCAACTGATAGTTCTCTGAATCTGTTCTCAGCTAGTGGTTTGGTCAGTATGTCTGCCCTTTGCTTGTCAGTATGGACTTTCTCCATTCTGATATCCTTCTTCTCGACATGGTCTCTGATGAAGTGGTGTCGGATATCCACGTGCTTGCATCTCGTATGTAGAACTGGATTCTGAGTTATTGCAATAGCACTTGTGGAGTCACAGTAGATGGGCACTTCATTCTGAATGATACCATAATCTCTCAGTTGTTGTCGAAGCCAAAGGATCAGGGCACAGCAACTTCCAGCAGCCATATACTCAGCTTCAGTAGTGGACGTTGCTACTGAGTGCTGTTTCTTTGAAAACCATGATATCAGCTTGCTGCCTAGGAACTAACATGTTCCGGAAGTCGACTTTCGATCTATCCTGCATCCTGCATAATCAGCATCAGAATAACCTGTCAGTATAAGATTATCATCAGCAGGATACCATAACCCAGCGTCAGGTGTTCCTCTTAGATATCGCAGAATCTTCTTTGTTGAGTCTAGATGACTTCGCTTGGGATCCGCTTGAAATCTTGCACATACACCTATAGCATAAGTTATGTCAGGTCGGCTAGCTGTTAAATATAATAAAGAACCAATAATAGCTCTATAATCAGTAGAGTTAACAGAAGCTCCCTCTTTGTCTAGATCGATTTTAAAATTTGTGTTCATGGGGATCTTGGTGGTGGCTCGAATCGCGATCGAATCTTTTGAGAAGATCTCGAGTGTATTTAGCTTGATTGATGAAGATTCCTTCGGGTGATTGCTTCACTTGAAATCCAAGGAAATAATTCATCTCTCCCATCATGGACATCTCGAACTTCTCCTTCATCATCTTCTCAAACCTGGCGGCATATGGTCTCGTTTCGCGGCCGAAAATGATGTCGTCCACGTAGATTTGCACCGGTAGGATGTCATCTCCCGACTTTATGCTTGAACAGGGTGCGATCTCTGTCCCCTTCGAAAACCTTTCGAAGTAGAAAGTCCGATAGGGTATCGTACCAAGCCCCCGGGTGCTTGTTTTAACCCATACTGAGCTTTCCTAAGTCCGTACACTGATGTCCCTGCGAAAACCGGGCGGTTGTTCCACGTAGACTTCTTCCTTCGGCACGCCGTTCGAAAAGCTGACTTTACATCCATCGATATACTTTGAATCCTTGATGCGTTGCGTAGGCTAGGAAAAGACGAATGGCTTCCAATCTTGCGACCGGAGCGAAAGTTTCATCAAAGTCGATTCCTTTCGCTTGACCGTATCCCTTGGCAACTAGTCGAGCTTTGTTTCGACGATGACGTTGTTTTCATCACGCTTGTTTTTGAAGACCCACTTAGTAACGATCACATGCCGATGTCTAGGTCTCGTCAACAAGCTCCCAAACTTCGTTTCGACGAACCGGTTCGGCTCTTCTTGCATGGCGATGATCCGGTCAAGCATCGTTAAGTGCGTCCTCTATCGACCGAGGTTCTTACGTAGACAAGAAACAAGAATAAAGTGAGCTTTCTCCTTGATTTAATCTCGATCTTGTTCTTATCGTTCTTGATGGATCTCCTATTATGAGATCCGAAGAGTGAGCGTCAAGCCGTATGTACGTCGAGTCCGGCTTCTTCTTCGATACTACTGCGAGAATCCGTAGGAGTGTTAGGCATTTCGAGTAATGCTTGTTCGAGATTGCGCAGCGGTTCAGTAAGAAGGTTAGGATCTACTGAGTTTCCAGGTTCAGGGGCATTTAGCTCAGGAACATTAATCGTTCCCCCTGAGTTTATATTCTCAGTAGAGGTCTCAGTTACCACTAGGGCTTCCTCATCGACCGTTGTTACCTGTTGTTGATTACGTTCGGTAGAATCAACCAGGTCGGCCTACATCGCTCGTTGGTTGAGTCCGAGTTTCTTCATCATCGACTCATCATCCCAACAATCTTGCCGGATCTTTTCGGTTTTATCGGTCCGAGATCCTGTAGCTTGCTGCTGACATCATCAGTATTTCTCTCTGTAGTTTTCCTGTTCTCAGTAACAAACTCATCAAAAACAACATAAGAGCTTTCCTCCACGCAAAGAGTCCGATAGTTAAAGACTCTGAAGGCTTTACTGACTCGGGAATATCCTAAGAATACCCCTTGATCAGATTTGCTATCAAAGACCTTCAACCGATCTTTCCCGTTATTGTGGATAAAGCACGGACAACCAAAAATATGAAAATGAGAAATAGAAGGAATTCTCCCTTTCCACAATTCGTATGGTGTCTTCATGTGTTGCTGTGTAAGTAGTGAGCGATTCTGAGTGTAGCAGGCTGTGTCAGTAGCATCTGCCCAGAACTTAGAGGGTAGCCCAGAGTCTGCTAGGAGCGTCCTTGCTGCTTCTTTGAGTGTTCTGTTTTTGCGTTTAGCAAGTCCGTTCTGTTGAGGAGTACGAGCAGCTGATGTCTCGTGCTGAATTCCCTCTTTCTCGCAGTACTCTTTAACTACTGAGTTGAGAAATTATGTTCCTCTGTCTGAGCGAATTCTTTGTATCTTGATGTCCTTTTCCACACTGAGCTTTTTCAGTAGTTTAGGCAACTCAGTCATGACATCAAATTTGTTGGTGATGAAGATTACCCATGTATATCTCGAGTAGTCATCTATAACGACAAGGGCATACTTCTTGCCTCGTATAGTCACAAGAGAAACTGGCCCAAATAAATCCATGTGTAGCAGCTGAAGGATTCCATCAGTGGAAGGTGAAGGAATAGGTGGATTGCTTTTCTTTGTCTGCTTTCCCTTCAAGCATGCTTCACAATTTCTGTCTTTGATGAACAATTCGTTGGGTAGTCCCCTGACTTTAGAGTTCTTGGCGAGCTTGTTCAAAGTCTTGAAGTTCAGGTGGCCGAGTCTCTTATGCCATAGCTATCCTGACTTGTCATTGGATTTCGTCTGTGCGAGCAAGCAAGCCTCAGGTTCTGCGGTATTCCAGTTAGCAACGTATATGTTTTTCTTCCGCGAACCTGATAACACTGTTTTCCCTGTAGATTTATCAACAATATCACGAAACCCGCGTCAAAGATTACTCTGTTAAGATTATCACAGAATTGACTGACAGAAAGGAGATTATGTTGAAGTCCTTCAACATATGTTACTCTTGGAACTGAATCAGTCCCAATATTCAGCGTTCCATATCCCCTTGTGTAGCCTTTAGAGTTGTCACCAAACTCAATTCTGGGACCATCTTCTTGTATATAGTTGGTCAACATGCTCTTCTGGTACGTCATGTATCTTGAGCAGCCGTTGTCCACTATCTATGGGTCCTTATGCACCTGCAAAACAGAAGCATTTTTAGGTACCCTTTGGTTCAGTTGGGTCCTTACATGTTAGTGGGTAATTTCGGAACCCAAATCTGCCTCGGAACCTTAGAAGTCTGAGACTTCTTCTTCTGAACCTTGTCAGTTTTCTTCTCCACAGGACTCAGAGATACTGACTTTCTGCTGATGATTTTGGGTTCAGGAGCTTTCTTCTTCTCGAGTCTTTGCGCTTCTCCCGACCCCCGGGCTCATAATAGTACGAGCGCATCTTGAGCCGGGTGCTCGTACAGTGGCTCATGGTACTGTTCTGCCCATCTGACCTTCTTGGTTCCCCCTGAATTTGATCGCGATGTCCTGGGGCTGGAACCTTTGGTCAGCTACTTGTTGTTGCTCGACTGAGGTGCAATCATTTTCTATTTGTTCTTCGCCTGAGGTGTGGTGTCAGCAGCTTGCACCTTTCCTCTGAAAAACCTATCAGCCAGTGCTTCTGAGCTTTTCGAGGTAGAAGCTTCGTGGGTATAGCCAAGTCCTTCTTTCATGACAGTTGGTCGTTGTGCTCTAAGCATACTTTCTAGCTTCTCCTTAGCTCCAAGGTATTGTTCAGTCATCAGCCCTCGCCAGACCTCGTCACTCCTCCTGAGTGAGTCATAATCTTTCTGTACGTCTGAGAGCTTCTGACTGAGCTGGGCTATTTCAGTCTCTTTCTCACAATTGTCCTTAGTCAGAACTGAGATCTGAGTCTCTTGAAGCTGAGACTTAGTCATAAGAGATTCGATCTCTTCCTTGAGTCTCGCAACTAGATTCTCTGACTCAGTAGAGACCTGACAATCAGAAGAAAGTCTCTGATTTTCAGCCTTTACCATCTCCAGTTCCTGGATCGTTCTGCTGAACTCTCTGCTCAGCTGAATCTGTTCCTCTAGCAGATCGTCGTATGCTTGTACCACATCCAGAGGATCATCTGTGACCGAGCATGTGTCGTGTGTGCTGTGTGAAGAAGAGATTATATTAAGTTTGGAGTTTATCTCAGTCTCTTCTCCGGCCATCAGACAGTATTCAGCTGTTCCTTCAGGAACCGTTTCTCCGACCTCAACTGCTACAAATGCAGCTTCGTCCTCAGAGGAATACATAAATGTATCCTCCTCAAGTGAGTTGTCGGATATCTCTCCGGCTATGTAGGCCTGCCTTCTTTGGGCAAATTTTTCTCTTCTGGCCTGCCGTTCTGCTCGTTGAGCAGCTGAGAGTTCGGGATAGTCGTACTTATAGTGTCCCTCCTTCCTACAGTTATAACAGGTGGATGTTCTGCTGCTTTTTCCAGCTGAAGCTTTGGATGGACTCGCAGCAGGCTCTGTGTTCCTGCATTCAGTAGAAGGATTAGATTCTTCCCTTTTCTGATAATCTTCCTTACCTGAGGGAGAAACTCTTCTGTATTTCCTCAGCTTTCTGACTCTCTCCTTTTCTCTCTGATATTTGAGAGCCATCATAGCCAGCTGGTCAGTGCCTGAAGTCTCACAAGATTTTGCTTCGATAGTGGCCACTGCCTTGCTTGAGGAAATCGGTTTGGATCCGGTTTCTTGACGGTTGCTTTAAAAGCATGATCGATCTGTGTGTCAGCTGGAGCACTGGAACACCTTTGAGGTAGACTATGCTCAAATTCCTCCGTCGTTAGTTCTGAAAATATAACATCAGGAGTTAGAGCATTTAGATCAGAGCAACGTAAATAAGTAGCAAATGGAAGCCACTTCTGTCGAGGTAGCGCTCTCAAGATCTTTGTGTTCATCTCTTTGTTGGTGAACACCTTCCCCAGCCCGTTGATGACATTGACTTGGTTTGTAAATCTGACACTTAGCTCGTCAATGGTCTCACTGGGCAGCATTGCAAAGGCTTCGAACTTCTGAAGCTCTAATTCGAGCTTGTTTTCTTTGATCTGCGGGGTTCCTTGGCTCGCATGCCCAAAGCATCCCATAGCTCTTTTGCCGTTTTGCAGTCCTGCACCCTCCCGAGATGAGAGTCACTGAGCGTTGTCAGTATTGCGTTTCGCGCAACTCGGTCGAGGTTGTGCAGCTTTTTCTCTTCAGGCGTGAAGGCTGATTTGTCTTTGGGAACCTTAGCACCAATCTGTGCTCCTACACCTCCCGCAGCAGCGAACTGAACGTTGTCAATCATGGGAATGATGGGTCCAGTCTCCAGGACGTCCGTCATGCTGTCGTGCAGCGATGTGAGGTGTGCCTCCATTCTCATGCGCCATACCGTGAAGTTCTCTATTGAAAACATCGGCACCATCCTGATACATGACATGTCAGACATTATGCGAACGTGTATAAGGATGAAAGAAGAGATGCTTGTGCAGTGAAAACGTTTTCAAGGATCTGTTCGAGAAGACCATTAGTACAGAACAGGTGATCAATTGAACAACGTTGCTCTGATACCAATTGATGGTCCGGAGACGATAGTCAGGTGTAGAGGGGGGGGGGTGAATACACCTGATGGCAGTTTATTTTTCTCGAACCGAAGGACAGCTGAGCTGTTTAGTGCAACTGATGAACAGTGCCAAATAGTAACCTTCGATCACGGGTCAGAGTGTGCCAGCTACTGAGCTCTCCTACTGACTTGAGTCAGTCGTTCGAAACTCAGTCGGAGATGTTTTGTGTGCGGATAAGTGTGGGGCCCGGAAATTCGTCTCAGTTTTGAAAAACGCTTTTCACAAATCAAGTTCTTTTGGCTGTGCACTTTTGAAACAAGTTTTATGCAAACATATGATTTTGAACAGTTATGATATGCAATAAAACAGTAAGGAACACAAGCGATTTAACGTGGTTCGGATACGCAAGATCCTACGTCCACGGTCCTGACAATGGCAGGATAACTTGTTGATTATACTGAGCAAGCCTCGGCGGTATCGCGCACCTTGGACAGATCCTTCTAACTTATAGTCCTTAGCGACTTTACAATTCAAACCGAAGTTCGAAAGGGAGGGAATAATCTCCAACTAAGAAGGAGTTCTTACAATAAGAACAATTCACAGAAAGTGAACTCCTTCGAAATCTAAGCTATAAATCTGGCAATGAGCTTAGTGTAGAGAAGAGAGGGGTCTAAATACTCTAGAGAGAAGAACTACAAATATTCTATGAAAGCAAGTTCTTCTCTGTATAATCTGTTGAGTTCGCTAGAGTGTTCTTGAGCTTGAGCTTTTTCCCTTATGAGTCCCGTACATGGAGCTTCGAATTTCTTCTCTATTTATAGTTGTGAGCTATGGCATATGTCCGTTGGAGACGACGATGCCACGTGTCACAAGCTTCCAAAGAAAACGGCCATAATTTCGAATTTGTTGCAGCAGGGCAGTTAATTACTGTACATGAGAGCGGCTTTCTTGTATAGAGCGATATATGGCGGCGTCGGCTTCTCATTGGTCGAGGTTTGTGGTTGGTGAGAATGTGTCAGAGTCAAGTTGACTATTCAAACAACCTCGTAAGATCTTCTGCTGAACTTCGAAAAGACTTGTGCGACTGGGTCGTTTTCTGTCGGACATAGTAGACTAGATAAGTCTCTGTCTTCTTCGACTGAGTCGGCTGACAAGGAATATATTTACTGAGAGGTCGGTGGCGGCTCGCGAAGGTACCGAGCTTTGCATATGTTCTTCTGCTGATGGCTTATCAGTTGATGGGCTGTCTCCTACTGAGGTGAAGATCAGCTGCTGGTTGAAGAACGCAAGCTCTTACAAAGATGACGTGGGGTTCTGGAAAGTAACTTCGTCAGAAGATCAGTCCAACAGTTTACCCCGTACAGGACTTAGACAAAACATAATCAAAATAAACAAGTCTAACCTATACATCATCTAATCATATAGACACACTGCACGACTGATAACAGCTGGGTTTTGAGATCTTCAATTCCATAGTACTACTATGATTTCCCCCAATATTTTTTTAACCACTAGACAGCTGAGTACCATCTACTGACTCATAACCCAACACTCCGTCCCGCTCGACTTATCTTATTTTTTTCGGCATGGAGATTAAGACGAATGAGTAGTTGTGTGCAGATGAGTGTGTGGTTGTATGCAAAAAGATAAATCCCACAAATAAAAAGTGGGAATTTGTAGAGTAATTATTTTCCTTTATATGAAACAAGACAAGTCGAGTGAGATAACTCGAAAAGGAATATAATACTAATTGGGCGGGACGGAGGGAGTAATTCATTCTGAATTAAAAATCAGTTGTGTGCAAACTAAATTTTGAGATCTCGTGTAACACATACATAAACTATATGTTTAGAAAGCAGTTAAAGTTATAAATTTAAAGAAAATTACAATGCATATTATAAGATAAACAAACAAGCAATATACTTGTAGATTGTGGATTCTTGTTTCTTACCTAAAACCATGATCCTCATTTAATTTCATCATTCCCCCAATACTCTCTTCGTTCCACATTTATTGTCCTTAAGTTTTTCGATACGAGATTTAAAGATAATTGTTGGTTGTGAATAAAAATGATGGGATCTTTAAAAAAAAATTGTACAATAATTTATTATTTTAGAAAATGAGAGACATCAATTATGAGACGGGGGGAATATTTATAATTTAATAAGCTTATCAAAGAATACATGTTTGCTTGAAAAGCCAGATGTTAACCAAAAGGCAAACGAACTGTTGATGCGGACAAATAAAATAAATAAAATACAAATAAAATGGATTCATTATTTCTTACTCGCGAAAACTTCAAAGTAAAAGCTTTGGGAAGTGTACGCATAGCAATTCAATATACAAACTAATGTCTTCCTAATTGTTTCCATGACATTGGAGAAATAGCAAAACTCGCATCACTAAATATCTAACTTTTACGAAACAATTCAGCAGTCTATCTTATTAGGTCGCAATGTAAATTCTGCACTTGAAAACGCATATGAATATATAAATAGTTAACTATGTGTAACAAACTTATATCCACTTACATATCTAGGTTCTATCTCGAAACGTGAAGTTGAATTAATCATTTGGTTTACTTACAATTTTACTAGTATAACAGAAATTTATTCAAAATTGAACTAGGCTTAACATTCAACACCCACCCATAACAAGTTGAAATTAAGAAATGACAGATCACATTTTTCTGTAGATGTATCAACCAAATTCTTGGCTATTGTAAAAATATTACTGCATCCGTCCCGCTATTTGTGGCTCACTTTCCCGAAAGGGGTGTCCCATTATTTGTGCCCACTTTCCTAATTTGGTAAAAAATTACTCCTACTTTATCATCTTCTCTCTCCTACTTTATTACATTCTCTCTCTACTTTATCATCTTTCTCTCATACTCTCTCATTATCTTTCTCATCTTCTTTCTCATACTTTATCATCTACTCTCTTAATTCTCGTGCCGAAACCAATTGAGCCACAAATAACGGGACGGATGGAGTATTTGTAGACTAGTGTAACATATATATATATTTTTGGAGTAATTACTTATTAGTTTCTTCACGTGGGAGGTACAGCAGGAGGTGCGAGATTCAATAAATATGATTGTAGTTTGTTTATGCAAATCATTGAATCAACATTTAACAACTTGACATTAAATATCACAGCGAGAATAATATCATAAGTTATTCTTATTAGGAGGTTGCATGCGATCTGAACGTGGCATAGTTTGACCGAGGGAGATGCGGACATATTTATCATAACATAGCCTATAAATAAAATTAATACATCATCCATCCCTAATATATATGTCTACTTTCATTTTTCATCTGTCCCAAATTTATATGCCTATTAATATTTTTTTTGTGTTTAACTAAATCTATCACTAACTTTAATACGTCTAATTAATGTGAGAATTTAAAAAAAGACGACTTTATCCAACTTTTCTAAAGAAAAAATCGAAATTGGTCCTTTAATGTTGTCACTGTCCGATTTTAGTCCTTTATTGTGGTACTATCCGATTTTGGTCCTCACACATGTCCGATCTTGGTCCTACGGTCAAGATTATTTGCTTGACAATGGCGCGTGAACTTCACTCAATGCCGGAGGACCTAAATTGGACAGGTTTTAAAGTTACAATATCAAAATCGGACACTATTTATAATTACACTAAACTTTATAGAATCAAAATTGGACACTATTTATAATTACATTGTTAAACTATTTATATAAATAGTATCCGATTTTGGTCCTGTAACTTTGAACCCTGTCCAATTTAGGTCTTCCGACATTGAGTGAAGTTCATGCGCCATTGTCAGGCAAATAATCTTGACCGTAGGACCAAAATCGGACATGTGTGAAAGTTAGAGGACCAAAATCGGACAGTGCCACAATAAAGGACTAAAATCGGACAGTGACCACATTAAATGACCAATTTCGATTTTTTCTCAACTTTTCTAATAACAAATATAATTATGTCTTTAATTTTTTAGTAATTTACTTTAATTTACTCATATTTCAATACCAATATTTATCTTTCATATCATTAAATATTTTCTTATGTGTGGAAAAATAAATAGGCATAAATATTTTCTTAATATGTGTGGAAAAACAAATAGATATATATATATTCGGGATGTAGGGAGTATAAACGAATATATGTGAATTCCGAGTCACAAATATGAATTACGACTATCACAAAAAAAAAAAAATTCTAAACGCTACGCTCGGAAATAAGACAAAAATAAAAATAAAAATAAAAAAGAGAAATCCTACTTTCAGATGAAAATCTATTCGTTTTATTATAAAAGACCTCCTTGATCCTTATATGTTCACAAAAAATTCTCTCATCAAAGTTTATAGGCATATATCTTAATCATTATTAAATCTTTAACTGTGCTACTTTTAAATGAAATTACTTAACATCCCCACAAATTCGATAGTTAAGTAATTTTAATTACAAACTAATACCTTTAAATATTAAAGGCTATTGATGTACAAACACAATTACATTGAGAAGAGGATTTTCGTACAATATTTTTTAAGAATAAAAGGAAAGGAACACATGATAGTGTCATGTATTTTCACTAGAATATAGAATACTTTTTTGTCCTTTAAGCTCATTGAAGTTAAACCAAACTTTGATTTTTTTTTTAATTCATGGAACCCGCTACCTCCAGTGCGCATTTGGTAAACCACGCTCCTTATATAGTAACCTGCAAATCACACATGAGGGTTCAACCACCTTTAATATGACAGGATGAACCGTCTTGGTAAACTTTGAGTTCTTTTATAAAGACTCATGGACAAGGCTATAATAGATACGAGTCAACGGGAGGAGAGGCTTCCTCTTATCTATCTATGTCTATAAAGCCTATATCTAATCAATTCGGTTCCCCTACCAAATAGAGGAGATACCATAATCCATTTGATAGATCTGGATCGAGAGCGATGGCGGATGCAGCAGTGGAGTTCTTGCTGGGTAACCTCAAGGACCTACTGTCTTACCATGCGCATCTAATCACCGACACCAAGAAGAATATCGAGGATCTGGAGATCGATCTCCGCCTCTTCAACTCCTATCTCCAGGAGTCACAGAAGAGGCGGAGAAAGGACGGGCCGACGAAAGTGCTGGTCCAGAACATTCGCGATGTTGTTTATGAGGTGGAAAGTGTGATTGACGCCTTTGTTACCCAGGCCTTGGAGAAGAAATCAACCTCTTCCTTGTTCAAATTCTGGAAGCCTTCTGTCAATCTCCATGAAATTGGCACGATGCTCCAGGAGGTCAAAGGGAAGGTCGAGCGAGCGAGGAGTGACTACGCCAATCGGAAGGACCACGATGACGACGAAGATGAAAAAGCCGAGGTCTCCTTATTTTCCCACATTTTAACTGTCTTTCCTTTATCTCATCTCATGGTAAATGATATGTTTCACAATTTTTAAAATGTTGTTTCTGAAAATTTGCATACGTTATAATGATTTCTTTATTTGGAAATGTTCATATCGATTTGAAAATTTTGTTAATAGAATAACATAATACATTGAGTTAAATTTAAGTGATATTATATTTAGTTAAAATTCTAAAATGAAATTATTTGATGTTAATAGTATAAGATATGATGATAGAGTGTTAGCTTCAAATAAAAGGATTATTTAAAGTATAAAATATTAATAATTTTGAACCATTGTTTTAATAAAATGACCGTCGGACTAGATTCTACTTCCATTGAGTTTGTCTCATTTTTCTCGACATATATTAAGAAAAATAATTAGTTGTGAGTGGAAGAGTGGGTACACAAAAGGAGAGTGATTAGCTGTAGAAAAAAAAATGTCATCTTTGGAATGAGACAACCCGAAAAGAAAAATAAGACACGATGAATGAGACGGAGGGAGTAATATATATGGTAATACATTATGTTCATGTATTACAATAGACTATTTTGTAATACATTCGTGTTTATAATGTACATTTCTTAGTTAGAAGTGCATCGCAAATTAATCATTTATAATATAAAAAAGTAATTAAAGGACAACCAAAGATCTTGTAATTTAGATAACTAGATCTCTTCTTATTTCATAAAAGACATATACTAGTTACTTAATTAGTTTTTTTTATATAATATATAAATGAAATAATTTCAATTCATTTGTTACTAGGATGCAGGCAGTGCATTATAATATGCTCGAATACATTAGATATAGTCTATAATGTCATACTATGCACCATCCGTTTTGTTAGATCAATGGTTCATATATATTCCTATTACCTAGATAGGAAGTGGATCATGTGGAAACTTGATTTTTACATATGAACTACGAATGAATCTGTACCCTATCTATCTTTACTCATTAGATAACTCAGGTTCAATATACTATATAGTATTTTTAATGCTTAATTCTTATATATTTTACGCAGAAAGATAAAAGTATAAGGTTATAAGTTTTATACATATATTATTAGAATTATGCATAAGAATGTATATAAATGTGGGTTCTGCCAAATCTTCACCCTACATAAGCGCCTGTATTGGGCTGCAAAATTTATTTTCTACTCCGCAAGGGTTCTATTTTTCTTTTAATGGGAGTTCTGTGTATCGGTTTATATAGTTCTACTGAACCAATATTAGATTTTGAAATATTGGCTAACCAGTCCTTCCTACTCTGTCGCCTTGGAAATTTATTTTATATATGATTTTTTCTTGCTTTTGCTGTCAAATTATCAATCATATCCCTACATACACGGTTACCAAATAGCCACAGAGAAGCTGATTATAGTACTTGTATGCTTCTAGTTGGAATCTTATTAAAAATGGGAGCGTATATAGAATTACATAAATGTGGGTTATGTCAGATCTACACTTTTATATATATATATATATATATATATATATATTACTTTATTGCATAACATTACCACAAATATCCAACATTGTAGAGGAAATTGTTGGAGATAATCTAAAAATATTTCTTCTTTATGTTTTTCTTTACAATAACTAACTTATGTTTGAGTTTATAGAATTATAGGTAAATGTTGGAGATGGAATAACTAAATTTTGTCATCATTTCGTATGAAACACAAGTTGCGAGTAGCTTTTGTTACTTGTTCCCATCTGTTTAAATTGGTAACCTGAATATTTTTCTGACAGGTACGACCACCAAGACTAAAAGATGTGGTGGGATTTGAGGATGTGACGACAGAACTGACGGAGCGTCTGACTAAAGAGACAAGCTATTTTGATGTAGTTTGTATGATCGGTATGTTTGGGCTAGGCAAGACGACGCTAGCATGGAAGATCTTCAACGATCAAGCAGTATTCTACGAGTTTCCAGTCCGTATATGGCTTCCTATTTCTCAAGAGTTCTCAGACAAGGATATCTTCATATCCATTCTCGAACACTTCACCGCTATAACTGATGAAATACGTCGAAAAGGTGAAACTGAAATAGCCTCAGCTGTTGCTTCCTATCTCGAGAATGGAAGTTTCCTGATCGTGTTCGACGATGTTTGGACTACTGGTGATTGGGACAGAATTAGAGTTTGTCTGCCAACTAATAATAACAAGGGGAAAGTCTTAATCACCAGCCGCACCGAGGACGTGGGCACGTATGCTTCTCACAAGGGACTTCCCCACAGGTTGCGTTTCTTTACTGAAGAGGAAAGTTGGGAGTTGCTCCGGTTGGAGGCACTTCGCAAGTTGGACTGCCCTACTGAGTTGGAGGCTACTGGCAGAGTCATTGCAAACGAGTGTGAAGGACTGCCGCTTGCGGTGGTAATCATAGGAGGCATTCTTGCTACCAAGTACTGGGAGTCTGATTTAAGCAAAACAAGTAAAGCATGGAAGGAAGTGTCCAAAATGGTGAACAGTTACATAAAGGAAGACCCCAAAGCTCGCATGAATAAATTTATATCATTGAGCTATGATAAACTACCTTACCATTTGCGTGCGTGCTTCCTCTATCTGGGGATGTTCCCGGAAGATTATGAAATTCCAGCAGCGAAGCTTATACTCATGTGGATTGGAGAAGGATTCATACAAAAGAGTAATGACCTAATAAGCTTGGAGGGAACGGGAGAGAAGTATTTGGAGGATCTTATCAACCGAAACTTGGTCAGAATTGAGAAGTTCAAGTGTGATGGTAAGATTAAAACAATTCGGATTCATGATGCCTTACGTGATTTCTGCCGTACTGAAGCTGAAAGTGAATATGAAAACTTCCTACAAGAAATCAAGTTCATCGAAGGTGTTTTTAAACCTTCGGTTGCCGAAATAAAAAAATATCGTCGTCTTTGTATTCATTCCCACTGTCCCAAATTCATATCTTCAGATCCTTTTGGTCCTCGTGTTCGCTCATTCATTTCTATTCCCAAGGACGAATTCACATTGTCCTCAGAAAACGTCCCACACCTCCTAAAAGCTTTCAAATTGATCAGAGTTTTTGATGCCAAACCCCTCAGATTCCCTAAATTGACAAAAGAATTGTTCCAGTTGGTTCATGTGAGGTACATTTCTCTGTCCGTTGCTATGTCAAGTCTTCCTTCAAAATTCAGCGAGCTCTGGAACTTGCAGACTCTTATAGTCGACACAACATCTAGAAAACTTGATGTTAGAGCGGATCTGTTGAAGCTGATTCAGCTGAGGCTTTTCAAAACAAATGCTTCTGCTACCTTGCCGAAGCCAAGTAAAGACAGCAAGTACGGCACGGAACTTCAAACTCTAGGCACAATTTCAGTGGAGAGCTGTACGGCCGAATTCTTTCAAAAGGCTTGCAATTTGAAAAAATTAGGAATTCGAGGGCAGCTGGCCTTGCTTGTCGAAGGAAAGAAAGGATCGCTTGCTAGCCTGGGAGAAATGAAATATCTTGAACATCTGAAGCTAATAAACGATATCCATCCTCTTCCACCTTCGGAAGGACAGCTGAGTCGCCTTCCTCCACATTATCACTTCCCGTCTAGGCTTAAGAGCCTAACCATACGTGGTACTTCCCTTGATTGGAGTGACATGTCTACTCTTGGATTGCTTAAGAGTCTCGAGGTTCTCAAGCTGAAGGGTAAGGCGTTTATTGGGAAGGCATGGGAGACCGAACAAGGTGGTTTTCGCCTTCTTGAGTTCTTGCTTATTGATGACACGGATTTAGTAGTTTGGACTGCTTCTTCCAGTCATTTCCCTAAACTCAGAGGACTCGTGCTGCGCCACTGTGCCGACCTTACGCATGTTCCACTCGGACTGGCTGACATTGCAACCTTCAGGACGTTGGATTTGAACACATGTCAAAAGGCATCGTCCTCCGCCAAAAAAATTCAGGAGGCAAAGAAAAAGGCAGAGGCTGACTTCAAACTCTCCGTTTTTCCACCTATCAATCAATCTTGACTGGTAAGTTATCTTTCAAACGCTAACTCCATTCTCTTGCATATTCATCTTTCAGGAGCTAATTTTGTTTCTATTATTTGAGCCTCGCCTCTTCTTCGGTACATACATCATGCCTCTAATGCTGCATATCTTTATATTGATACGAAAAATCTTCCTTTGATTTTAGTCGATCAATGTTTTGTCTACCAATGCCGGTTTATCCATTTATACATCTCCACATATCAGATTAGTATGGTGAAAATACAATTTCACCATGGCAATTTCTGAATTTACAACTTAAATTCTTTTCCTGTATTGATATAGAGTTAAGGATTTAATTCATTATATATGTCACTTGTAAAGAATATTCGAGTTCCATAAAACTAACGAGGCGTGATGTTTGCAGGGTATGATATATAGCTTGGGTTGGTTGAATAATTGCTGCACTTTTAATTAGTTCTACTCAATATATATGTATGTTGGAGTAGTCTAAGCCGCTTCGGATAAACAACGGACTATGTTCATTTATGCACTCGCAACAAATATTGCATCGTTTCTGTAATTTTGTGAAATTTATATCATGTTTTCCCCTTATTTTGCACTATGCTTGGGTCAATACATTTATTCTTGTCTTTATTTATTTATATTCTTATAGTCGAAATGATTTTTTAACCTCGTCAAATTTCACATTGTATTTCCACTTGCGTACAATTTTTGGACATGCCATTTTCCCCGTACAATAGAATCAAAGCATAATTTATTTATTTATTTATTAAGATTGTTGATTTTTGGAGATAAATTTATTCTAAGGATATTAGCATTTTAGGCGGACTCTAGTTCTACACTTTCAAAGTGCTACATAAATGACCACCAGTGAAATTTATCTGACGAGACGGACTACATGACATGTATGAGAGGTTTATACAGCAGAGAAAATTGTACAAATAATAAATTCTTAAGTTATATAGCATGTAAATTTTGAATATACTCTGTTTTTAAGCTGTGCTTAACTTTCAAATTGTTTTAATTTAAAATTTAATTCTATACTTAGTAGTTTAAATTAGTTGGAACCCAAAGAATTTCGCATTATTTGAAAGCTTTTATATATTCCTCGAGATCTCGAATGGCTTACTTTATAGTTTATACTGACGTCCGCCCTGGAGATCACATGCTAGTAATTAAATTTATGATCTCCACTTGCAACTCACCACATGGTGTTTATTTATAGAGTTATCTTTGGTGGTTGAGAATTAGAAAAGAAAAGAAAAGAAAAACAGAAAAAGAGAGAAAAAAGAGAAATTGAGGTGAGATAATATTTTATTTCGTTTCATAGAGAGGAAAAAAAAGTGAGAAAAAATGGTGGGTCTATATCATTACAAGTATAGGGTAGGGGATGTTTGGTTTGCACTTTGGACTCGGATTCAAATTATTCCCTCTAGTTTTGGAATGGATTATTTCGTCAGATTCAGTATCATTAATTTACATGTATTTCGTATAAATTTTTAATTTTACCCTTAACTTGTATAAAATATAAAAATATTAAAAAGAAAAAATTAAAAAAAAAATTGAGAATATAAAAATAAATAATGAAGAATAAAAAAAAACACAAATGAAAAATAAAATAAGGTAATAAAGAAAAGATGAAAGAATAACAAAAAAGATTAAAGCATGAAAAAAAAAATACAGAACGGATAATGAGAAAATTAAAATTATGAATTTTTAAAAATGGTAAGGAATCAAACCCATCAAATAGTCACAAAGACTTTTGTGTTACACAATATACTCCCTTGCATGTCACACTTTATAAGGTGTTGACATGTAACATATGTGGCCCACCATAATTGATTTTGATTTGATTATTTAATTAAAATGTATTCTATATGTAAAATGATTTGTGGAGATGACATATAGTGGAGTATAATTATATGAAACCAAAGTATCCGTCAAATAGTAGGGAATTGATGATTCCTAATTTTTTTAATATAATTTCAAATTTTTGGATCTGATAATTTTAATCAAACACTATTTATAAATTTTATATCAATTCTTGATTCCGACTCTCTTACCAAACACAACCTAAATGTGCATAAAAATATTATAGTACTTTTTTTTTTTAATGATAGTATCTCCAAAGCTCAAACAATTCTAGCCGATTTAATTTGTGTGAGGTTTCGCTCCAATGCTACGGCATGATGATGATTGGTTATAGTGAACAGTTGTCCACCACATACATATACTGCACTACTGTTCACGGGTGCATTATTTTCTTTTGCTTTTTTTCCTAGGTTGATTTTTGATGTTGCAATAATGAATAGTTGTGATTTGCTTAATTCATTTGATGTCATAGTACGATAAAGGATTGAAATAGTATAAGAATTCTTATTGAGTAAATATAAAGGAATTCTGAATTCTTAATTCTTAATGTAAAAATTATAATTACCTTGCTTTCTCTTTTGATTAATGGTGAGTTATTTCATACTATTCAATTCCTGACGATTTTAGTCTATTTGACAGGTTCGGAGGAATTTCTAGGCTATTAAGTTGATGTTGCAGACGACGTGGATGCATGGTGGCAGCAATTTGAAGGGCTAAAGATATGATTTTAGATTTGCTTTTGAACGAAAATTCATAAGGGAAGAAGATGAACTCTTAGAGAGGGAGAAAGAAGCATATATGGAAAGATTTGAATAATGGAATCTCTCCATATCTGGATGATTTTGCTTTAATCTTTTGAAGATATTTGAACACTTAGATAAAAGGCACAAAATGGCACTAAAATTACACCTTCTCTACCATCCATCTACATGCTTTCTATGTCATTATTGTTCCCAATCACTGTAAACGCTTAGCTTTCATATCTGGAGAAGAAAAACATAAGTTTTTGTTTCGCTTTGAATTTTGTTGCAAGAAGACAATTTACTTTATGCTTTTGGAGAGAGAGGATATGACATTGTTTAATCATTCAACAAGTATCTCGTGTTTTATCTTCGTTTTTTGTTAATCTCTTGTTCTCGCGCATGTTAGAGTTAGTTTTAAATACAATTTATGTTCAGTTCAGTTTACCCATCTAGTTGCCCAGTCCGACCAATATGCGTAGCTATTAGTTAGTAGTCTAGCTAAGACGTGAAACATACACATACATAGATCTGTGAGACCGTAGGGTTTATAATTAACCTTATGAGTTTCAAATTTTCTAATTAACGAAATCAGGTTAGTAATTTAGTCTTGATCACCCTAGCTTAATTTAATTCGTAGCTAAATTAGTATTTCCATCGTCTCCCATCGAATAAGGCTAGATAAATAGCAAGGTTATTCTTCGAACAACCGGATTAACTCGGTAGGCTTTTATTAGATGCCTAATATACCAGTAGGCTCCTAAATTAGTTCCCTTAGTTCTTAAGATGCACTACAAAAAAAGGTCACATTTGTGACAAAGCTAATAAGAGGAAATTAATTTTGTTGCAATTAGTATATCTAAAGTGACAAATTTTTATGTTTGTTGCATTACGTTGTATATATGCAACAAAATCAAATTTCCTCACATTACCATTGCCCCTATTGTGAGGATTATATTTTTCGTTATCACAACTTATTTTTTTTTATCACATATCATCTAAGGGAACCAAATAGAATTCCTCACATATACTCTAATATGACAGGTTAATTTCCTCACATATTTTATCAATTAATGTGGTTAAATAAACTTCATCACATATACAATTTCATATAACATGACAAAATACCGATATGATACGAGATACGAAGATAGAACATTTTCAAAAATATTATGATACAATACATCAAATATACTGACACGGTACAAGATACGAAGATACAATATTTTCAAAATATTAAAATACCATATATAATTTATAATTTCCTAATATATACTCCCTCCGTCCCGCTATTTGTGGCTCACTTTCCCGAAAGGGGTGTCCCGTTATTTGTGGCCACTTTCCTAATTTGGTAAAAAGTTATTATCATATCTTTTACTTTATCATCTTCTCTCTCCTACTTTATTACATTCTCTCTCCTACTTTATCATCATTTCTCTCATACTCTCTCATTATCTTACTCATCTTCTCTCTCATACTTTATCATCTAATTTCTCTCTCATACTTTATCATCTACTCTTTTAATTCCCGTGCCGAAACCAATTGAGCCACAAATAGCGGGACGAAGGGAGTAATATATTAGTATTAAAAAATTGTATTTGTACGGTGGGCCCAACTTTACCTATCCTATATGTTTGCAATTAAATATGTAGAACACAAAATACTTAATAGTTGAAAAAAATAAAAAAATTGAGAAACAACGCAAATCAATCAGAAACAACGTGTGCCCAACTTTATAAATCAAATCTCCACGTTGTCGGTTCATCACCAAATTTCCCAAATCAATCAGAAACAACGCACAGTGGACAAATTCCTAAATCTCAAATTGAGATTTAGCTTGAGAGAATCGTCGGTGACCTACGATTTATACCCCCAAACCTGATTCAATATCGCACAGTGGACGAAATAAGCAAGTTATTGTACGAAGCCTCGGATCTTTAGGTATTTTCGTTTCCAGCATAATTCTTCACCCTTCTCCAACGATCAGATTTTCATTTTGAATCTTCCCCACTCTTACTCCTAAACCAGCTTGATTGGAAGTATTTTGTTTATTTCTCTTTTCCTTGTTGTGGTAATAATTGATGTTCTGAAAAACGTATGTAGGAGCCAAGTTTCACCAAGATATAGCAAGTTTTGTTTGGAATGGATGTTCACAGACTGCCTGAGCATCAATAAGTGAGTTTTTCATGCTAGCATAGATTACATTGTTACCTGCTGTAGAGTTTGAGTTTATTTTGATTCTTATCTGAATGAAGTACATTTCGTGGAAAATTGACTTTATATAGTTAAAAGAATCACTAGTTGTCACTCTAGATATCTTCATTCTTTATGTGCTTTTTTTGGTGTTTTGTGATATTATAAACTTAAATATGATGATTTGTTGATAATCAGGTACTATAAGAGCTGATCTTAAAGTTGTAGAAGAGTCTCCATCTTGTTGAACGGGTGGAATTGCAAGGTATCAAAGCTTTGTTTAGATACTATCTTTTAATATAAATGCGAACACCTAACACCCAATTTAGACCACATGTATACAGAGTGTTAAACACGTGTAGCGATCTAGGTATGCATACTTAACACTGATCTTCCCTTTATCTACATGAATTTATTATATTCAGTTGTGTATTAATAACATCAGCTAAATTGAGTTCTCACGATGGGGGTCTCCCAAGTGCTTTACATTATCTCACCTTTACTCGAACAAAGATATCTTATGATGTACAAAAAGTGTCTTTACATGCATGCTCCAAAAGAGCCTCATCTTCTTGCTCTCAAACGTATAATTAGGTATTTTCAAGGGACTATTAATTTTGGGAGTCATCTCGAAGGTTGTCAAACTCGCGATCCTAGGTAGGATCGTAGGGCCCTGGCAGGATCGTGAATCGTAAGATCGTGGTAAGATCGTAAGAGTCTACCAAAAAATATATTATAATTAATTAAATAATGACAAATCAAGAATTGAGTAAAATGACCATAAAAAATATCTAAAAAGTCATTAAATGTCTAAAAACACAATATCAAGCAATAAGTACCAACATCAAAATGTCAAATAAGCAAATAATACGACATGAGTTGGACTTCAAAAAGGCCTAATACGACACTATTGTTTTCCATATGCTTCTTCTTCTTTCACGAATTGATGTATGGTAGTACAAAACTGACATAGGTTTACCAAATTAGACTATAAAAAATATAACATCTGTTTTTTTTTTCATAACTAGACTTCTGCGCTCTGTCTTTGATAAACAAATAATAGCAGCAAAAAACACTAAATCTTAAATTTGTAACAAGAAGTGAAAGTAAACAACATATTTTTCTCTCTGAAAATGGCTCAATAATGTACTTGATGTATAAAGATTTCGTTCTGTACATTTCTATTTACTCTAGAACTGAAATCTAGAGTGCATAACCCCTTAAGTCAATTAATCAATAATTTAGGGCCAAATATCCACTGAATTTATCTCAAAAAATACCAATTAGATCAATAAAACAGGAAATCATCAATCCTACATAGTGAATGTGAGTTTGCATGAACAAATCGATAAAAACAAACTCAAGGAAACTAGGTAACAAACAACACATAAATACGCCCAAATACCCAGATCATTCACAATAAATCGATGAACAAGTCAACAAACCTTTGATTTCGATTTGAATTTGACTTTCTGGAGTTTTTCTCGAACAATTGTAGGATTTGGATTTTAATCTTGATTGCAACTTGAAAGGCGCCACGAAAATGAAGATTGAAGATGTCGTTTAGGGCTTTAGGGGGGCAAAAATTATATTTTTTACAATTTAAAAAAAAAATAATATTGATCTTGATGACTAGTTGGAATCGCACGATCCCACGAGTCCACGTGTTGACTCGCGATCCCACCCGATCCTATCACATAAGCGATCCTACGATGATCCGGATCGTTTTAGCATCGAGACTTGTAAACTCGGACGAGTCTACGAGTTGACTCGCGAGTTTGACAACACTGGTCATCTCTATAAATCATCGGTTATTGATCTTGTTTCCTTTACGGACGCGACACTACAAAAAATCCTGAAATTAGCGACGAAATTACTGACGGATTAAAACACGGGTCGGCTATTACCGACGGACATTATATTTCACAATTACTGATGGATAATTCCGTCGGTAATTGTACCAATGGATTTTTCCGTCGGTAATTTACTGACGGAAAAATTCCATCAGTATACGTAATTTAATATTTCGAATTAAATTTCTTTAATTTTTTATTAAATTTATTAATATTTACTGACGGAATTATTCCGTCAGTAAGTTACCAACGGAAAAATCCGTTGGTAAAATTAATTTAATTTTTTGATTATATATAAATTTTTTATATTAACATTTATTCTAATTACTAAATCCTCCGTCAAAATTCATCATTCGCTGTCGATTATCCGTTGTCATTTACTCAAATATGTATAATAGTTATAAGTTTCAATATTTTTTTTAAAATAATTTTAAAAATTATATAATATGATTTATATTAATTTAAATAAAAGATTTATAATGTTGCCTCAGGATGCGTACCAAAAACTCATCGTGAAACATGTCAAAAATCTCGAAAATGTTACCTCGGGATACGTGTAGGTAACCCCGATCAAATGTCCAGAAAGTTAAAGTGAAACCCCAAATACTATTCATCGAGACCCCAAATACTATTTATTGAGACCCTAAAACGTCGAAAACGGGACACGAGAAGTCCGCTACGAAGGTGGAATCGAATATATCATGAAAAATATTAAAATATAATAATAGAGACATAATTAAAGGAAAAAGAAAATATGACATCTTCATGTTTTCCGAAAAATGAGTTCGTTTTTCAGGAGAAGAGATCTCTACTTCTATGTTTCATGAATGATTCATATTTTATTTTTAAAGGTAGAGTTATATTATAAAGTATTTAATGATATTATCCTTAAATTATGATATGTTTGAATAATTTCGACACCGATCCTCAAACTTCGAATCCGACAACTGATGCGTGGTCGACTCTCGAACCCGAGAAAGTCAAATAAAAAGTCAACGGTCAACTACCACGCGTTACCACACGAATCGCGCCAAGTGTCAAATAAAAATTAAATAATATAATTAATTAAAATATAAAATATTTATTACATTAATAATTAAATTTAAATAATTAATTATAGTCATAATTTTAATTACTACTACATTTATATATTTTAATTAGTAATATAACTTTATATTCCTTAATACAGTTTATTAATAAAAAATAAATTTAGGAAGAAAATAACTACCTTTGTAATATATTAAGGAGTATAAAGTTAAAAAATAAATTTATGAAAAAAATAACTTCATCTCTTCATGCCCTTCTTCTTTATGAAAAATAAATTCTTAACTCGGTTAATTCTATGGGTCTTTTTGATTTATTTGACATTCCCTTCTCGATTAAAATTCAAAGTCGAAATTCATGGATGTGTGTTTTTTTATAATAACACTTCTCGATTATGATACTTCAATCATTTAATAAGTGGTAATATAATAAACTTAGTTACTAATGCGATATATACTTCGGTACAATTATTGTCCTTGATGCAATAAAATCAAGTACTCATAAACGTCCGGTAGAGAAAGATCTCAAGGGATTTGACATAAGGTAATATGTGAAATATTGTAACAATTTTTGGTTTTATCACTACCTTAATAGTTCCGTCAATAATTTCTACAACCATTTCATCTGATTGCTTGTTTGATTGTTTGATTGTTTAATTGATACTATATTTGTGACTCAACAACCTTCTCCATTTTTATAAATTTTAGACGACGAGTCTCATTTCTAAAAAGACTTACAAATCATCTTCGTCGTTCAACAAGGACAGTTAAATTAACTTGATGACTTACTATTTGTTAATAATTTAGTGAGTCCTTGATAGCCGAGTTACTTGAGTTGTGGGAAGATGGTGTGCCTACGTATGATGTGTAAAAGAAACAAAATTTCCAGATGCGAGCAGCATTGCTTTGGACCATCAACGACTTTCCGGCCTACTCAATGTTGTCTGGATGGAGTACAGCTGGAAAATTTGCATGCCCACAATGCGTGGAGCATTCAGATGCATTTTATCTTGAGAAGAGTGGTAAGGTCTCGTGGTTTGACAATCACATGAAGTTTTTATCACTAAGTCATCCTTTAAGACGAAACAAGAAGGCCTTCTTGAAAAATAAGGTTGTCGCACGTTCTCCACCTGATATGAAAACAGGAGCAGAGATACTCAGTCAGATTGAGGCTTATGATTTTGTTGGGGGATCACTTTGCGATGTCGACGAGCTTCGGCGGCAAGTACAGGACGGGAATGAACGTACGAGGTAGCTCGAGGAGAAGATGGCACGAATGAGGGAGTTCATGGCACGGAATGAATGTGCAATGCAGCTCGAGGAGGAGGTGGCCCGGATGAGGGAGTTCATGGCACAAATGCTTGCAAAAGATAGTCGAGGCGATACTTCTGACAACAATCATTCTCCCCCTCCTTCCTCTGCATGATTTAAAAACAATGTTGATTGAATATTAAGATTTGTACTCGAAGTTTATGTGGATTTACTTGTATTTTGATATGGATTTGAATTAATATTTCTATATTTCTATTTGGATTTTGAAATAGATTGCATTTCTTGATGCATATTTGATTGGATTAATTGATGCAGGTTGTCGAGAACTAGGTACAAAAAAAAAAAAAAAAAAAAGTGACGGATTACCGACGGAATATTCCGCCTGTAACCATGTACTATTTAAGGCATATCAGTGATGGAATATTCTGTCGGTAAGTAATCCGCCAGTAAATTAGTGACGGAATATTCTGTCGGTAAATGTTTGCCGACAAATCAACCGTTTTCTACGGAAAATTCCGTCACTAATCCGTCAGTAATATTTACCGATAGAAATATTCCGTCAGTAATATTTACCGACAAGCTCTGAGGCGATGGAATCATTCCGTCACTAATCCGTCGGTAATCATTTTACCGATGGAATTTTGACGGTTACCGACGGAATATTCCGTAGGTAATCCGGTAATTTCTTGTTGTGCGAATTGGGGTGGTTGTCCAGATGCAAGACGATCAACATCCGGTTATTGTGTCTATCTTGGAGATAAACTAATCTCATGGTCTTCGAAACGCCAACCCACGTTATCAAGATCAAGTGCCAAAGCCGAATATCGGGGCGATTAACAAAGGTTGTTTCTGAGGCTTGTTAGCTTACGAATCTTCTAGTTGAACTCCACCATCCTCTTCCCAAAGCCAATTTAATTTACTGTGACAATGTAAGTGCCATGTATCTCTCGGGACCAGTTCAGCATCAACGAGCAAAGCACATCGAAATGGACGTCCTCTTTGTTCGTGAGTGAGTTGCACGTGGACATGTTAGGGTTAATCATGTCCCTTCCCGCTACCAAATTGCTGATATATTTACGATGGGTCTTCCGCAAGTTCTTTTCGAAGATTTTCGATCCTCGCACTTCGACTGAGGGGGTCTAATAGATTATATGATCTAATAGATAATCTTGTATAATTATGTTCTCATAATTAGTTAGATGTTTTCCGTTATAATAGGTCAAAGTCTAACATAGTCTTAGAATCATAGATCTTTTGTAATCTTATATATACGAACACATTAATGAAGAAGGACACGGATTGAAATCTTTTCACTATGTTCGATTCTCTTTTGCTATACTGATTTAAGCCTTGGCGTCGCATGATTTATTTGGTGTGATTCAATGACTACCAATTAACTATCTCCATGTTTTTTTTTTGAGAAGTAATGCTTTATAGCTTCGCAGTCTTTCATTCGTTTGCTCTAGTAGCATGAACAATCCTTGGAAAAGTAAGCATTGGTAACCGGTTGGAGAAGATAAAGAGCTCTAGTACTATAAAGATGATTTAGTTTCTTAGTTTACCTCAAGGCGGATTTGTGGTCATCTTAATGTATCTTCATCCAATATGGTGATTTGCCCTTCTTCTGCTCTACATCGCAAACACCAATGGCCCTAGTTTTTTCTAGGGCTGTCAATTCAGTAAGAATGCGATAGAGCAACATATATAACACAGTGAGATCTCAACTCAACTCTACAACAAACAGCAGTGATGCACCAAAATAAAAAGAACGGACGACTGATATTACATCTGGACTCAACAAACGAACAGACTCGATTACAGAATTAAAATCATCCAACAAAAAAACAAAAAAAAAATCAAACAAAACGTGCAATAAGAGCAAACAAATGAGTATCTTGTGTGGCGGTGATATCGCATCTTTCCATTTATTCCCTTCAGCACTCAACTTTGAAGGTGGTATTACCATAGTCTTCTTGGTCCTCCCGGATCCGATTGACACACTCCAGAAGATCTTCATTCAAACGATCAACCTTAATCATCTCAAGTGTTGCTATTTCTCCAATCTCATCTGGAATCTTAGTGAGCGAAGGGCAAGCATGTATCTCCAGCCGCTTTAGTTTCGGGAAGTGGCTGCTCTCAGTTTCCCAATTGCTTAAATCAGACCCATCAATGTAGAGAAACTCAAGAACAGGAAACTGTTCTTCACTAGTTTCCCACGTGTCGCCTTCGCAACCATGATCTCTCAATTTCAGCACTTGAAGATTAGGAAAAGTGCCAAGATTTGACAAATACTCCCAAGACAATCGCCAACCGCTCAAGGTTAGATTTCTCAACCTAGTTGGAAAAACCAGGTTGATGCTGAGACGAACAACAGAGTCTGATTTCATGACCAGCTTCAGATTTTCAAGCTGCTGCAGTAGAACAAGATTTTGGAGCTGATAATCTTCTTGGTATTTGTCTCCAAAATATGTGATTCCCAACTTCTTAACGTTGGGAATCATTTTCATCATCTCTTCCGTGCATATCAACTTCTTGACAACTGAAAGTGTCTGTAGAGCAGAAGCTACAGCTTTTGGATTAGGAAGAAGATCAAAGAAGGAAATGAGATCAGTTAAGAGTGGAAGGGACCAAATCTGTAAAGGCAAATATAGCCCATCATTCGAGTGTTGCCTAAACCTCCTGCTCGGACGAATGATTAACGTCCGGAGATTCTGAAGGCGGGATACGGCTGCTGGAAGCTCCATTGGGCAGCCGAAAGAGAGATACCTCAAGTGAAAAAGCTCAAACACGGGAGCAGGGAGCGAGTAGGCATCCGTATCGACCACATCCAGAAGCCGAAGCAATCGGAACTTTCTTAGACCGGATAAAGAACTTTGATTCGGTTGGAAGCTGATCACCGAACGGAGGGTGGAGCCATAAGCTTTGGCAACGCGTGTGAGTTCCGGATCTGCAATACTCAGACGTCGCTCATAGTTTTCGTCAAGACTCGTTCTCTTACACAGCTCGCGTACCAAATCGTGGACGCTGCAGCTCTTTATTCCGCCGCTGTAGTTCATGTTTCGTATCAGAAGTAGATTCCTAATGAGAAGCTCCTTCAGGAACTCCTCGGCCCCCTCCTCCAAACTCTTCTCCCTCGTCTGTTGAACGAATCCTTCAGCTATCCATAACTTGACGAGCTTCGAGATGCGAATCTCGTGGTCTTCAGGAAATCCTCCCGTGTAGAGAAAACACGCTCTCAAATGATGAGGCAAGTAGCTGTAACTCAAGGAGATTCTCTCCTCGAACTCACCGGATTCTTTATCGAGAGCAGAACGTACGTTCTTCCCGACTTCCTGCCACGAGGCCGGAGTCTGGTGGACGGTGGATAAGATACCTGCAATGAGTACAATTGCAAGAGGAAGACCTCCGCAGTTTGTTGCAATATCCTCTCCAATGCTCTTCAACTCAGATGGGCATTCTTCCTCTTGAAACACCGTCTGCTTCAGCAGCTCCCAACTCTTTTCCGAACTCAAGAAACGCATCTCGTGACGATCAGAGGTAGAAGAAGTCGCATGTTCAGCCACGTTAATTAGCCGGGTGGTAATAATAATTCGACTTCCATTTTTGCTCTTTGGGAAATATTTCTTCACGTCATCCCACGCCTTCTCGCTCCACAAATCATCCACTACAAGAACGTACTTATGCAGCAGCAAGATTTTGCGCACTTTCTCTTCTGCTGAGTCGCTGCTTCTTACAATATTTAGATCAACAGGTACTTGTTTTTGCAAGGACTCGAGGAGGTCTGCAAAAATATACTCGGTCTTATAATTTTGCGAGAATGTGACCCAGACACGAATTTTAAAGTTCTCCCGAATCAGCTTGTGATCGTAAACATTTCTCGCAAGTGTGGTTTTCCCGATTCCGCCCATCCCCGTGATTGGGATGATCTCGAGCTTCTGTGATTCTCCACAAAGAAAATCTGTAATCTTTTCCAAATCTTCTTCAATACCGACGGGGGATAACATCGACGACCAATTAGGCATGGGCCGTACGGCCGGAGCATCGGCGACGGGCACGTTTTCCTCGGCGATGGTCGTCGCCTCTCCTACAATTGAGTTGATTTCGTCCATCACAAATCTCAGATCACGGAAATCATAGAGATCGTTTCTGGGCTTGACAGCTCGTCCGACCTCGGCCATTCTGACCTCCTTGTGATGTGACCGGATGTGCTCGTACATGAAGTGCTCGATGATGTCTTCTGCCTCATTTGCGGCGTCTCTCATTCTTGTTTCCAAGCTGTTGGCTTGTTCCGGATACTTTCCAACAAATTGTTGCAGGTAAGTAACTTTTTCGCGGAGCGATTCAATTTTTTGTTTTCCATTTTCGGAAACGGGGTATCGATCGTGCTTTAGGAAACGGTCTATTGTTTGGGTTAGTGATAAGAGTACGACATAAGCCATTTGTTATTACAGGACTTTGAGAAACTCAAAGGAAAGACGATGAGTGAGAGTGGTGGTGATGTGAGGGAGAGAGAGAGAGAGAGCCTTGGGTTTAAATGGATAAGGACCGAAGCAATTAGGAAGAAGAGCTTGGGTTGAATGGAATCCAAAAGCTTTTGCTTCGAAGTAGTTCTCGCAACTGACAAATAATGATTATAATAAATTGACCTATTTTAATACGCAAATATAAATTTAAGTCAACTTAAAAGAATTTATAGATAATTTATTTGATCATTTATAGATAATTTATTTTATAAATAGTTACATGATAGAATATCATGAGTAGAGATGTCAATGGATCTTGTACTCGGTCCAGATTCGTGGATCCAAATCCATTTTTCTAGATTTGGATCTTAAAAAATTGGACCCACTGGATCTGGATTGGATCTGGACCAATTTTAGAAATTACGGATCTGGATCTGGACTTTACGATCTGAGATCCGGATTCGGTCCAAATCCGTCAATTTTTATAACTAAAATATTATTTTATTATCATATCTAACATATTATATTTATTATTTCTACTTAAAATATCACATTACATTATTTGTTGAGCTTGAAATACTTTACTAGTAATCTAATAAATAGAAAAGAGGGAGGAGATTGAGTACTCACTGTCCACAAATTTGAGAGTTTTTTTAGAGAAAAGATCGTAGTTTTATAGATGATTGTAATGTTTTTATAATATCATGAGTATTTTGACTTTTTTTAATGATAGTAATGCTCTTATAGATTATCATGTTATCGTAGAAATAATTAACTTAGTTAAATTTTAATTGATTTAGAATTTTATTAATTTTAATTAAAAAAACTTATGGATTCGGGTCTAGACCCGAGACCCTGTGGGTCCAATGGATCTGGGTCTGGATCTCATTTTTTGAGATCCAATGGATCTGGACCGGATTTGGATCAAAGTAAAAAATCTCGAATCTGGATCTGGATCGAGGAGGATCCGGTCCAAATCCGGTCCATTGCCATCCCTAATCATGATCAGGTCTCCTTAAAATGACGCAACGGTAAAAATAGGTGATCCGAGATCGATAAATTATAAATTCAAATTTTACAGAAACTGCTATTACTATATGTTACTTATCACCTATGTTCGTCATTCAAAAAAAATACTCCCTCCGTTCCACTCCATTAATCCAGTTTTCTTTTTTGGGCCGTTCCACTCCATTAGTTCACTTTCCTTTTTTAACTTAAAATAACACTCTTATATATTCTAGTGGACCCCACTACTTTATACTACTTTACACACAACAAACAACTTTCTTAATTTTCGTGCCGAAAAGAAAGTGAATTAATGGAATGGAATGGAGGGAATATCAGTTACGCTCGTCTTTCAAAAAAAAAATCATGAGGAGGTGTAACAATTTTTTTTTTTTTTTTTTCAAAAAAAAAAATCATGAGGAGGTGTAACAACTTTTTATGGAATATTTTAAGGATTTTTAGCATAAAAAGAGTAGGCTGGCAGCCACCACATGCACCTGATGACTTCTTTGGTTGTTCTTAGTGCAAAGTCTTTTTTTTACTATTACACGCTACAACTTGAACTTCATTTCTTTTATTTATTTCTCGAGATTTCAAATAAGCTTTGTTTATATTCGGAATCTCACACAGGTTACGCCGACTTTGTCTAGACTCATATATAACTCTATTTCTCGAGATCGAAATAATTTGGTCTTGCATATGGGTGTTTCGGCACGGTATATCGGACTAAATTTATTATACTTTATACCATACCGAAAGTAACGGTATGAGATTTTTCATACCGTTATCATACCGTTGACTTCGGTATACCGAAAATCCGTTATCAAAGATTTAGCATACCATTGCCGTGTTGGATTTACGGTATACCGTTAATCTTCACGGTATACCGAAGGTTGACGGTATACTGGAAATTAAAATTATACCGAAGGTTGACGGTATATCGAAGGTTAAGCGGTTGAATGCCGTAGCTCGTAGTCGATAACTGCTCCATTTCGGTAAAGTTATACACCGTCGGTATATGCTACGGTGTACCTTTGTTCAGTATACCTTTCATATCCGGTAAATACCGACAATACCGTATATACCGCTTGTTCGGTATACGGTATATACTGCAACCTTCGGTACGTACCGTAAGTTCGGTATGTATCGGTATACCTCGGTATGAGAAAACTCATACCGTTACCGTACCGAAAATTTACGGTACGGTATGATACCGTGATTTTCGGCACAGTATACCGTTAAATTCGATTTTTTCAATATTTTTTCGATACGGTATGCACGGTATACGGTATTTTCGGTAAAATTATACACCCCTAGTCTTGCATGTGATTGAATTCCTATAGTTTTAGGAGAGAGTTATTAGCCTACAAATACATAAATTTATGGTGAATTTTAATTTTATACAATTCTTAAAATGCTCATATAAATATTATGGCTTCTATGTACGATATTTTGGCTTCTGGAATTTTCACCGATTTTTAAGCAGTATTGGAGGTAGATCGCATGCGTGAAAATAAATAATGCAACTTGTTAACTATCAATAAAATTCAATAAATATTGTTACATTGATGTTTACATACTACCGAATACAAATAAACTATCAACTCGATTAAATGCCTTACACAGGCAGTATTTGGGGTAGACATGCCTGAAAAATAAAGAAATGCAACTTGTTAATTAGTTATTAATTAAATAGCCTTTCTTCTGCAATAAAATATTCAATAAACATTTTTAGATTGATGTTTACAGCTAACGACTGCAATTAGTTTATGTAATCGTTAACTTAAACTAATAAGAATCTTCAGGAACTTTTTTCCTTTCACATTGTTGCTGATCACGTCAATAATTTATGTATTTATTTATTCCCTCAAACTATGTTAGTAAATAGTGTTATTATACTAATCTACCCATCTACCTTATATAAAATATAAAACTATCCAACTCTATAAAAACTATCCACTATATATTCAAATTATCTAAAATACCCCTACTTTTTCACTTTTCTCACCTGAAAAGTGTCAGGTCCGTGATCGGGTAGTGCCCAATCGGTCGGACATGGTCCGACCGTAATCGGACTATGATCGGACCGCGATCGGATCGTCATCGGACCATGATCGGATCATGATCGGACCATGACCGGACCATGTCCGATGTGTCTGACCGATCGGACCATAATCGGTCATGTTCCGACCGGTCGGACCATGATCGAACTCTCCGGTCGGACCGTGATCGGACCATCCCATAATTTGACTTTATTGAAAAAGTAGGGGCATTTTAGCCTTTTTGAATATATGATATAGTTAAATATAAGAATTTGGTAGAAATATATTTGATTTTACCCAAATGAATATTTAACCGTCGGACTCTAGTAAATATTGAATTTAATTTACTTCTGCAGATTAGCAGGAAAGCAGGTGGATGCATGTGAAACGAAGTGACATTTGTTGACCGCGACACATTTATATACTTCATTCGTCCAAGTATAATCTAAATTACTCTTACGATGTATTGGACCTATAAGACATTCATGAGGTGAGGTTAACTATCACAAGATATATCACAGAAAAAAAAAGAATGATATCTCAAAAATTTAGGTGCCTAACTGCCTATGTACAATACATAGGAAGTTATTTAATCAACTCCCCCTCAAACTCTAATCTCCTTTTTACCATTTTTTTTCTCTCTCTTTATTATTATTATTATTATTTTTTTTTCATACTAATTTCAGTCGTTTATCTTGTGGCCATCTCCATCTCCATTTACTATTTTTCTTTATTTTGTAGCCCTAAATTAATATCAAGGAGACAAGTTGCAGATTATTTTTAAAGAAAGTCAATGATGACTTTTGGGATGCCAAGGAGTTTTTCCTGGATTAAATCAAGATTTGTGAGACGTTCATCGAAAAAAGGGCTTTGTTATTACCCCAAATTTGTTCAATCTTGGTTCTAGTTTGAGAAATATGACGGAATTAGTGATCTCAACTGCGATGGAACAGCTTGAGGGTTTGCTGGATGAGATGATCTCAAAGTTGATGCTAGATTTCCTCATAGAGTCTGCCCGCAGCCGCAACAGCCACAAGGCCAGCGTACATTACGACATTTGGGTCATCGACATCCAAGTCCATCCGCCTCAACAATTTCCTCGGAGAGATCGAGTCCATCCGATATTATAGGTTCCCAGAAGTAAACGAGCTCTAGCTTCAAAGGAAACATTTCAGGAGGAGAACTATCTTAGATGGTCATGGCAGTATGAACTGGCTGATTTGGGACGTCATGCTATTCTGAGAAACAATTTCACATTTCGATCTATGAAAACTTTCTTGATACAATTTTGGTGTAATTTCTCGTCTCAATTTTTTTTATTATGCACAAACGTTGTAACATATATACATAATACAAAGTGATAAAAAAAGGAAAGATATCAAGGCAACATGAAAAATATCAATCCCAAAATAAAATAAGGAATTAAATCACTAAACATCCGATCTTAATACTCCCCCTCAACTTGCGGATCTTAATACTCCCCCTCAAGTTGGTACGTGAAGATCTCGAATGCCCAACTTGCCAAGTAAATAACGGTGACGATCGGTGCCCAAAGGTTTAGTAAAAATATCCACCACTTGATCACGAGTGACGATCTTACAAGGAAGGATATCGCCATTAACGACCCTCTCGCGAACAAAATAGCAATCCATTTCAACATGCTTTGTTCTTTCATGAAAAACAGGATTATTTGCAATATGAATTGCAGCTTAATTATCACAATACGACGGAGTCGGAGTTGTTTGTGGAGCGTCAAGATCTTGTAATAACCAACGCAACCAAATTAATTCACTTACAATAGTAGCCATAGATCGGTATTCAGCTTCTGCGGTAGAGCGAGAAACAACGGATTGTTTCTTGGTACGCCAAGAAATGGGTGCGTTACCTAAGAAAGCAATAAAACCCGTGCTCGAACGACGAGTAGTAGAGCAACCGCCCCAATCTGCATCACACATAGCAGATAGTTCAAAAGAGCCGTCGGAAGGAAGAAAAACTCCTTGTCTAGGAGTGGCCTTCAAGTATCGGAGAACACGGAGGGCTGCATCGATATGTGTGTCTCTTGGATCAGACATAAGCTGGCTCAAAGTATTGGGCCTCGTAACTTGGAGATAAAGTAGTCGGCCAACGAGTCTACGGTATTGGGAGGCGTCAACACAAGGACTATCGTTATCAAGACCAAGACTACAATTCTGCTCCATTGGAAAGTTGCTAGGACGACAACCAGCCATGCCACATTCGTCTAATATATCGAGGGTATACTTGCGTTGAGTAAGAACGAGACCATCCGTCGTATGAGCCACTTCGATACCAAAGAAGTATTTTAACGGTTCCAAATCTTTAATGCTAAAACATTTGTGGAGATGAATTTTAATACAAGAGATCTGTTCCATATGGTTGCCCACAATGACGACATCATCTACATATATAAGGGCTGCCACGTAAATTTCACCCCTTCGATAAATAAATAATGAGTGATCCGCCTTAGACTGTTGAAAACCAATATGAGTCAACACTTGAGTGAACTCTTCCGTGACGCTTGGCGAAGTCCGGTAAAGAGACTTTCGTAAACGACATACTTTATTGCTTCCTTGTTTCTCAAAACCTTGAGGCACTCGCATGTACACTTCCTCTGATAAACGCCATGCAAAAATGCATTGTTCACATCAAGTTGGTGGATGATCCAATTTTTCTTAACCGCAACAGCGAGCAAGCTGCGAACGGTGACCAACTTAGCGACGGGAGCGAAAGTGTCGTGAAAATCCACTCCTTCGACTTGAGTATAACCTTTGGCCACCAATCTTGCCTTGTACCTTTCGATGCTCCCATCGGGTTTATACTTGATCTTGTATAACCATTTAGAATCAAGTGCTCGCTTGTTAGGTGGCAAATCTTCAAGTGTCCATGTCCCATTTTCTTCCAAAGCATGAATTTCCTTTTGCATGGCTAGACGCCAATTTTCATCTTTTACCGCTTGGTGAAAATATTTTGGCTCGTCATGAGTAGAAATTGCCGCTAAAAAAGCCCTGTGAGAAGGAGAAAATTTGTCGTAGAAAACAAATAAGGATAAAGGATGTACCGTCGAAGAGCCGGTAGATGACGTGGGTTGCGCGTGGTCTATAGAAGCTGGGATGTCAACTTGAAAATCTTGTAAATGTTTTGGTTGCACATGAAAACATTTGCTACGTCGTGAATGAGGCTTCTCTAGTGATCCATCAAGATTATCTAAAGAAGAATCGGGATTGATGGAGTTGATTGAATCTTTAGCAGAATTAATATTTGGTGCATGGTTGGGAATAGTGGCATGCATGTGCTCATCCACGTCCAACGTGTTCTGAACGATCACTTCGTGACTTAGAGTACCAACCATTATCTCATGAAGGTTCAAACTCGAATCTCTTGAATTATTTTCAATAGAAGGGTAGATATCTTCTACAAAGACAACGTCTCGTGATGTGAACATCTTCTTCTCTTTTATGTCATAAATCCGATATCCCTTATGACCATATGATACTCAATAAAAATACATGGTTGCCCTCGTTCACCAAATTATCTCCCCCTTTCTGTGTCCTTTGCATAGACAAGACAACCAAAAACTTTAAGATGACTACAGTCGGGTTTACGACCAAGGAGTACCTCATAGGGAGTTCGGTTCTGAATAGCTTTCGTGGGCAAACGATTTATCAAATAAGCATCGGTTAAGATACATTCCCCCCAAAATTCTAAAGGAAGATTAGCTTGAAAACGAAGTGCCCGTGCCATATCCAATAAATCCCTATGTTTCCGTTCCACCACACCATTTTGTTGTGGTGTATCCACACATGAAGTCTCTAGTATAATACCCTCTCAACATAAAAATCCAACATGCGATTAGACTTAAATTCAGGGCCATTATCACTATGTATTTTCTTAATCTTGCACTCAAATTGTGTGGAAACCATGTTATAGAAATTGATTAAACAATCACCAACATCAGACTTGTTCTTAATCAAATAAACCCACACTGTTCTACTAAAATCATCAACAATGGTAAGAAAATAGTGGGCTCCCGTATGTGAAGATACTTTATAACATCCCCAAATATCACAATGTATTAAATAAAAAATAGAAGTGGATTTAATAGAACTATCAGGAAACGAAAGACGTGTCTGTTTGGCCCGAATGCAAGTCACAAATCCCATTATTAAAGCCAACATCATTCAAAAATATAATTCTACGAAGTCTTTCCTTGGATGCATGTCCTAACCTCTTGTGCAAAATATCAAAATCTGTAGAAGCAGTCATAACCACCCGATCTCCCTCCATGGGCTCCAAATAGTATAGACCATCGCGCTCTTTACCCACGCCAATCAGGCTCTTCGAGTGTAAGTCCTGCATAAAACAAAAATCCAGGAAAAATGCTATGGCCAATGAACTTCTTTAGTTAATTTACTGACGGACAACAAATTGCACTTGAAATCCGGTATATGTAGGACATTATCCAGGGTAACATTATTAGGTAGCCTCACAGTACCAATACCACACACGGGTACCTTATCGCCATTAGGGATTCTAACTGGCAAGTTGTCTCTTCTCTGTATCTCATCAA
Source organism: Lavandula angustifolia (assembly GCA_028984105.1). Taxonomy (NCBI): domain Eukaryota; kingdom Viridiplantae; phylum Streptophyta; class Magnoliopsida; order Lamiales; family Lamiaceae; genus Lavandula; species Lavandula angustifolia. The sequence goes on along the minus strand of CM054819.1, from coordinate 8,309,351 downwards.
TTAGAATCTTTTTGTCTTATGTAATGTGATCTGTGGCCCCCGAATCAATCGCCCAAGGCCCGATTTTATCATTCTTACCAGTCATGTTTGCCGATGAACCACTATCAGCAAAGTATTTCACCATTCTCTCATATGATCAGCCGTGAGTCTCGGAATAGGGCTTTTATCCATTTCCACAGCTGCAGCACGCGGATGTTGTCTCTGCTCCCTTGAACAATCAGCTCCCCCATGCTGCCTTTGTTGCAAGTCTTTGAACCAATTGGGATACCCAATCAATTCAAAACACATTTCTTTCTCGTGGCCAGTTTTGCCACAATGCTTGCACTTCATGCTTCCTCGATCAGGCTTATCTTTGTTGGATATGAGTCAGTAGATGATACTCAGCTGTTCGTGGTTAAAAGAAAATTGGGGGAAATCATAGTAGTACTATGGAATTGAAGATCCCAAAACCGAGCTGATATCAGTAGTTTAGTGTGTCGTTAGGATTAGCTGATGTATAGGTTAGACTTGTTGTAATCGTTTTTATATTTTGTCTAAGTCTTGTACGGGGTAATTGTTGAACTGATCTTCTGCTGAAGATACTTTTCAGAACCCCACGTCATCAGTGTAATCACTTGCGTTCTTCAGTCATCAGCTGAGTAGACCTCGCAGAAGCCAACCCGAAGATGATAAGTCATCAGCAGAAGAACTCATGCAAGCCCAGTACCTTCGCAGTCGCCAGCTGACTTACTCAGAAGTTACATTCCTTGTCAGCCGACTCAGTCGAAGAAGACAGAGACTTAGCAGTCTACTGTATCCGACAGAAAGCGACCCAGTTAGTTAAGTCTTTTCGAAAGTTCAGCAGAAGATCATACGAGGTTGTTTGAACGGTCAACTCTGACATTCTCACCAACCACAAACCTCGACCAATGAGAAGCCGACAACGCCTTACCTGCTCCAAACAATAAAGCCGCTCTCATGTACAGTAATTAACTGCCCTGCTGCAACAAGTTCGAATTAATGGCCGTTTTCTTTGGAAGCTTGTGACACGTGGTATCGTCGTCTCCAACGGACATATGCCATAGCTCACAGCTATAAATAGAGAAGATTTCGAAGCTCCAAAAAAGAAGGAGAAGCACGAAATTAAAAAGGGAAATTGCTCAAGCTCTCAAACACTCTAGCAAACTCATCAGAACATCCAGCGAAGAATCTGCATTTATTAGAATTTTTTGTGATTCTTCTCTCTAGAGTCTTTAGATCCCTTTCTTCTCTACCTAAGCTCATTGTCAGATTTATAGCTTAGATTCGAAGGAGTTCATTTTTAGTGAACTGTTCTTATTGTAAGAACTCCTTCATTAGTTGGAGAACTGTTTCGCTCCCTTTCGAACTTAGGTTTGAATTGTAAAGTCGCTAAGGACTATAACTTAGAAGGATCTGTCCCGTGCACGATTTCCTTGCTGAGACTTGCTCAGACTAATCAACAAGTTATCCTGCTCTGTTCAGGACCGTGGACGTAGGATCTTGCGTATCCGAACCACGTTAAACTGCTTGTGTTCTTTATTGTTTTAGTGCATACAAACCTTTGAAAATCATAAGTTTGCATAAAATATATTTCTAAAGTCGCACAGCCAAAAGAATTTAATCTGCGAAAACACGTTTTCAAAAAGAGACAAACTCCGGGCCCCACACTTATCTGCACACTTAAGTCTCCGACCGAGTTTCGAATATCCTGACAAAAGTCGGTAGGAGAGCTCGATGGCCGACTCACTCGTCCCGTGATTGAAGGTTTATTTGGCACTCGTTCATCGGTTGCAACCAACAACTTCAGCTGACCTTCACCGAGAAAAAGAAACGGTACTCAGGTGTATTCACCCCCCCTCTACACCTGATATTTGTCTCCGGACCAACAATTGGTATCAGAGGACACGGTGTTCTACTGATCACCTGTTTCAGACATCTTGGTCTTCTCGAACAGATCCTGAAAACGCTTTCTCTGCACAAGCATCTCTTCTTTCATCCTTATACTCGTACACATAATGTCCGATATGTCAAGTATCAGGATGGTGCCGATGTTCTCGATAGAGAACTTCACAGTATGGCGTGTAAGAATGGAGTCACACCTTACGTCGCTGCGTGACAGCATGACTGACGTACTGGAGACCGGACCCATCATTCCAATGATAGACATCGTTCAGTTCGCTGAAGAGGAAGGTGAAGGTGCTTGTATCGGTCCGAAGATTCCCAAGGACAAATCAGCCTTCACGCCTGAAGAGAAAAAGCTGCATAACCTCGACCAAGTCGCACGAAATGCTATACTGACAACGCTCAGTGACTCACACCTCGGGAGGGTGCAGGACTGCAAAACGACGAAAGAACTTTGGGACGCCCTGGCTGTACTGAGCCAAGGAACTCCTTAGATCAAAGAAAACAAGCTCGAATTAGAGCTTCAAAAGTTCGAAGCCTTTGCGATGGAGCCCAGTGAAACCATTGACGAGCTGAGCGTCAGATTTACGAATCAAGTCAATGTGATAAACGGGCTGGGAAAAGTGTTCTCAAACAAAGAGATGAACACAAAGATCATAAGAGCGCTACCTCGACAGAAGTGGCTTCCTTTTGCTACTTATTTACGTCGCTCTGATCTTAATACTCTAACTCCTGATGTTATATTTTCAGAATTAAAGACAGAGGAATTTGAGTATAGTCTACCTCAAAAGTGCTCCACTGCTCCAGCTGACACACAGTTCGATCATGCCTTCAAGGCAACAGTCAGCAAAACTGGAGGCAAAAATATTTCTTCCAAAGAGCGTGGCAAGAGGCCTGCAGATACAAAGACCTCTGAAATATCTGATACTGACTAACTCGCACTGATGGCTCTCAAATACCAAAGAGAAAAGGAGAGAGTCAGAAAGCTGAAGAAATACCACAGAGATTCTCCCTCAGGTAAGAAAGATTATCAGAGAAGGGAAGAGTCTAATCCTTCTACTGAATGTAGGAAAACAGAACCTGCTGCTAGTCCATCAAAAGACTCAGCTGGAAAAAGCAGCAGCAGAGCATCAACATGCTACAACTGCAAGAAGGAGGGACACTATCAGTACGACTGTCCCGAACTCTCAGCTGCTCAAAGAGCAAAACGACAGGCCAGAAGAGACAAATTTGCCCAGAGGAGGCAGGCCTATATAGCCGGAGAGATATCCGACAACTCAATTGAAGAGGATACATTCATGTACTCTTCTGAGGACGAAGCTGCATTCGTAGCTGTTGAAGTCGGAGAGACAGTTCCTGAAGAATCAGCTGAACACTGTCTGATGGCCGGAGAAGAGGCTGAGGTAAATTCTAAACTTAATATAACCTCCTCTTCACACAACACACATGATACTTGCTCGGTCTCGGATGATCCTCTGGACATAGTACAAGCATATGACGACCTACTAGAGGAACAAATTCAGCTGAGCAGAGAGTTCAGCAGAACCATCCAGGAACTTGAACAGGTAAAGGCTGAGAATCAGAGACTTTCTTCCGATTGTCAGGTCTCTACTGAGTCAGTGGATCTAGTTGCGAGACTCAAGGAAGAGATCGAATCTCTTATGACTAAGTCTCAGCTTCAAGAGACTCAGATCTCAGTCCTGACCAAGGATAATTCGGAGAAAAAGACTGAAATAGCCCAACTCAGTCAGAAACTCTCAGACGTACAGAAGGACTATGATTCTCTCAGGAGAAGTGATGAGGTATGGAGGGACTGATGACTGAACAATACCTGGGAGCTAAGGAGAAGCTCGAAAGCATGCTCAGAGCACAACGACCAACTGCTGTGAAAGAAGGCCTTGGCTATACCCACGAAGCTTCTACCTCCAAAAAGCTCGGCAACGCCGGCCGATAGGTTCGTCAAAGGAAAGGTGCAAGCTGCCGACACCACACCTCGGGCGAAGAACAAACGAGGAAGTAATCGCACCTCGGCCCGAGCAAGCAACAAACAACCGACCAAAGGCTCCGACCCGAGGACACCGAGATCAAACTCGGGGGGGATCCAAGAAGGTCGAGATGGGCGTAACAGTACAAGGAGCCACCGTATGAGCACCCGGCTCAAGACGGCTCGTACTATTATGAGCCCGGGGGTCGGGAGAAGCGCAAAGACTCGAGAAGAAGAAAGCGCCCGAACCCAAAATCATCGCGAGAAAGTCGGTATCTCCAAGTCCCTGTGGAGAAGAAAGGCCGACAAGATTCGGAAGAAGAAGTCTCGGACTTTTAAGGTCCCGAGACAGATTTGGGTTCCGAAATCACCCACTAACCAGTAAGGACCCAATCGAACCAAAGGGTACCTAAAGATGCTTCGTTTTGCGGAGTGCATAAGGACCCATGGATAGTGGACAGCGGCTGCTCAAGACACATGATATATCAGAAGAGCCTGCTGACCAACTATGTACAAGAAGATGGTCCCAGAATTGAGTTTGGTGACAATTCAAAAGGCTACACAAGGGGATACGGAACGCCGAACATTGGGACCGCCTCGGTTCAAGAGTAACATATGTTGAAGGACTTCAACATAATCTCCTTTCTGTCAGTCAATTCTGTGATAATCTTAACAGAGTTATCTTTGACGCTGATTTCTGTGATGTTGTTGATAAATCTACAGGGAAAACAGTGTTATCAGGATCGCGAAGGAAGAACATCTATGTTGCAAACTGGAAAACCGCAGAACCTGAGGCTTGCTTACTCGCACAGACAAAATCTGGTGACAAGTCAGGATGGCTATGGTACAAAAGACTCAGCCACCTGAACTTCAAGACCATGAACAAGCTAGCCAAGAACTCCAAAGTCAGAGGAATGCCCAACGAATCGTTCGTTAAAGACAGAAATTGTGAAGCATGTCTGAAGGGAAAGCAAATAAAGAATAGCAATCCACCTATTCCGTCACCTTCCACTGATGGAATCCTTCAGCTGCTGCACATGGACCTATTCGGGCCAGTCTCTCCAGTGACTATAAGAGGCAAGAAGTATGCCCTCATCGTTATTGACGACTACTCGAGATATACTTGGGTCATCTTCATCGCCAATAAATCTGATGTTCAAACTGAGTTGCCCAATCTGCTGAAGAAGCTCAGTGTGGAAAAGGACATCAAGATTCAAAGAATTCGCTCGGACAGAGGAACAGAGTTTCTAAACTCAGTAGTTAAGACATACTGCGATAAAGAGGGAATTAAGCACGAGACATCAGCTGCACGCACCCCTCAGCAGAACGGACTTGCTGAACGAAAGAATAGAACACTCAAAGAAGCAGCAAGAACGCTCCTCGCAGATTCTGGACTACCCTCGAAGTTCTGGGCTGATGCTACTGACACCGCCTGCTACACTCAGAATCGCTCACTACTCACTCAGCAACACATGAAGACACCATATGAATTATGGAAAGGGAGAATTCCTTCTATTTCTCATTTTCATATTTTCGGCTGTCCTTGCTTTATCCACAATAACGGGAAAGATCAGCTGAAGGTCTTTGATAGCAAATCTGATCAAGGAGTTTTCTTAGGATACTCTCGAGTCAGTAAAGCCTTCAGAGTCTTTAACTATCGGACTCTTTGTGTGGAGGAAAGCCCTCATGTTGTTTTTGATGAATTTGTTACTGAGAACATGAAAGAAATAGAGTCAAATACTGATGATGTCAGCAGCAAGCTACAGGATCTCGGACTTACTGATAAAGATAAAAAGATCCAGCATTGTTGGGATGATGAGTCAGACGATGAACAAACTCAGACTCAACCAACAGTCGACGTAGCTGACCTAGTTGATTCTCCCGAACAGAATCAACAACAGGTAACATCGGTCGATGAGGAAGCCCCTGTGGTAACTGAGACCTCTACTGAGAATATAAACTCAGGGGGAACGATTAATGTTCCTGAGCTAAATGCCCCTGAACTTGGAAACTCAGTAGATTCTAACCTTCTTACTGAAATATTGCAATCTCAGAACAGTACTACTGAAATGCCTAACACTCCTACTGATTCTGCAGAAGTTGTATCAGAAGAAGAAGCCAGACTCAGACGATCATGGCTAGATGCTCATTCTTCAGATCTTATCATTGGAGATCCATCAGCAACGTTAAGAACAAGATCTAGATTTAATCAACGCGAAAGCTCACTATATTCTTGTTTCTTGTCAACAGAAGAACCTCAGTCGATAGAGGACGCACTTAATGATGCTGACTGGATCATTGCCATGCAAGAAGAGCTGAACCAGTTCATTCAAAACGAAGTTTGGGAGCTTGTAGACAGACCTAGACATCAGCATGTCATTGGTACTAAGTGGGTCTTCAAAAACAAGCGAGATGAAAACAACGTCATTGTCAGAAATAAAGCACGACTAGTTGCAAAGGGATATAGTCAGGCGGAAGGAATTGATTTTGATGAAACATTCGCTCCAGTCGCAAGATTGGAAGCCATTCGTCTATTCCTAGCTTATGCAACACATCAAGGCTTCAAAGTCTATCAGATGGATGTAAAGTCAGCTTTTCTGAACGGCGTACTGAAGGAAGAAGTCTACGTGGAACAACCGCCCGGCTTTCAGCAGGGACATCAGGTGTACAGACTTTGGAAAGCTCTGTATGGGTTAAAACAAGCACCCAGGGCTTGGTATGATACCCTATCAGACTTCCTACTTCAGAAAGGTTTTCAGAAGGGGACAGTAGATCGCACCCTATTCAACATAAAGTTAGGAGATGACATCCTACTGGTGCAAATCTACGTGGACGACATCATTTTCGGCTACAGAAACGAGATCATATATCAGCAGTTCGAGAAGATGATGAAAGAGAAATTCGAGATGTCCATGATGGGAGAGATGAATTATTTCCTTGGATTTCAAGTGAAGCAATCACCTGAAGGAATCTTCATCAATCAAGCCAAATACACTCGAGACCTTCTCAAGAGATTCGGCTGCGACTCCAAGCAAGCACGGTCAAAATCCCCATGAATACGAATTTTAAAATCGATCTAGACAAAGAGGGAGCTTCGTTAACTCTACCGATTATAGAGCTATTATTGGTTCTTTATTATATTTAACAGCTAGCCGACCTGACATAACTTATGCTGTAGGTGTATGCGCAAGATTTCAAGCGGATCCCAAGCGAAGTCATCTCGACTCAGCTAAAAAGATTCTGCACTATCTAAGAGGAACACCTGATGTTGGGTTATGGTATCCTACTGATGATAATCTAATACTGATAGGTTATTCTGATGCCGATTATGCAGGATGCAGGATAGATCGTAAGTCAACTTCCAGAACGTGTCAGTTCCTAGGCAGCAAGCTGATATCTTGGTTCTCAAAGAAACAGCACTCAGTAGCAACGTCCACTACTGAAGCTGAGTACATGGCTGCTGGAAGTTGCTGTGCCCAGATCCTTTGGCTTCGACAACAACTTAGAGATTATGGTATCATTCAGAATGAAGTGCCCATCTACTGTGACTCCACAAGTGCTATTGCCATACCTCAAAACCCAGTTCTACATACGAGATGCAAGCACGTGGATATCCGACACCACTTCATCAGAGACCATGTCGAGAAGAAGGATATCAGAATGGAGAAGATCCATACTGACAAGCAAAGGGCAGACATACTGGCCAAACCACTAGCTGAGAACAGATTCAGAGAATTATCAGTTGAGCTAGGTCTACTGGATCCTACTGAAATGCATCAGTAGAAGACAACTACTGATAGCAGCCATTGGAGACAATTGGAAATATTTGGTATCAGTAGATGGAACCAGTACGACAAGTCAGTAGACTCCGTACAGTGATTCAGTGGGAAGAATCACACTGTACACAGCAAGGGGGAACGTGCTTATCAGTACTTCAATCACCCTCCTGCGATATAACGGTAACCAGCTGATCGAAAGTTCTGCTGAAGAGGTTTGCGTAGTATCATATACTTAATTTCTTTTCAGAAGCATGTTTGCACTTATTATATCAGTCGCACGTAGTCAGCAGTTAATGTGCATTTATTTCCCGCCTTTAATAGTTTAAGGAAAGGTCAGTAGGAAACCTTCTCATTTGAATAACTGAGTAATTAATGCTTTGTCGTCGCGCATTTAATGCATGTCTTCTCACTTACCTTTATTACGTAAGTCTATGTTAGAGGCGGCTTTGGTAATCATTCCTTTTTTTAACATTTAATCTCAGCCGTCCATAGATTTGAAAGATTAAAATAGGATCGTTGGATCTAAACTTATAATCAGTCAATATATACAAATCTTTCATCTTCTATCCATGTCCTCACTTTCCGCCATTTTTTAACTTAAGAGCTATCTTCAAGCGTTCAGTTTCTTTCTTAAAAATCATCTTAACTGTCTCGCTTTTGCATCTCTCAAGCTCTTTAGTACTCGGTAATGTATTGAAACCTGCTGAATACTTACTAACTTACTCTATTTTCAAGTGCTAACAAATTATTTTGCAGATTTCAATGGCGACATCTCAAATTCCTGAGAATATAGAGGAGATTATGGCATCCAGGATTCAGTTTGAACCGACTTTGGCCTTCCGTCAAGTAGATATCTCTTATTTGGAGCCGGTGTTTGATGCTCTGGAGCATTCTGGTCTTCAGGAGCTGGTGACGAAGCACCCAGATCATATCTACCAAGGCAAGTGGTAGAAGTGTACTACAACTGGAGGTCGCTCGCGTCTGGAGGCGAGGAATCTTCCTTCGTCTACATGAAGGAAGTTGGTCAGAATTGTTGGGATACTACTCAGAGAGTCTTCAACGTCAGGGACGCTTTGATGATGACATTTGAGCTTCCAGACTCCGGTATTTCTCCTATCGGATACAAGGAGAAGGAGATAAACGAGTATGTCCATAAGTTCTGCGGACGAACTGACATATCGTTCAAGTCAGCTCTGCAGAAGAACCTTCTGCTTCCCCAATACAGAAGACTAGCCTACATAGTCTCTCATATCCCGACGAGCTCAACTGGATCATACGATCAATTATCCAAGCCAAGAATTCAGCTGATGATGGTGATAGATGATGGAGTTGAAGTGAACAGGGCCGACTATTATGTTTCGGAGATGAAAGCCCAAGCCCAGAAGTTCACTGCCCTACCCACTGGAGAGAGGAAGTTAGCCAGTGTAGGGAAATTACTCTATGGGACTAAGATGTCAGTCCTCATAGAAAACTCTGTTCAAAGGCACTCGTCGTTTGCTGATTCTAAGTTCTTCGACGTAAAATTGATTAAGTTCAAGACTAAAGCAGCGATTGAGAAGTCTATCAGTAAGGGGCCGCGTGAGCCGAAGAGAGCTGCATCCGCTCTGCCCCCTCATACCGAAGTGCCTAAGAAGAGGCGGCTGACTAAGACCAGACCAGCTGAGGTCTCAACTGCTCAGCCCCTCTCTGTTATTGAACCACCTCCTCCTCCTCCTCCTACTCAAGAAGAGCAGATCTTGGACTCTGATACTGGCATTGAGGGTGCGACCCTCAAAGATAAAGTCCAGGTAATTAGCTCTGAGGAGACACAGTCGGACGTCAGGGAACCGACTGAGGAGACTACGACTGAGTGGACAGCTATTCACACCACTTATCTTCGTGCCACATCTGAAGTACACGATCATATTCCTGAGATCGCTGGGCACTCAGACTTAGTCGACATAGCCATCAGGGCTAGGGTTCAAATGCTTCTAAGATTTCTGAGTTGGGATATTCTAGAAGACATAATCAAAACCCACTCAGTCATCTACTTGCTCGATGAGGAGCAGAAGCTACAAGAAGTAATAGGGTACGGAGAACCAGCTGACTTAGCTACTCTTGAAGATCTCAGAGCCGCAATGCTTTACCTTCTAAGCTTGCGAGAGTCAGTCCCTGGTAACACTCCTCCGCCCCCATCTCCTCCTTCTGATAAGAAAGACGATGATAAAGATGATGATAACAATCAGAGGAAGGATCAGACACCCAAGGATACAGAGTTGGGAGGCTCTGCTGAGGGTTCAACTCCCCGTGAGAAGAGCAAATCACCATATCCTGATACATCAGGTGATGCTTAAGGTGCTCCGAAGTACAATAGGGAGCAGCTCCTCACGTTTTTTGAGCAGAGGCTCGGAACCAGCTCGTACTAGATACAACCTATCGGTTCCGTGTCCTCGAAGTCTGTAAATAAAGCCATTCGACGCCAAGGAGAGAAAAACAGACTTTTGGCTAAGGACGTCCATCTGAAATGGACAAAGTATACAAAGGCTCAGACACAGAGCTTAGACATAATAGCTGCAGGCATCTCAAAAACTCCAGTAGCTCCTCCACAACCCAACTTTCAGGAGATTATTGAGGCAACCTTAGTAGCTCAGAAAGTCGATCTAGAAGCTCAGAGTCAGCAGTTGCTCCAGAATCAGCAGAAGATATTTTCAGAGCAGCTGACTCAAGCTCTTGCAACTGTTAAGCTCGAAATCGATGAACGGAATAAGATTGCCACCTCTAGCCTTCAGGAAGCTATTAGCCAACAGGCAGAGGCTCTGAAACTTATTCAGAAAGAAATGACAGAATCGCAGGATCAGGCTCTGCTGAAACTCCGTCAGGAGTCAGCTGCACAACTTAAAACATCTAGAGCTGATCAGGAAAAAGACTGGGAATTATATTGCGATCTCGTCAAGGACTTCAAATCCACAGCAACTCAGATTAAGGATTCAGTCCACAATGTGGAAAGAGACATTCAAGCCATCCGCACCCAACTCTCTAAGGCAGATGATGCCAAAAAGGGGGAAGGTATTATGAAGGATGAACCTGATACGGATATGGCTGATGTCCAAATAGTAGAGGGTGGTCAGGAGGAAGGACCCTCAAATGCTCAGACTCAGGGGGAAGGTATTCAGGCGGAACAACCCTCAACTGCTCATGCTCAATCCTCAGCCGCTCAGGCTGAAGATACTTCAGGGGTTCTGCTGCTCGAATTTCCTCTAGAGCCTACCCCATCTCATCTTCTGCTGCTCACATAGAAGATGTTGCTCACTTCATTGAGCAAGAGTCTGAAGAAGAACAGGCTCCTCCGCAGAGGCCGGGGAAGGAGACTGCTACCGCTACTACTCCTCCTTCCTCCCCGGTCCGAAAATTCAAATCTAAAGCGGAACAAGAGGCCTTCGACCTCCGCGTAGCCCAACAACTACAAGACAAGCTGGACCATGAGCGTCCGCTGGAAGAAGCTCAACTTGCTAAAAAGCCTGAGTGCAAAGTTGTTAAGGGCAGAGGTAAGAAGAAGCAAGAGTCAGTGGACGAAGAAAAGAAAATGGCTCAGGAGGAGTTCGCAAAAACTCTTTCTACTACAGGTCAAGCTACTGCTCAGAGTCACTATCAGACCCATCTTACACCTGAGCAGAAGCCCAAGATAGGGCCACTTGGGAAGCCACGCTGCGAGGCCTTAATCCCCGGAAAGGAGACCGGAAGGGTAGCGGCTCTCCGAGAAAAGAAGAGAATGGCTGATATGGCTAAGATGATTAGCTTATCTCAAAAGCCAGCAGCTGATCCCAGAAGACAAATCCCACGAGGATCAAGGAAAAGAGCGCCTTATGTCAAAAAGGACCCTGTGCTTCATGTTGATAAATGGGTTCCTGCTCTGGTTAATGATCAATGGGAAGAGCTCAAAGAGGAATTTATCAAAGGCTACTATGTATGGAAATTCTATCCAAGTGAGCAGACTATCTAACAAGCCTTTGACGAGTTTATGTTCAATTATAACTCTGAGCTGAGGGAACAACTTCTGGAGATTATGAAAAGAGAGAACATTCCTTTCAGAGCTCCGGCTTTCTGGCGCATCCCACCTCCTAGAAGCTGCGCGGAGTTCTATGTACAAAGGATATAGAGGATGAGATCAGAACTGCAGCTTCTCGCTTCGACCTGAGTGTCGACCTAGCTAAAGACGACGAGGATGTCCAGACACTGAGGAAGAGAATCTACTTATACTATGGTCTGCAACCTCCTGTCGAAAGATCTGCTGATTTCAAGAAGCGTACTCAAGGCTTCAAGCGTCAGTAGTTTTTATCTCCTCTCTTTTGTAATAGTGATAGGAACTTGTAATTTCCTGATCATATATGCTATCGTTCCTATTGCTTGATAGACAATTACTCATTGTCTTACAGCATTTTGCTTTGTGTTTTCACAACTGATCACTAAGTGATCTGACACACACTCACAATCAGTTTCTCTGATTTTGCCTATCTCTCACCTGCTGATGTTTTGAAGTCATCATATCAGTTTGTTTTCCTCAGATGGATTAAGGGGGAAATTGCTGTCAGTAGGTTAGCATATCTTATAAGATGTTTAGAGTTTAGAAGTAGAGGTTTTGGAATCATCAATTAGGGGGAAATTGTTGGATATGAGTCAGTAGATGATACTCAGATGTTCGTGGTTAAAAGAAAATTAGGGGAAATCATAGTAGTACTATGGAATTGAAGATCCCAAAACCGAGCTGATATCAGTAGTTTAGTGTGTCGTTAGGATTAGCTGATGTATATGTTAGACTTGTTGTAATCGTTTTTATATTTTGTCTAAGTCCTGTACGGGGTAATTGTTGAACTGATCTTCGCCGAAGATACTTTTCGAACCCCACGTCATCGTGTAATCGCTATGCGTTCTTGATCATCACCGAGTAGACCTCGGTAGAAGCCAACCCAAAGCGTCGATTAGTCATCAGCAGAAGAACTCATGCAAGACCAGTACCTTCGCAGTCGCCAGCTGACTTACTCAGAAGTTACATTCCTTGTCAGCCGACTCAGTCGAAGAAGACAGAGACTTAGCGATCATCGTATCCGACGTAAAAGCGACCCAAACTAGTTAAGTCTTTTCGAAAGTTCGGCGAGAAGATCATACGAGGTTGTTTGAACGGTCAACTCTGACATTCTCACCAACCACAAACCTCGACCAATGAGAAGCCGACAACGCCTTACCTGCTCCAAACAATAAAGCTGCTCTCATGTACAGTAATTAACTACCCTGCTGCAACAAGTTTGAATTAATGGCCATTTTCTTTGGAAGCTTGTGACACGTGGCATCGTCGTCTCCAACGGACATATGCCATAGCTCACAGCTATAAATAGAGAAGATTTCGAAGCTCCAAAAAAGAAGGAGAAGCACGAAATTAAAAAGGGAAATTGCTCAAGCTCTCAAACACTCTAGCAAACTCATCAGAACATCCAGCGAAGAATCTGCATTTATTAGAATTTTTTGTGATTCTTCTCTCTAGAGTCTTTAGATCCCTTTCTTCTCTACCTAAGCTCATTGTCAGATTTATAGCTTAGATTCGAAGGAGTTCATTTTTAGTGAACTGTTCTTATTGTAAGAACTCCTTCATTAGTTGGAGAACTGTTTCGCTCCCTTTCGAACTTAGGTTTGAATTGTAAAGTCGCTAAGGACTATAACTTAGAAGGATCCGTCCCGTGCGCACAGTTTCCTTGCTGAGACTTGCTCAGACTAATCAACAAGTTATCCTGCTCTGTTCAGGACCGTGGACGTAGGATCTTGCGTATCCGAACCACGTTAAACTGCTTGTGTTCTTTACTATTTTAGTGCATACAAACCTTTGAAAATCATAAGTTTGCATAAAACGTATTTCTAAAGTCGCACAGCCAAAATAATTTAATCTGGAAAACACGTTTTCAAAAAGAGACAAACTCCGGGCCCCACACTTATCCGCACACTTAAGTCTCCGACTGAGTTTCAAAGTACTGACAAAAGTCAGTAGGAGAGCTCGCAGGCCGACTCACTCGTCCCGTGATCGAAGGTTTATTTGGCACTGTTCATCGCTTGCAACCAACAAACTTGGTGACCTTCACCGAGAAAAAGAAACGGTACTCAGGTGTATTCACCCCCCCCTCTACACCTGATATTTGTCTCCGGACCAACATCTTCTGTCTGAAGAAATATTTGTTGTTGTTGGACTGTGTGGCTTGCTGGCACAGATCGGTATGGCTGTCCTTTTACTCCAAATGTCGCCGCATCTTGCGTGATCTTTCGTGTGCTAGTTATATTTCACTGTATCTCATCCTCTTAAACCATATGATAAGCGACTCCTAGTGTAGGTGGTGGAGTAATGGCGAGAATCTGAGTTCTTATCACACTGAAACTGTCATCCAAACCTAAGAGAAACTCATAGAGCTGATCCTTCGCTCGCGATTCAACATTCAGTTTTCCATTATCGCAAGAGCATGCTGCAATCGGACAAACAGAGGTCATTTCATCCTAAACTGCCCTCAATTTCATGTAGTATGACGAAACTGAAGTCCTTTCTTGACGTGTAGATGCTAATATCCTCTTTAATTCATACGCTCGTGGCGCATTTTGTTGTTCAAAACGATCCCCTAAATCTTTCCAGATTTGAGCAGAATTTACAGCGTACTTCACGCTATTTCGAATATCCTTTTCCATGGCAGATGTGAGCCACCCTCGAACCATGACATCACACCGATTCCATAAAGTTTGACCGGGCGATCCATCCTTCGGCATCGAGAGAGATCCATCAATAAATCCATCTTTGTTCTTTGCATAAAGGAAATTGTACATCTCTTGCTTCCAATTGGCATAGTTGTTGTCGTTGAGTGCTTCGTTAACATGCATCTGCCTTGGGTAGTCAGATGCAGATAAAAAATAAGGGGACATGTGATCGACTAATTGTCCCGGTCGAACTTCCAACGGCGTTGTCTTCATTGATCTTGCTATCAGTTTTATTTTCGGGTTTTGCCATTGAGAAAGAAACGACAGAGTAAGATTAGGCTTCTAGAGAAATATTAAAAGCCTGCTCTGATACCATGAAAATTTTCTTGATACAATTTTGGTGTAATTTCTCGTCTCAATTTGTTTATTATGCACAAACGTTGTAACATATATATATATAATACAAAATGATAAAAAAGGAATGATATCAAGCAAACATGGAAAATATCATTCCCATCAAGCCAATATGGAAATATCAATCCCAAAATAAAATAAGGAATTAAATCCCTGAACATCCGGATCTCAATATCTTAGGTATGGGTGGTCTCGAAAAGACGTCTCATGCAAAAAAACATATACAACCAACTAAGCGTCCGCCAATTTCGCCGCTTTGCTTGGGCATGTCTTTTCGCTGATGATATCAGACTAGAATAGGTACTTAAGTATCTCTTGCGACAGATGGGAGATGTTAAAGAATATAAGCTAGAGGAGAAGATGCATGTTGGAAAGGATGATTTTCGTGGAGCTAGCTTGTGGGCACAAGTTATTTCATAGTTCTCGATGATGTGTGCGCCTCAACCATGTCTTACGTGCGTTACCAAAGACTGTTACGCTCATCTTTTCCGTAGAATTTATTTCAATATGTCTTCGAGAACTGATTTCCAAACGATAATTTTAATTGTATTTTTGTTAACATGTTATGACATCTGTTAGTGGGGAAAGACTTAGTACTTAATTAATTAATACTAGGTTATTTTTGTTAGCGATTTATAAATTATGGAGGTTTTGGAGATAGTGAGAGTTATTGGTAGAAATGACATCTTAAATTTGAGTAGATAAGTTTTTTAACCTATAAATAGTCTATAATCTTGGGAGCATGATGTAACACAACTCCAAAAATTATATTGATTATTAATTCCTCCATATTATTCTTCATTTGTATTTTCTATTGTTTCATATGTAGAGGCCTTCCACATTCCACATTCTAACAACTCTTACATGTAAGCAGGTAGAGTAGGTAGAGTGCTGCTCACAAGTCATTCTTCCAATATAGTAGTAAACCTCAACATTGTAGTTAACATGATGTTGTGATTCTACTGAAGACGTGAAGCAGATTGCAGAGGAAGAAGGCGATGCTGCTGAGGGTGACGGTTAAAACCGTTATATCGCGCCTTTCATTGGTGTTTAAATCTGGAGCGTTGGATCGTGATCAAATAAAGGAACGGCTGTGCTTATTACTTAAAGAGTCGTGTGTGTTTAGCTAAGTCGTGTTTGTGTTTAGTTACCGTTAGTTTGTTAATTTCCTAGTCTTGTTTTTCTCCGCCTATCACTCTATATATACGAGTGTGTTGGCGATGAATCTGTATGAACTTTGAATCCTATCAATAAACTTTCCATTTTCATTCTCGTTTATAACATGGTATCAGAGCTTTGTTGTTGATGGTGCGATCTCATCGATATAATTGGCGAACGATGGCACGAGGCAATAATGGCAACAGAAATCCACAGCAGAATCAAGGAGAATCTGGTTCTGAATCGTACGATTCAGGAGAAAATTCGCGAAATTCCTACATGGCTAAAGCGAACGATGTGTATTACCTAAATCCGCATGACCACAGCGGACTAAAACTGGTAAATGCGATGTTCAACGGCTCGAATTACTACACATGGAGCAGAGCAGTGCGCAGAGCTCTAGGAGGGCGAAATAAGCTTGGTTTCATAGAAGGTACTATTCCGCAACCTTCTAGTGAAGATGATCTATGTTATAATTTGTGGATCCAAGCTGATTTTATGGTTATGTCGTGGATTCTGAACTGCATTTCTGAAAAACTAGTTGGATCATACTTGTTAATGGATCATAGAAGGTAGTATTCCGCAAACTAATGAATTGTGGATGGAATTGAAACAAAGGTATGATCAAAAGAACGGTCCTAAGATTTTCAGAATTAAGAAGGATCTAGCTAGTTTTATACAAGGAACAAAATTTATGACTGTGTATTACTCAAATCTCAATCTACTATGGGATGAGTTGAGGTTGTTGATGCCTTCGCCTGTTTGTACTTGTGCTGCGGCAAGCAAGGTGAATGCTAGTTATGAAAGCGAGAAGTTGATTCAATTTTTGCTAGGGTTAAATGATGTGTATGCCACTGCACGCACTCAAATCCTTTTATCTGATCCTCTTCCTACGGTGAGTGAGCCATATTCACAGATCCAACAAATCGAAGACCAAAAGAAGGTTACCTCTGGTAATTCTCAATTATCTGATCAAGTGATCATGAATGTGACTATGACTCAGAATCAAGAGGCTTGTGATAATGGAAAGTTTGATTAAGTGGCTTTGATACTAACTGTAGAGGAGGGGGTAGCTTTGGAATGATGAAGGACAGAGGCAATGGTTTTAAGCCTCGGCTAAGTAAGGAAGAGAAAAGAAGACTGAAATGCTCATACTGTGAAAGAACAGGACATGAGAAATCAGAGTGCTTCAAGTTAAATGGTATACCAGAGTGGTTTAAGAAGCTAAAGGAGGACACGGATAAAGGACAAGTAAATTGTGTCAGTTCACAGTCTGAACTGAATACTCCAGTTCATACTAGAAATCCAGAAGAGGTTGGAAGTGGAGTTGGTCAACTAATTACTGAGGTTGAGAGGGCTTAAGCAAGTTGAAAGGGTTTGGGATTTCTAATTCGGTTAATGCTGTACAATCATATACACCCCTCAATGCCTTTGAGAAACATTACTCATTTAGTCTTTTTGGGGAGTTAAGAACTGAAAATGTATGGATCATGGACTCAGGTGCAAGCAGCTATATCTGCTGCAACAAGCAATTACTTACAGAGGTTGTTGAGTTAGAATCACCTCAAGGAGTTTATCTGCCCAATGGTTCAATGCAGCTTATTCACAATGTTGGGAAGATGGAATTGACATTAGAGATTACATTGGACAGAGTGTTGCTTGTTCCAGAGTTCACTCATAACCTCATATCTACTTTTCAACTAACCAATGACATGCAGGTTAAATGTGTCTATTACCCTACACATTGCTTAGTGTAACGATTATCTGGTGAGCACCTTGTTAGCATGGGGAAGACACTGGGAAGGTTATACGTAATTGATATAGTCCAGAAGATGGATAAGGTGAATCATGTTTCCAACCCTAACTGTTCTAAGTTGATTGATTGGCATATTCAGTTAGGACATGCCTCTTTAAATACTATGAAGCATATTAAGGAATTGAAACAATTTTGGAGTAAGCAGGGTGAATTACAGCTTAGTTCTTGTGAGATTTGCCACAAGGCTAAGCAATGTAGGAATCCATTTCCTACTTTAAACCGTAGGAGTGAACATCTGTTTGACTTGGTTCATGCTGATGTGTGGGGACCTTATCATACTACTAGTATTACAGATACTCCTTTCATTTTAACTTTAGTTGAAGATCACAGTCGAGCCACTTGGACTTATCTTATGAGCTCCAAACACCAAGTCTGCAGTATTCTTAAGGATTTTATCATTATGGTGCAGGTTCAGTTTAGTTGTTCCCTCAAGAGGTTAAAATCTGACAATGGGGTGGAGTTTGTGAATCAGGAAACTAAGAGATTGTTTGGAGAGAGAGGTGTGTTACACATTAAAAGCTGTGTCTACAGTTCTCAACAAAACGGGACTGTGGAGAGGAAGCATAGGTCTTTGTTTGAGATTGCTAGGGCCCTTATGTTTCAAAGTAAGGTTCCTGATCAGTTTTGGTCATATTCTATATTGCAGGCTACTTGTTAAATAGACTGCCTTCTGCAGTTTTGGGATGGAATACCCCTTATTCTGTCTTGTATAAGAAACCAGTCGACTTATCTTTACTAAAGCTATTTGGATCTTTGGTGTATGCAGTTGATGCGAAGCATACACGGGGAAAGTTTGATAGCAGAAGTGCTAAATGCATTATGTTGTGCATTTTCAGCAGAGCATAAAGGTTTTGTCCTGTATAATCTTGATACTTAGATGGTGTTTACTTCACGGGAAGTGAAGTGTTTTCCTAGCATTTTTCCGTTTCAGTCTTCATCTCTGGATTCAGGAGCTGGTCCTAGTAGTGATCATTCTCCCTCGACTTTTGTTCATATTGAAGAGTTTGATGCAGACTATGTTCCAGAGGCATCTATTTCTGTTCCTCCTTCTAACATGGTTTCTCCTACTTCTTCTTTACCAGATCCTTCACTTTCTTCTTCTGCCTCTGATTCCTCCTTGCCTATTGATTCCCAACCTGGTTCAGAGTCTCCACACTCTGTTCCAGATCAGATTAACAAGCGTATTTCTAAACCTCCTGGATGGATGAGAGACTTTGTGAGTTCTGTTGATGTCTCTCATTCCTTGCCTTCTGTTACTACCTCTCTTACTCCTCCCACTTACCCTTATATGGTGTCTCCTGTTTTACCCCTTCTTATACTAATTTGCTTGCTAATATTACTCAAATTACTGAGCCTAGTTCATTTGTTGAGGCCAGTAAGTCTCCTCATTGGATTGCAGCTATGCAAAGTGAATTAGATGCCTTAGAAGCTAATCAAATTTGGGAGTTAGTTGACGCTCCTCGTGGGCAGAATATTATTGGCTCAAAATGGGTGTTTAAGAATAAGCTAAAGGCTGATGGTACTATAGAGCGGTATAAAGCTAGATTGGTGGCTAAAGGCTATAAACAAGAGTTTGGTGTTGATTATGAAGAAGTTTTCTCTTCGGTGGCCAAACATGTGACCATTAGGCTTGTTATTGCTCTGACCCCTCTAAAGCACTGGAATTTGCATCAAATTGATGTTAATAATGCCTTTTTGCATGGCACTTTGTCAGAAACTATCTACATGAGCCCTCCTCAAGGATATTCTAAGGCGGTTTCTGGGCAAGTGTGCAGGCTCACTAAGAGTTTATATGGATTAAAAAAGGGCCTCTAGGGAATAGAACAGTGAATTGTGCAGGGCCTTAGTTGTGTTTGGTTTGCAGCAGTCTTCCCATGATAATTGCTTGTTCACTATGGGGTCTGCTGATTCTTTTGTGGGTTTACTTGTCTATGTGGATGATATTTTGTTATTTGGGCCACGTTTGTCTCTACTCAGTTCCTTGAAGAAGTTTCTTCATGATCGGTTTACTATTAAGGATTTAGGTGAGGCCAAGTACTTTCTTGGCATGGAAATAGCCAGGAGTGATCAGGGTGTTTCTCTTAACCAGCGCAAGTATGTTTTAGACTTGATAGATAAGGCTGGTTTACTGGGAAGCAGACCTGCTTCGACTCCTTTTCCTCAAGGGTTGGTTTTGAGTCAGGATTCTAGTCCCCTCTTATCTAATCTGACCAATATAGGCGCTTGGTGGGGCAGCTGTTGTATCTTAATCTCACTTGGCCAGATATTACTTATGCTGCTCAACAATTGAGTCAGTTCATGGCCTCTCCTCGAGAACTTAATATGCAGGCTGCTCTTCATGTCATTAAGTATCTCAAAGGATGCCCTTCCTTAGGTCTGTTTCTGGCTAGTGACTGTTCTGCACCTTCTCTTGCTGCTTATGCTGAGCAGATTGGGCCACTTGCGCCCTCACTCGCCTTTCTCTTACTGGTTTCTGCATCTTCTTTGGAACTTCTCTGATTTCTTGGAGATGTAAGAAACAGAGCACGGTTTCTGTCTCCACTGCTGAAGCGGAATATCATGCTCTTGGTTCTATGGTTCGTGAGTTGTTGTGGATTTCTTATCTTTTCCGTGATCTTGGGGTGGCTTGTTCTCTTCCCATTCCGCTTCATTGTGACAACTTGGCAGCCATCCATCTCTGCAAAAATCCGGTCTTCCATGAGCGGACCAAGCATTTGGCTATTGACTGTCACTTGGTGCGGGATCAGTATAAAATTGGGTTTGTTTCTCCTCTTGTGGTTCACACTTGTCTGCAATTGGCCGATATCTTTACTAAGATACTTCCCGGGCCTCGCTTTCGTTTTCTCCTCTCTAAGATGGGGCTTTGTGATGTCCATCGCCTCCATCTTACGGGGGGGGTGGTGTTGCAATTCTACTGAAGACATGATGCAGATTGCAGAGGAAGAAGGCGACGCTGCTGAGGGTGACGGTTAAAACCGTTATATCGCGCCTTTCATTGGTGTTTTAATCTAGAGCGTTGGATCGTGATCAAATAAAGGAACGGATGTGCTTGTTACTTAAAGAGTGTGTGTTTAGCTAAGTCGTGTTTGTGTTTAGTTACCGTTAGTTTGTTAATTTCCTAGTCTTGTTTTCTCCGCCTCTCACTCTATATATACGAGTGTGTTGGTGATGAATCTGTATGAACTTTGAATCCTATCAATAAACTTTCTGTTTTCATTCTCGTTTATAACACATGAGTCATTTAGATTATAATGCGAGTTGACAATTGTTCTTGAAGACAACACCCAATATTAGTTATCACAAATTCTCAAAGCACTTGGAGAAAATAGGGAGAAAGATCGTGAAAAATTGTAATAGTCTTCCATTAGCAATAAAGAGGCGAAAATACAATTTATGGAGAGCCTGAGGCAGTCCAAGAGTACGTAGGAAGGATTTCTGGAATCATTGGATTTTCCTATGACCATGGAAATAGTAGAGTTGAGTTACCCAAGATTGTCTAGCTCCACAATAGAAGTCATGTTTCGTACACATGAGATTCTTCAAAGAAGGTACAACTATAAGAGCAAAGAAGTTCATCCATATTTGGAATGCTGCAGGAATGGTCAGACGAGGTGAAGTCAATCACAATCAAACAATGGAGGAGACTGCCAAAATGTATTTGGATAAATTGTTTCGTGAAAACATGATTATGATAATGGAATATATAACTAGTACTAATATAAAAACTTTTGTATTGATGGGTTTCTTCACAAGATATTTATCACGAAAGGGTTAGGGGAAATAAGTTTTGAGATCCTTGGAAATAAAAAACATTGTCGACCACTTTACAAACCCCGTCATCGTGCTATCTATTTTGCAGTAGAGAGAAGTTCTATTACTCCACGACTGAGCACAAACATCTTCTGTCCCTCTTCTTATGTGGAGGGGGCAATTTTGATGCTAGTCCATCTTATTGGAAGAGTTTTGAGCTACTCAGGATACTCGACTGTGAAGGTTTTGGCTTGAAAAATTCACCAGAATTGGGTGTGCACTGAGTAGATTAAGATATTTGGGATTAAGAGACAACTACAAACAAAAGCTACCACACACATTGGGTTTCTTGAAAAACCTCGAGGCATTGGATATAGCACTAAACTTTATGGTTGAAGTTCTAGATGTTATATGGGAAATGGATAGCCTTTGTCACATCCACATGTCTGATATTATAGATATGTCGAACACCTTTAAGGTAGACTCACTGAGAATCTCCAAACCTTAACATACATCTCGGTTGATGATTGGATGTATGAGCTATCAAGTTTAGTAATGATGACTAGTCTCCGCAAATTGGGAATACATGAATTGGATGAAGGCTCAAATGTGAGCAAGCTATTCACATCATTGGCTATGTTGAAGAATCTTGAATATCTCATCTTAAGAGGGTTTTTGTTAGGGACGTGATTTATAAGCGAAGGAAGACGAAGGTGAGAGAAGGAGGTGCGGGATCGGGGGATACGTGAAGCGGGCTGGCGTGGAGTTGGATCTTATGTTATTTTATTAAGTTTTATTTATTTAAGTTTTAATTCAATAAAGCCCAGCCCAAACTGTTAGGGCTATGTTTAAATAGAGTGGCTAGGGTTTATTTGTGTTTGGTGGAATGTTTGAACGAAAGAGTGGAGTCGGTGTATTTGTGCTTGGGATATGAGATATTCTTCTATTTGGATTCGGATTCGATCTCTCAATTAATTAACGTACAATCGTTGCTTTTGACCCATCGTGAATTGTTATATCTATTGCATTCAATCCTCTTAACTCTAACAAATTGGTTCGACCTGCCGGATGACAAACACGCGACAACAATCCATGGATGCTAGGATGGACGAGTTGGAGAAGGGGAAGAAAGCGTTGGATGCGCGTGTAGGTGGTGAAATCGCTACAGTGAAAGGGTCGGTGGATGCGGTTCTCCTGAAACTTAACGAACTTGCCACGACGGTGAAAGAAAAATCTCTTCCGGGCAACGACGGGAACGCCGAGATAGCAGTTACGCCGCGCTAGGAAAATAGGGACTCGTTGCAGGTTAATGGAGAGTCTTCATCGGTTGGGGGCACAAGACCGAAGGTGTTGGCTACGGCGGCAGCGCCTCCGCAAGTGAGTCTACCTATGTTTGACGGTACGGGTGCGGAGGGCTGGCTGACTAGGGCTGAACAATATTTCATGCAGCAAAATACTCCAACGGCGAGTAAGTTATATGTCGCGTTGGTCGCAATGGAGGGGGATGCTTTACCGTGGTTTCAGTGGGTTCGGGCGACGAGTCCTGAATTAACGTGGAGTGGGTTTCCTAAGTCGATAGTTTTGGATTGGGATCCCATTTTTTGTAACGAGTTTTGAGCGGCGATGTTTAAAGCTATGGGTACCAAGCTACGCATGAGTTCGACCTATCATCCGGAGACTGATGGTCAAACAGAAGTTGTTAATAGAAATGTCGAGACTTATTTGCATTGTTTCGCTTTGGAGAGACCGCGATAGTAGAGTAAATGGTTACCGTGGATGGAATGTACTTATAATATGAGCTATCACGTTGTGATGGGAACTAAGCTTTTCACCGTGGTTTATGGCCGGCCTCCGCCTTCGCTACTGGGTTTTCTTCTGGCCGAAGTTCGAGTGAAAGCCGTGGGAGATGAGCTCCTGGAACGTGATGGGGCTCTGGCTCGAGCTCAAGATTATATGTCCAAGGCAACTAATAAGCGGTGGCATGATGTCCAATTTGAGGTGGGTCAACGCGTTTTCTTGAAGTTTAGGCCTTATCGGCAACTTACTCTTTTTAAGTGGAAGAATGCTAAGCTTGCCGCTAGTTATTATGGATCGTTTGAAGTGGAGGCTCGCATCAGGCTGGTGGTGTATCGTCTTAAGCTGCCGGAAGGGTGCAAGGTTCATCCCGTTTTTCATGTTTCTTTGTTGAAGGCGATTTTGGGAAATCATGTGTTAGAGGTTTCCTTGCCGGAAGAGTTGTGGGCAACGAATTCGGACTATGAACCCGAGTGGATTTTAAGAGAACATTGGGTTTGGCGAGGTGATGATCGCGTTCGGGACTTGTTGGTACAATTGGTAGGTAAGCCGGAGGAGGACGCGACATGGGTAGTTGAGGATGAGTTTCGTGGTCAATTTTCGCACTTCAGCCTTAAGGACAAGGTTGTTTGGAAGGTGGGAGGAGTTGTTAGGGACGTGATTTACAAGCGAAGGAAAACGAAGGTGAGAGAAGGAGGTGCCGGATCGGGGGATAAGTGAAGCAGGCTGGCGTGGAGCTGGATCTTATGTTATTTTATAAAGTTTTATTTATTTAAGTTTTAATTCAATAAAGTCCAGCCCAAACTGTTAGGGCTATGTTTAAATAGAGTGGTTAGGGATTATTTGTGTTTGGTGGAAGGTTTGAACGAAAGAGTGGAGTTGGTGTATTTGCGCTTGGGATAGTTGATATTCTTCTATTTGGATTCAGATTCGATCTCTCAATTAATTAACGTACAATCGTTGCTTTTGATCCACCGTGAATTGTTATATCTATTGCATTCGATCCTCTTAACTCTAACAGTTTCGTTTCAGAAGCATGCCTCTGTTGGACGATCTTAGCATTATTGATAGTATCCCTCAACTAAAACTGGATGGACGTCTAACCACGTCGCTTAAATTCCCTCAAAATCTTAGAATTTTGACGTTAGTTAATAGTTATCTTGATGAAGACCTAGTATCAGTAGTGGAGAAGCTACCTAACTTATACTACCTCAAACCAAGGAATGCTTTCATCGGTAAAGTAATGGTGGTTTCTGTTGGGCGATGATTCTGTCCTCAACAATGTTAGACATAGTGGGAAATGACTCAGTCTTCTTTGTTGACATTTACTCAGTAGCCTTGTGCTCTGAAAGAGTATGAAGATTTGAAGATCCCAAAACCCTATATTGATTGGTGAACCCTTACGTTGTAATCTGTCTTGTCTCTGAGGTTTCAGACCCAGCAGACGCTCTGCACTGGTTCAAGCACTCAATAGACTATCTGCCTCAACACCAGAAGTAGAAGACTCAGTAATACTGGACTCAGCAGGAGCAGTATACTGAAAGGAGTCAGTAGGACTGAACTCAGCAGGAGTAGTTCACTGTACTCAAAGTTGATCTTCAGTAAAGCCGACTCAGCAGGAGCTCGCTACTGAATCAGAGATCAGACTCAGCAACGGCCAGACAGTCTTCTAACTGTCAGATCTTTAAAAGTCAATCAGCATAGTCAAATACGAGGAAGAGAGAAGTCAGCTTCAAATCTCCTTGGAGTCTGTTCTGTCTCAACCACTTTCTGAACCTCGACCAATGACAAGCAGCCACCTGTCCTATATCTACTAAAGCTGCAAGTCAACAACTTTCCAGAACTGGAGGGAAATGACACTGCCACCATGATACAAAAGAGCCGTTAGCTACCCAAAACAGAGAGAGAAAGGATCGTCTTCTCCAACGGATCTATCCTAATCTCTTCTCTATAAATAGAGGGATAAATCAAAATTTGAAGCTCACGAGCACAACGAGAATATGAGCAGACAAACGAACACTCAGAGCATTCAACGAGCAACATTCAAATAGCCTAAGTCTTCCGCAAGTAGTTCGAAGAATCAATCTCCGGCAAAAAACTACACTTTTGCTCATAGGGAACCAAGCTGAATAGATACAAACAGCCTCTAGTATCCATACGACGTTACACGAACCCAAAGCTTATACTCAGCTGTTCGTCGTTCTAGAAGCCACATTTTTGTTCCCTATCCCTCTAACCTAAACTCAATAGAATATATCCATAGCTTAGATGAAGGAGTTCACTTTTGAAATGATCCTTATTGTAAAGGACTCCTTCACTGTTGGAGAGTTTTTCAAATGCTTAAGTTTGATAACCTTGTAAACTGAGACTTGCTTAGTATAAATCTGAAGACCACTGTTTGTCCAGTGTACAAACCAACTGAGACTATCTCAGTATAATAAATAGCTTCCTGATCTTTCGGGACAGTGGACGTAGGATTTTTGTGTCCGAACCACTTTAAAAATCTATGTGTTTTGTGTTCTGCATTTTTACTGTTGCATTGATTTACTGTTCATACTGAAAACCTTCTTTAAATCATTCAACTGAGTTTCAGCAAACTTAACAGACTCCACTAATCAACTGAAACTGTTTTTGATAAAAACGTTTTTCTTACTCAACTAAATTTGGGCCTACACTATTCCGCACTACTGAACTCTATCTGAACGATACTGAATTCTGACTCAGTCAGCTAGCAGGTCTCAGTAGAGTCAGTCAGTCTGCCACTCGATTCAGAACAGCTTATCTGGTCCGCTGAACTTGTTCAGTACGACAACATCCTGAAAATGACTGTTCGTGTTTAAGTTGAGAAATCGGGTTTCTGGTGTATTCACCCCCCCTCTACACCTGAATGTAATCTCGGGACCAACAATTGGTATCAGAGCAGGAGTTCTCTAAGACTATTGTTATTCTGAAATTGGTCTACTTGAACGGATCTGAAAAAACGTTTTCACTGCATATCATTCTTCATTCATATTATTATTAAATATGTCTGATATGTCAGGAATCAGAATGGTCCCCATGTTCTCAGTAGAGAACTATGGCGTATGGCGGGTCACAATGGAGGCACATCTGACCTCCCTCCACGACAGCATGACAGAAGTTCTGGAAGACGGACCTATCGTTCCTATGATTGATAGCGTCATAACCCAGACAGCAGAACAAGGAGGAGGGATGGTGACTAGTGACAAAATTCCTAAAGACAGAAGTCTCTTCACCCCAGAGGAGAAGAAGCTTCACAACCTCGATCGAGTCGCTAGAAATGCCATACTGACCACTCAGAATGATTCGTATCTCGGAAGAGTTCATGACTGCAAGTCCGCGAAGGAACTCTGGGATGCTTTAGAGCTACTGAGTCGGGGGACTCAGAAGATCAAAGCAAAAAAACTTGCACTGGAACTTCAGAAGCTGGAGAGATTATCTCTCATACATGGTGGTAACACCATTGAAGATCTCAACGTCATATTCACGGATCTGATGAACTCTATCAACGGGATGGGAAAGACATTCTCTAACCGAGACATGAATCTCAAGATTTTGAGGGCACTACCAGATGGTCACTGGACCCCCTTTGCAACTTTATTACGTCATTCTGATTTAAATATTGTTACTCCTGACCATATCTTTTCAGAACTCAAAGTAGAGGAGTTCGAGTTTGGCTTACCTCAAAGGAAGCAGCGAGCTGAAGCTGACACCAAAGTCGATCATTCTTTCAAAGCATCATTCAGCACAGCAGCTCCGGCGTCTAGCAAGGCTGAACCTTCACTCAGTGATATACAAGAAGGCAATCTAGCCAAGAAATATGCACTGCTTGCCGTAAAGTACCAGAAGGAGAAAGAGAGGCGCAGAAAGCTCTCAAGAGTCGTCAGAGACTCTAAAGGTAAGAATGAATACACACCTAAGCGCACTCCTGACTCACATACTTCTGAATGCAGGAAACAAGAGGACTCAGCTCAGTCGAAAGACAGCGAAAACAAAGATGAGAGAGTCACAACCTGCTACAACTGCAAGAAGCTAGGACATTATCAGTATGACTGTCCTGAGCTCAGTACTACTGAAAGAGCAGCACGAAAAGCAAGAAGGGAGAAGTTCATCAAGAAGTGACAAGCATACATTATCGGTGAACTCTCATACGACTCAGATGAAGTCGACTCCTTCATGGATTCATCTGACGATGAAGCAGCTTTCATAGCCATAGAGCTTGAAGCTGAAGAAGACGCTTAAAAGTGTCTTATGGCAGGAGAAGAGGATGAGGTAAACTCTCATGAACCACTTAATTCCTCCTCACATTGCACACACGACACCATTTCAGGTGCAGATGAGAATCTGGACGTCGCGATCGCATATGAGGAACTACTCGACGAGCAGATTCAGATGAGTTTGCAGCTCAGTAAGACTCTTCAGGAATTGGATAGCCTAAAAGTAGAGAATCAGAGACTTTCTTAGGAGAGTCGGGTTGCTACTGAGTCAGAAGGACTTGTGTTGAGACTCGGGGGAGGAGATAAACTCTCTGATGGCCAAGTCTCAGCATCGAGGAGATCAGATCTCGGTCTTGACCAATGACTTGACTCAGAAAGATACTTGAACTGAGTCTACTGAAGCAAGAGTTATCAGGACTTCAGACCGAGCATGATTTGCTGAAGAAAAGTGATGATGTCTGGAGAAACCTGATGACAGAGCGGTACATGGGCGCTGAAAAGAAGCTAGAGGCTATGCTAGCTAGCAACAAGCCCAAACATTGCAAGGAGGGACTTGGATTCAGCCAGGAAACTTCCTTATCTGGCCCCTTACGCTCAGAAAACCGGCTGGCTGATAGGTTTGTTCAAGGGGAAACCATCAATGTAGATATACTGAATCCCCTAGCCAAGAACAAACAGAAGATGAAGGCACCTCATCCCAGCTATCAGTACTCTGACAAAAAGATCAGCACCTGATCACCCCAGTTCAGTCAAGGGGGAACCAACAAAGCAAAATGGGCTGATCAAGTATGGACCTTCACAGCTGACTCATCCAGCTCAGTATGGCTCATATTACTATGATCCTATAATCAGAAGAGGATCCAAAAGTCACAAGAAGAAGAAGAAAGCCGTACAGAAGGCAAAGGTCAGCAGTCCATCCACTCAGAA
This sequence comes from Lavandula angustifolia, assembly GCA_028984105.1. Lineage (NCBI taxonomy): Eukaryota > Viridiplantae > Streptophyta > Magnoliopsida > Lamiales > Lamiaceae > Lavandula > Lavandula angustifolia. The sequence continues at coordinate 8,280,890 of CM054819.1, read as the reverse complement.
GATCAGGACTCCTGAACATGAAAAGCCTCAGAAGTCAGCTTCGACCAGTCCATTGGTCAGATATGTTGACAAGATTGGAAAGAAACTGTCTGAGACCACCAGGGTCGTTAGACAGATTTGGGTTTCAAAACTAACATCTAAGGACCCAAAATAAAAAATAAAGGGTACCTGAATATAATTCTATTTTGCAGGTGTACAAGGACCCCTGGCACGTGGACAACGGATGCTCAAGACACATGACGTACCAAATGAACTTGTTGAAGAATTATACTACTGAAGAAGGACCCCGAATCGAGTTTGGTGACAATGCAAAAGGCTATACCAGAGGCTATGGAACACTCAACATTGGAACAATAATAGTTCCAAGAGTATCATATGTTGAAGGACTTCAACATAATCTTCTCTCTGTTAGTCAATTTTGTGATAACTCGAATAGAGTGATTTTTTACGCTGGTTTCTGTGATGTCATTGATAAATTTACAAGGAAAATAGTGTTATCAGGTTCGCTCAAGAAGAATATCTATGTAGCTGACTGGAACTCAGCTGAACTTGAAGCTTGTTTGTTGGCGAAGAATGACAACAGAACTGGATGGCTCTGGCACAGAAGACTCAGCCATCTCAACTTCATGACGCTCAACAAATTGGCTAGAAGCACTATAGCAAGAGGACTACCGAATGAAGTATTCAGCAAAGACACTCAGTGTGAAACATGTCTGAAGGGAAAGCAAACAAGGAATCAAAATCCGCCTATTCCATCCCCTTCCACTGATGGAATCCTTCAGCTGCTACATATGGATTTGTTCGGTCCAGTCTCTCCTGTGACGATCAGAGGCAAGAAGTATGCATTAGTGGTCATTGATGACTACTCGTGTTACACATGAGTCATATTTATTGCCAACAAGTCTGATGTCAAAACAGAGTTACCAACGCTTCTGAAAAAGCTCAGTGTCGAAAAGAACACCAAAATCATCAAGATACGTTCTGACAGAGGAACTGAGTTCCTAAATTTCATTGTGGAAGAGTTCTGCAAAGCAGAAGGAATAGAGCATGAAACATCTGCTGTGCGCACACCTCAACAGAATGGGGTTGCTGAACGAAAGAACATAACACTCAAAGAAGCAACAAGAACCCTGCTCGCAGACTCAGGACTCCCAACCAAATTCCGGGCAGAAGCAACTGACACTGCATGTTACACTCAGAACCGATCTCTACTAACAAAGTAGCATAAGAGGACACCATATGAACTATGGAACGGTAGGAAGTGTTGGATATGAGTCAGTAGATGATACTCAGCTGTTGTTCGGTTAAAAGAAAATTGGGGGAAATCATAGTAGTACTATGGAATTGAAGATCCCAAAACCTAGCTGATATCAGTAGATTAGTGTGTCGTTAGGATTAGCTGATGTATAGGTTAGACTTGTTGTAATCGTTTTTACATTCTTGTCTAAGTCCTGTACGGGGTAGTTGTTGAACTGATCTTCTGTCGAAGATACTTTTCAGAAGCCCACGTCATCAGTGTAATCGCTTGCGTTCTTCAGTCATCAGCTGAGTAAACCTCAGTAGAAGCCAACCCAGCAGCTGATAAGCCATCAGCAGAAGAACTCATGCAAGCACAGTACCTTCGCAATCGCCAGCTGACCTACTCAGTAGATGCCCTGTCAGCCGACTCAGCTGAAGAAGACAGAGACTTTTCAGTCTACTGTATCCTACGGAAAGCGACCCAGCTATTCAAGTCTTTTCGAGAAGTTCGGCGAGAAGACATCGAGGTTGTTGAACGGTCAACTCTGACATTCTCACCAACTACAAACCTCGACCAATGAGAAGCCGACAACGCTTACCTACTCTACACAAGTAAAGTTTGCTCTCATGAACAGTGCATTAACTGCCCTGCTGCAAGAAGTTCGAATTATGGCCGTTTTCCTTGGAAGCTTGTGACACGTGGCATCGTCGTCTCCAACGGACATATGCCATAACTCACAACTTTAAATAGAGAAGTTTTTGAAGCTCCGAGTGACGGAATTTCGAAGGGACAAGCTCAAGTTCACAAACACTCTAGAACACTCAAAGATCATCCAGAGGAAAACTTGCGTACTTAGAAGATTTCTCAGTTTTTCTCTCTAGAGTTCTTAGATCCCTTTCTTCTCTAGACTAAGCTCATTGTCATATTTATAGCTTAGATTCGAAGGAGTTCACATTTAGTGAATTGTTCTTATTGTAAGAACTCCTTCTCAGTTGGAGAATATTCCCTTCCCTTTCAGACTTAGGTTTGGATTGTAAAGTCGCTAAGGACTATAACTTAGAGGGAACCGTCCAAAGGCACAAGTATCCCCGCCGAGGCTTGCTCAGAATAATCAACAAGTTCTCCTGCTTTGTTCAGGACCGTGGACGTAGGATCTTGCGTATCCGAACCACGTTAAATTGCTTGTGTTCTTTTACTGTTTTATTGCATAGCATTCTACTGACTTGAAAATCATAAGCTTGCATAAAACGTATTTTATAAAGCGCACAGCCAAAATATTTAATTTGCTAAAACGTGTTTTCAAAAGAGACGAATTCCGGGCCCCACACTTTCCGCACAACAGTCTCCGACTGATTCTCAAAGTACTGACAATAGTCAGTAGGAGAGAGCTCAGTAGCTGACTCACTCTGTCCCGCGATCGAAGGCTTATTTGGCACTGTTCATCAGTTACAATCAACAGCTCAGCTGACCTTCATTGAGAAAAAGAAACTGAGCTCAGGTGTATTCACCCCCCCCCCCCTCTACACCTGACTTATCGTCTCCGGACCAACAATTGGTATCAGAGCTCACGGTGTTCAATTGATCGCCGGTTCTGAAATACTGGTCCTCTCGAACTGATCCTGAAAACCGTTTTCACTGCATAAGCATCTTTTCAGCATCCTTATACTCTTACTCTTACGATGTCTGATATGTCAGGTATTAGGATGGTACCGATGTTCTCAATAGAGAACTACACGGTATGGCGCGTACGTATGGAGGCACACCTAACGTCACTCCACAACAGCATGTCAGATGTCCTAGAGTCAGGACCGATCATTCCCATGATCAACAGCGTAGTATTTGCTGCTGGAGGAGGCGCGGGAGCACAAACTGGTGCTAAGGTTCCCAAAGATAAATCTGCCTTCACGCCTGAAGAAAAGAAGTTGCACAACCTTGATCGAGTTGCACGTAATGCCATACCGACTACGCTCGGTGACTCACACCTCGGAAGGGTACGGGATTGCAAGACGAAAAAAGAGCTATGGGATGCCTTGGCTGCATCTTGAGCCATGGAACCCCTCGGATCAAAGAAAACAAGCTCGAGCTAGAGCTTTAGAAGTTCGACGCCTTTGCAATGGAGCCTCATCGAAACCATTGACGAGCTGAGTGTCAGATTCACCAATCAAGTCAATGTCATCAATGGGCTGGGGAGGTCGTTCACCAACAAGGAGATGAACACCAAGATCTTGAGAGCGTTGCCCCGACAGAAGTGGCTTCCTTTTGCTACTTATTTACGTCGCTCTGATCTAAATGCTCTAACTCCTGATGTTATATTTTCAGAATTAAAATCGGAGGAATTCGAGCATAGCCTACCCCAAAAGTGCTTAAGCGCTCCAGCTGACACACAGTTCGACCATGCCTTCAAGGCAACAATCAGCAACACATGAGCCAAGCCTATTTCCTCAAGCAAAGCTGTGGCCACATCAGTAGCAAAGTCTTCCAAGACTCCAGGCCCTGATCAGCTAGCACTGATGGCTCTCAAATATCAGAGGGAAAAGGAGAAAGTCAGAAAGCTGAGGAAATACAACCGAGATTCTTCTTCAGGTAAGAAAGACTATCATAAGAAAGAAGAATCTAATCCTTCTACGGAATGCAGGAAATCGGAGTCTGCTGCCAGTCCGTCTAAAGACTCAGCTGGTAAGAGCAGCAGAACATCCACCTGCTACAACTGCAAGAAGGAGGGACACTATCAGTATGATTGTCCCGAACTCTCAGCTGCTCAAAGAGCAGAACGGCAGGCCAGAAGAGAAAAATTTGCCAAGCGAAGACAGGCCTACATAGCCGGAGAGATATCCGACAACTCAATTGAAGAAGATACATTCATGTATTCTTCTGAAGATGAAGCTGCATTCGTAGATGTTGAAGTCGGAGAGAAGGTTCCTGAGGAATCAGCTGAACAGTGTCTGATGGCCGGAGAAGAGGCTGAGGTAAATTCTAAACTTAATATTACCTCTTCTTCACACAGCACACACGACACGTGCTCGGTCTCAGATGATCCTCTAGATGTGGTACAAGCCTACGACGATCTACTAGAGGAACAGATTCAGCTGAGCAGAGAGTTCAGCAGAACCATCCAGGAACTAGAACAGGTAAAGGCTGAGAATCAGAGACTTTCTTCTAATTGTCAGGTCTCTACTGAGTCAGAGAATCTAGTTGCGAGACTCAAGGAAGAGATTGAATCTCTTATGACTAAGTCTCAGCTTCAAGAGACTCGAGATCTCGGCCCCGACTCGAGACAATTCTGAGAAAGAGACTGAAATAGCCCAACTCAGTCAGAAACTCTCAGACGTACAGAAGGACTATGATTCTCTCAGGAGAAGTGATGAGGTCTGGAGAGGACTGATGACTGAACAGTACCTGGGAGCTAAGGAAAATCTAGAAAGCATGCTCAGAGCACAACGGCCAACTACTGTAAAAGAAGGCCTTGGTTATATTCACGAAGCTTCCACTTCTAAAAGCTCGGGAATCGCCGGGTGATAGGTTCGTCAGGGGGAAAGTGCAAACTGCTGACACTACACCTCAGGCGAAGAACAAACAGAAAATGATTGCACCTCAGCCGAGCAATCATAAGAAACAGCTGACAAATGGTTCCTGCCCCAGGACACCGCGATCAAATTCAGGGGGAACCAAGAAGGTCAGATGGGCAGAACAGTACAGAGAGCCATTATATGAGCATCCGGCTCGATGCCGGCCCGTACTACTATGAGCCCAGGGTCAGGAGAAGCGCTAAGACTCAGAAGAAGAAAGCGCCTGAACGCAAAATCATCAGCAGAAAGTCGGTATCTCCAAGTCCTGTGGAGAAGAAAGCTGACAAGGTTCAGAAGAAGAAGTCTCAGACTTCTAAGGTTCCTAGACAGATCAGGGTTCCGAAATCACCCACTAACGAGTAAGGACCCAACTGAACCAAAGGGTACCTAAAAATGCCTCTGTTTTGCAGGTGCATAAGGACCCTTGGATAGTGGACAGCGGCTGCTCGAGACACATGACTTACCAGAAGAGCCTGCTGACCAACTACGTACAAGAAGATGGTCCCAGAATTGAATTCGGTGACAACTCCAAAGGCTATACAAGGGGATACGGAATGCTGACAATTAGGACTGCCATAGTTCCAAGAGTAACATATGTTGAAGGACTTCAACATAATCTCCTTTCAGTCAGTCAATTATGTGATAATCTTAATAGAGTAATCTTTGACGCTGGTTTCTGTGATATTGTTGACAAATCTACAGGGGAAAACAAGTGTTATCGGGTTCGCGGAGGAAAAACATCTATGTTGCGGGCGGAAAACCGCGAGAACCCGAGGCTTGCTTACTAGCACAGACAAAATCTGGTGACAAGTCAGGATGGCTATGGCACAAGAGACTCAGCCACCTGAACTTCAAGACCATGAACAAGCTAGCCAAGAACTCCAAAGTCAGAGGACTGCCCAACGAATCGCTCGTTATAGACAGAAATTGTGAAGCATGTCTGAAGGGAAAGCAAACAAAGAGTAGCAATCCACCTATTCCGTCACCTTCCACCGATGGAATCCTTCGACTTCTTGCACATGGACCTATTCGGGCCAGTCTCTCCAGTGACTATAAGAGGCAAGAAGTGTGCCCTCGTCGTTATTGACGACTACTCGAGATATACTTGGGTCATCTTCATCGTCAATAAATCTGATGTTCAAACTGAGTTGCCCAATCTGCTGAAGAAACTCAGTGTGGAAAAGGACATCAAGATTCAAAGAATTCGCTCGGACAGAGGAACAGAGTTTCTAAACTCAGTAGTTAAGACATACTGCGATAAAGAGGGAATTAAGCACGAGACATCAGCTGCATGCACCCCTCAGCAGAACGGACTTGCTGAACGAAAGAACAGAACACTCAAAGAAGCAGCAAGAACGCTCCTCGAAGATTCTGGACTACCCTCGAAGTTCTGGGCTGATGCTACTGACACCGCCTGCTATACTCAGAATCGCTCACTACTCACTCAGCAACACATGAAGACACCATATGAATTATGGAAAGGGAGAATTCCTTCTATTTCTCATTTTCATATTTTCGGTTGTCCTTGCTTTATCCACAATAATGGGAAAGATCAGCTGAAGGTCTTTGATAGCAAATCTGATCAAGGAGTTTTGCCTTTAGAGTCTTTAACTATCGGACTCTTTGTGTGGAGGAAAGCTCTCATGTTGTTTTTGATGAATTTGTTACTGAGAACAGGAAAGAATCAGAGTCAAATACTGATGATGTCAGCAGCAAGCTACAGGATCTCGGACTTACTGATAAAGCTGAAAAGATCCAGCATTGTTGGGATGATGAGTCAGACGATGAACAAACTCAGACTCAACCAACAGTCGATGTAGTTGACCTAGTTGATTCTATCGAACAGAATCAACAACAGGTAACATCGGTCGATGAGGAAGCCCCAGTGGTAACTGAGACCTCTACTGAGAATATAAACTCGGTGGGGAACGATTAATGTTCCCGAGCTAAATGCCCCTCGAACACGGAAACTCGGTAGATCATAACCTTCTTCTTGAATTGCTACGAGCCACTGCAACAGTACTACTGAAATGCCTAACACTCCTACTGACTGTGCAGAAGTAGTATCAGAAGAAGAAGCCCGACTCAGGCGTTCGTGGCTCGATGCTCATTCTTCAGATATTATCATTGGAGATCCATCAGCAACTATAAGGACGAGATCAAGATTAAGTCAAGGAGAAAGCTCACTTTACTCTTGTTTTCTGTCTACAGAAGAACCCCAGTCGATAGAGGACGCACTTAAAGATGTTGACTGGGTCATTGCTATGCAAGAAGAGCTGAACCAGTTCCTCAGAAATGAAGTATAGGAGCTTGTTGACAGATCTAGACATCAGCACGTGATTGGTACTAAGTGGGTCTTCAAAAACAAGCGAGATGAAAACAACGTCATTGTCCGAAATAAAGCAAGACTAGTTGCAAAGGGATACAGTCAGGCAGAAGGAATTGACTTTGATGAAACGTTCGCTCCAGTCGCTAGATTGGAAGCCATTCGTCTATTCCTAGCTTATGCAACACATCAAGGCTTCAAAGTCTATCAGATGGATGTAAAGTCAGCTTTTCTGAATGGCGTACTGAAGGAAGAAGTCTACGTGGAACAACCGCCCGGCTTTCGGCAGGGACATCGAGTGTACGAGACTTAGGAAAGCTCAGTATGGGTTAAAACAAGCACCCAGGGCTTGGTATGATACCCTATCAGACTTTCTACTTCATAAAGGTTTTCAGAAGGGGATAGTAGATCGCACCCTATTCAACATAAAGTCAGGAGATGACATCCTACTGGTGCAAATCTACGTGGACGACATCATTTTCGGCTGCAGAAATGAGACCATATGCCAGCAGTTCGAGAAGATGATGAAAGAGAAATTCGAGATGTCCATGATGGGAGAGATGAATTATTTCCTTGGATTTCAAGTGAAGCAATCACCTGAAGGAATCTTCATCAATCAAGCCAAATACACTCGAGACCTTCTCAAAAGATTCGGCTGCGACTCCAGCAAGCCAGTTAAAATCCCCATGAACACGAACTTTAAAATCGATCTAGACAAAGAGGGAGCTTCTGTTAACTCTACTGACTATAGAGCTATTATAGGCTCTTTACTTTATTTAACAGCTAGCCGTCCTGACATAACTTATGTTGTAGGTGTATGTGCAAGATTCCAAGCAGATCCCAAGCTAAGTCATTTAGACTCAGCGAAGAAGATTCTGCGCTATTTAAGAGGAACACCTGAAGCTGGGTTATGGTATCCTGCTGATGATAACTTAATACTGACAGGTTATTCTGATGCTGATTATGCAGGATGCAGGATAGATTGAAAGTTAACTTCCGGAACTTGTCAGTTCCTAGGCAGCAAGCTGATTTCTTGGTTTTCAAAGAAGCAGCATTCAGTAGCAACGTCCAATACTGAAGCTGAGTACATGGCTGCAGGAAGTTGTTGTGCCCAAATCCTTTGACTTCGACAACAACTTAGAGATTATGGTATAACTCAGGATGAAGTGCCCATCTACTGCGACTCCACAAGTGCAATTGCCATAACTCAGAACCCAGTTCTATATACCAGATGCAAGCACGTGGATATCCGACACCACTTCATCAGAGACCATGTCGAGAAGAAGGATATGAGGATGGAGAAGATCCATACTGACAAGCAAAGGGCAGATATACTGACCAAACCACTAGCTGAGAACAAAGTTCGGGAGAACTATCAGCTGAGCTAGGTCTCATCGGATCCCTTCGAGATGCGTCAGTAGATGCCGACTACTGAGAACATCATTGCCCAACAATTGGTAACAATTGGTATCAGCATAAGGAATCAGTACGACAGGTCAGATAACTAAGTATAGTAACTCAGTTGGGAAAGTCACACTGTACACAGCAAGGGGGGAACATAGTCATCAGCATGACAACCATTCTCCTTATACATAACGGTAACCAGCTGATAAGTTCAGCTGAAGAGGTTTGCGTAATTTTGTGTACTTATTTTTTTGAAGCATGCTCACATTTATTGCATCAGTCGCTCACACTCAGTAGTTAATGTGCATTCATTTCCCGCCATTAATAGTTTAAGGAAAGGTCAGTAGGAAACCTTAACCTGAGTAATTAATGCTGTCTGTCACGCATTTAATGCATGTCTTCTCACTTACCTTTATTACGTAGATCTATGTTTTAGGCGGCTTTGGTAATCATTCCTTTTATAACATTAAATCTTAGCCGTCCATAGTTATGAAAGATTAAAACTCAGCCGTTAGATTAAAACGTGCAATCAAGCCAATATATACAAAATCTTTCATCTTCTATCATTCGTTACTTTTCGCCATTTTCATACCTTACGAGCTTTACTCACAATCAGTTTCTACTTCTTATAACTGCCTTGCCTGTGCATCTTTCAAGCTCTAATACTCGGTAATGTATTAAAATCTGCTGATAACTACTAACTTACTCCAGTTTCAAGTGCTAACAAGTTGTTTTGCAGATTTCTATGGCGATCGTACAGACTCCTGAACCTATAGTGGAGATCATGACCATCCGGATTCAGTTCGAATCCACAATGGCTTTCCGCCAGGTGGATATCCCATATCTGGAACCGATGTTCGATGCTCTGGAGAGGTCTGGGTTGGAGACCCTCGTGACCAAGCATCCCCGTGCCAGTCTGCCGAGGCAAGTGGCGGAGGCATATTTCAACTGGAATTCAGTGGCTGCCGAAGGAGAAGAAGCCTCGTTTTCTTACATGGAGGAGACTAATCCGAATAAGTGGAAGGCGTCTCAGAAGACCTTCAACATCCGAGAGGCTCTGGTCCTCGCGTTTCAGCTTCCTAATTCTGGAATCTCCCCTATCGGATATAAGGAGAGGGAGATCAACGCTTATGTGCAAAAGTCCTGTGGACGCAGTGATCTGACGTTCAAGACAGCTCTCCCAAGGAATCTCTTGCTACCTCAGTACAGAGGTTTAGCGTATGTGGTCTCGCACATACTGACAAGCTCAGCTGGATCGTACGATCAACTGTCCAAGCCAAGGATTCGGCTGATGATGGCTATAGATGATGGAGTAGAAGTGAACTGGGCTGACTATTATACAACTCAGATGAAAGCCCAAGCCCAGAAGTTCACTACGCTACCCACTGGCGAGAGGAGGTTGGCCAGTGTGGGTAAGCTACTATTCGGGACCAAGATGTTAGTCCTAATAGAGAGTGTTGTATAGAGGAACTCAGCTTTTGAAGACTCAAAGCTGTACAACACTAAGCTAATAAAGTTTCAGACTAAAGAAGCGACGGAGAAGTCGATTGGCAAAGGGCCACCTGAGCAGAAGAGAGCTGCTCCTATCTTGCCATCTCCCGCTGACGTGCCCAAGAGGAGGAGGCTTAATAGGCCACGACCAGCTGAGGTCACTATGGCTCAGCCGATAACCATCTTAGCACAGGCTCCTCCTCCACAACAAGATGAGCATATCTTTGAGTCCGACACAGGGATTGAAGGAGCAACCCTCAAGGAGAAAGCTCAAGTCATCAGCTCCGATGACACACAGTCGGACGTTAGGGAACCGACTGAGGAGAATGCGACTGAGTGGACAGCTATTTACACCACTCATCTCCATGCCGCAGCTGAAGTACACGATCATATTCCTGAGATTACTGGGCACTCAGACTTAGTCGACATAGCCATCAGGGCTAGGGTTCAAATGCTTCTAAGATTTCTGAGTTGGGATATTCTAGAAGACATAATCAAAACCCACTCAGTTCTCTACCTGCACGATGAGGAGCAGAAGCTACAAGAAGTAATAGGGTACGGAGAACCAGCTGACTTAGCTACTCTTGAAGATCTCAGAGCCGCAATGCTTTACCTTCTAAGATTGCGAGAGTCAGTCCCTGGTAACACTCCTCCACCCCCATCTCCTCCTGCTGATGATAAGAAAGATGATGATGATAACAATCAGAGGAAGGATCAGACACCCAAGGATACAGAGTTGGGAGGCTCTACTGAGGGTTCAACTCCCCGTGAGAAGAGCAATTCACCACATCCTGATACATCAGGTGATGCTCAAGGTGCTCCGAAGTACAGTAGGGAGCAGCTCCTCACATTTTCTGAGCAGAGGCTCGGAACCAGCTCGTACCAGATACAACCTATCGGTTCCGTGTCCTCAAAGTCCATAAATAAAGCCATTCGACGCCAAGGAGAGAAAAACAGACTTTTGGGTAAGGACGTCCATCTGAAGTGGACAAAGTATACCAAGGCTCGGCACACGAGCTTAGACGTAATAGGCTGCGCGACATCTCAAAGACTCCAGTACCTACTCCTTAACCCAACTTTCAGGAGATTATTGAGGCAGCCTTAGCAGCTCAGAAAGTCGATCTAGAAGCTCAGAGTCAGCAGTTGCTCCAGAATCAGCAGAAGATATTTTCAGTGCAGCTCACTCAAGCTCTCACAACTGTTAAGCTCGAAATCGATGAACGAAATAAGATTGCCACCTCTAGCCTTCAGAAATCTATTACCCAACAGGCAGAGGCTCTGAAACTTATTCAGAAAGAAATGACAGAATCGCAGGATCAGGCTCTGCTGAAACTCCGTCTGGAGTCGGTGCACAGGCTTAAAACATCTAGAGCTGATCAAGAAAAAGACTGGGAATTATATTGCGATCTCGTCAAGGACTTCGAATCCACAGCAACTCAGATTAAGGATTCAGTCCACAATGTGGAAAGAGACATTCAAGCCATCCGCACCCAACTCTCTAAGGCAGATGATGCCAAAAAGGGGGAAGGTATTATGAAGGATGAACCTGATACGGATATGGCTGATGTCCAAATAGTAGAGGGTGGTCAGGAGGAAGGACCCTCTAATGCTCAGACTCAGGGGGAAGGTATTCAGGAGGAACAACCCTCAACTGTTCATGCTCAATCCTCAGCCGCTCAGGCTGAAGATACTTCAGGGGTTCTGCTGCTCGAATTTCCTCTAGAACCTACACCCATCTCATCTTCTGCCACTCACATAGAAGATGTTGCTCACTTCGTTGAGCAAGAGTCTGAAGGAGAACAGACTCCTCCGCAGAGGCCGGGGAAGGAGACTGCTACTGCTATTACTCCTCCTTCCTCCCCGGTCCGAAAATTCAAATCTAAAGCGGAGCAAGAGGCTTATGACCTCAATATTGCCCAACAGCTGCAAGATAAGCTGGACCGAGAGCGTCTGCTACTGCTTAGGTTTGGATTGTAAAGTCGCTAAGGACTATAACTTAGAGGGAACTGTCCAGTGCACAGTATCCCTGCTGAGGCTTGCTCAGAATAATCAACAAGTTCTCCTGCTTTGTTCAGGACCGTGGACGTAGGATCTCGCGTATCCGAACCACGTTAAATCGCTTGTGTTCTTTTACTGTTTTATTGCATAGCATTCTACTGACTTGAAAATCATAAGCTTGCATAAAACGTATTTTATAAAGCGCACAGCCAAAAGATTTAATTTGCTAAAACGTGTTTTCAAAAGAGACGAATTCCGAACCCCACACTTTCCGCACAACAGTCTCCGACTGATTCTCAAAGTACTGACAACAGTCAGTAGGAGAGAGCTCAGTAGCTGACTCACTCTGTCCCGCGATCGAAGGCTTATTTGGCACTATTCATCAGTTGCAATCAACAGCTCAGCTGACCTTCATTGAGAAAAAGAAACTGAGCTCAGGTGTATTCACCCCCCCCCTATACACCTGACTTATCGTCTCCGGACCAACAGGAAGCCTTCTTTATCTTATTTCCATATTTTTGGGTGTTTGTGCTTTATTCACAATAATGGGAAAGATCAGCTGAAAACTTTTGATAGCAAGTCAGATTAGGGAGTGTTCTCAGGATACTCCCGGGTCAGCAAAGCTTTCAGAGTATTCAACTATCGGACTCTTTGCGTGGAGCAAAGCCCTCATGTTGTTTTTAATGAGTTTGCTACTGAAGACAGGATCAGTAACTCTAAACCTGAATCTGAGGACATCAGTAAGCAGCTACAGGATCTGACCTTAAAAGACAAGGTTGAAAAGATCCACCTATGTTGGGATGATGATTCAGATGAGGAAAATGAAGATAAGTCTACTGAACCTCAACGAGCAGTAGAAGTAGCTGAACAAATCGACTCTCCTGAACAGAGTCAATCCCAGGTAACTCAGATCGATGAGGAAACCCAAGAGGTAACTGAGACCTCTATTGAGAATAACAACTCAGGGGGAACAACTAAAGTTCCTGAGCTAAATACCCCTGAACCTGGTGACTCAGTAGATCATACTCTCGTTACTGAATTGCTTCAATCTCAGATTAGTACAACTGAAATGCCTAACTCACCTACTATCTTTGTTGAACAAATTTCAGATGAAGAGTTGAAACATCGTAGATAGTGGCTGTATGCTCATACTTCTAATTGAATCATTGGAGATCCTTCAGCAAGCGTAAAGACAAGATCCAGATTCTGTCAGGGAGAAAGCGCCTTATATTCCTGCTTCTTGTCTACTGAAGAACCTCAGTCAGTTGAGGACGCACTGAAAGATGCTGACTGGATCATAGCCATGCATGAGGAGCTGAATCAGTTCACGAGAAACGAAGTTTGGGAGCTTGTTGACAGATCCCTGCATCAACATGTGATTGGAACAAAATGGTTCTTCAAGAACATGCGTGATGAAAACAACGTCATAGTAAAGAACAAAGCAAGACTCGTGGCAATGGGCTACTGTCAAGCTGAAGGGATAGATTTCAACGAAACTTTCGCTCCAGTTGCAAGATTGGAGGCAATAAGACTATTCCTAGCCTACGCAACACATCAAAGATTCAGAGTTTATCAAATAGATGTGAAGTCTGCTTTCCTGAATAGCGTGCTGAAAGAAGAAGTCTATGTGGAACAACCGACCGGCTTTCAGCAGGGACATCAGGTTTATAGACTCAGAAAGGCTCTGTATGGGTTAAAACAAGCACCTAGGGCTTGGTACGATACCCTGTCTGAGTTTCTTCTTCAAAAGGTTTTCAGAAGGGCACAGTAGACCGCACATTATTCAGCATTCGACTGGAAGATGATATTTTACTTGTGCAGATCTACGTAGATGACATCATCTTCGGGTCGAAGAATGTCATCATGTGTCCGCAGTTTGAAATAATGATGAAGGATAAGTTCGAGATGTCAATGATGGGAGAAATGAACTATTTCCTTGGATTTCAAGTGAAACAATCTGAGAAGGGAACGTTCATCAATCAAGGCAAATACACTCGAGACCTCATCAAGAGATTCGGTTGCACATCCGACAAACCAATCAAGATCCCGATGAACACAAACATGAAAATCGATCTTGATAAAGAGGGAGTATCAGTAGACCAAACTGAATTTTGTGCTATCATGGGTTCTTTATTATACTTAACAGTTACTCGTTCTGAATAACTTATGCTGTAGGTGTCTGTGCTCGATTTTAGGCGAATCCAAAGCAGAGTGACATGGACTCAGCAAAGAAGATTCTCCGCTATCTAAGAGGAACACCTGACATGGGTTTATGGTATCCAGCTGATGATAATATTGAACTAACTGGTTATTCTGATGACTATGCAGGATGTAGAATTGACCGAAAATCAACTCCAGGAACGTGTCAGTTCCTTGGAAGTAAGCTAATTTCATGATTTTCAAAGAAACAACATTCAATAGCCACGTCAACTACTAAAGATGAATACATGGTTGTCGGAAGTTGCTGCGCCCAAATCCTTTGGCTGAGACAGCAGCTACACGACTACAACGTTATTCAGAATGAAGTGCCGATCTTCCGCGATAGTATCAATGCCATTGCAATCACTCAGAATCCTATACTTCATACAAGATTCAAGCACGTGGACATCAGACACCACTTCATTCGTGACCATGTAGAAAAGAAGGATATCAGAATTGAAAAGATCCATACTGACCATCAAAGGGCTGATATACTGACCCAGGCTCTAGTTGAAGCCAGATTTAGAGAACTTTCAGTAGAGCTAGGTGATAGGTCTATTTCGTACTATCCATATTCCGTTTAATTTGGCATATGTTGTGGCGTTTGGGATTGTTTTGGCGTTTGTTTTGCAGTGTTTATTGATGATGTGGCATTTGACGAGGCGTTGAGGTGGCAATTGCACAATCAAGGAAATATTTACTCAATTTGGAGGATCAAGAAGGGATTAAGTATAGAAGAAAAATAAATTAATTTATTTACTTCTATATTTAATTATCCTAATTGAGGAGGATTAAGAGGGGAATTAATTAATTAATTCCATATCTTGAGAGGATACCATATCACACGGCCAAGGGGATAAGGAAAGAAAAATCATATCTTGATCCTTCTTGGATCTCACGGCGGTGATAGGAGAGAATGGGAGCGAGAGATTAGAGAGGGGGAGTAAAAAGAGATATTTTTATTTTATTTCATTCTTCATCACCATTCATCCACACGGAAGGCCGAAAACTTCCGCCACTCTGCCAAGTTTCATCATCAACTACTCGACATCAATTCCTTTTCTTCGCTGCACACCGAAGGGAGAGAGAAGCCGACGACGCCGGGGAGATCCGACCGATCAAGAATCCGCCGACGCCGAGGAAGATCCAACCGAGGGGCAATTCCGTTTTTAAGTTTGCATTCTCAACTTTTATTTCAAGAATTGTGTTTAGATTTGGAAGGAACAACATGTTATCTTTTCCGTTTTGAATTCCCGAATTTGGTTTGCTTCCGTTTTATTATCCTATGGATGTTAATTTCGTTTTTAATTATTTAGTTTGTACTTTGGGATTTTAAATTCGTGCACTTGGTAATTTGATCTCTTTTAATTAAGTTAGAATTTTCGTGCATATTTATTTTATGAATTTCAGCATGTTTTGTGTTCTGTCCAGTAAACCGGTCCGTCTGGCTAGTCCGGCCGATATGCGTAGCTAAGTCTTTTTAGGGCCGGCGAGATGTGAAACACACACCACCATATTTTCGTGAGACTAGGGCTTAAAATTAATCACTTAGGTTCTGAATTAATCTAGGTTTAATTAATTGGATTAATTAATTTAGGCTTGATCACCCTAGGTTAGTTTAATTCATAGCTAATTTAGTACTTCCATCGTTTCTCGTGGGATTAGGCTAAATAAGTAGCAACTTGTTCTTAGGGCAATTGGATTAATTTGGTAGGAGACTATTAGATGCCCACCATACGAGTAGGCTCCTAAATTGGGTTCCCTTAGTTCTTAAAGCTGATTAGGTGTTAAATTTATTGATTGCCCACCAACGTAGATTGCATCTAATTTAGAGAAGTAGTCGTTTCAATGCCCACCATGGCGATTACCGAATAATTAAGGGGGAATAGGGGATATGTCAGTTTAATTACGGTGTCCTACAACCAATTGATTTAAGTGGATTAATTAATTATTAGTGTCAATGATCGATTTTGTGTGTGTGTGAATCATCTTGCTGGACCCGCTTTTATTTGCATAAGTCAATTTCGTGTTAAATTCTTGCTTTTATTTTCGTTGTCTTTAGATTAGATAATTCCCAAAACTTGCGTGGTTGCTAACCAAACCCTGATTGATAGGAATTTTAAGTTGAAAATACTCCGTTCCCTGTGTTCGATACCTGATGCTATACTAATTCTTAAGTCTAGCTATTTTGCAGGATTATTTGGTGTAAACAACGATCACCACTAGGTCTGCTGGACCCTACTGACCCCAGTGAGTAAGAGGATTCATGAGAAGAGCATTCAGTAAGGGGGAATGTTCACTCTCAATATTGAGTAAATTCAGTACATAGAGACTCAGCAACCATCTACACGAGGTATCAGCTGACTACGATGTTCAGCTGACAGGTTTGCATATCTCTACTCAATAGTAGCCAATAGAACATTTCTATGCATTTATGATTCAGATTCAACATCGTTTTCAATGCCTTAGAAATTGTCATTCAATATTAACGGTTTACATTAAATACACGACATTCTATGTAAAAGCATGCTGAACTGTGCAATGCATTAAATGCATGTCGTATCATAGTTACTTCTTAGGCTATTTACAACTGTCTTTGACTTAGGCGGCTAATTTGATCATTGCCTATTTTATAAAACTTAATCCTAGCCGTCCATCTCAAAAAACCGCGTTTGAACTGAACCATTGATCTTTAACTGTTTATCTTTTCTAAGATATATATTTGCATTCAAATGGTAAAAAAGCGCCATTACCGAAACTGCATAACTTGAGCCCTAGCACTTTTAAGAGATTTCCTACTCCCTTACATACTTTCATCTTTCAATCTCTCAAAAGAAACTAACCTCTCAAGATGACAGGAAATCTTGTAATCGCTCCTGCCGATATGTAAGAAATTTTGCAGAAAGATTGCGTCTGGTGCGAGCCAGTCATGGAGTTCGACGTATGTGATCTCAACTTCATGGAGGAGATCTTCTCTGCTCTTCGCGAGACTGGACTCGAAGGATTTCTGACGAGGAAACCAAACTTTCTTCCTCCCACGTCAGATTGCAGAAATCTACCTGAACTCTGATTCAGTAGACGGAGATGTCAGAGGAAGATTCGTCGTTCACACAGTAGGTGACCCCTCACGTACTGATATAGAAGTGAAGCAGATGTCGATCCGAGAAGCTCTTCAGAGAAGCTTCAACCTGCCAAGCGAAGGCGTCACAACCATTGGGTACAACGATGACTTGATGGATGATTACTTGTCCATCTTCTGCGGAAAGCCAATAGCCTTCAGAGCCGCCTTTCCCAAGAACACAATGCTCCCTCAGTACAGAGCATTGGCATATATAGTGACTCAACTACTGACGAGTCAAACAGGCTCCTTCGATCAGGTGTCCAAACCCAAGCTACAACTCATGATGGCCATCTATGACAGGGCCAAGATAAACTGGACCGAGTTCTTCCTTAGGGAGTTTATGATGCAGTCCACCAAATTCGACAAAGCATCAAATAGGCTGAGCGCCAAAGGAAATCTTTTATACGGACTGAAACTCTCAGTCATGATCGAGGACTTCTGCACATCTGACAGAATTACCTTCACAGATAAGCAATACTTCAACGTGAAGAAGGTCAGATTTCAGAACAAGGCAGCGGCTCTTTAGCAGATCGGCTCAGGACCTGCTGTACCTAAAGCTACAACTCAGAAGACCACTCCAACGAAGAAGAGGTCCCCTCCAATATCAACGCCTAAAGCACCAGCCAAAAGGCTGAAGAAAGTCAGCACAACCGTGCCTACTGAGGTTGAGATAAAGCCAGAGGCAGTCATTACTAAACAACCTCTGCAGCTGAGGGACGAGCCAGAGTCTTCTGATAAGACTCAATCAGTGGAGAAGGCTGTCTCCACTGAACATGACCAGACAGAGGACCAAGGGGTCCAAGCTGAAGATCTCCAGGCTGAAGACGTTCAAGCCCTCGAGAGCCCCTTGGAAATCCCACCACTCAGCAGCCTTCCATCTGCTGAAAAACAGGCGTCTCCCATTGAGATAGAGGACTCGGAGACCGCCTTAGAAGAAGAATCTGTCGGGATGGAAGCCTCAACTCTCCAATCTAGAGCATCTCAAGAGATTACAAAGCACATTCCGGAGATCGCCAGCCACATCGACCTTGTTATTATTGCAAGGCAGGCGAGGCTCCACATGCTGCTCAGGTTCCAGGAGTGGCACAACCTGAAAAGACTGATTATCCACCACTCCTGCAAACAACTTCACGAGGAGGAACTGAAGCTTAGAGAAAAGATTGGCTACTCAGAGCCATCTGACCTCGGTACACTCGAGGATCTGAGGGCTTCCATGCTGGGAATGCTGAATGATATATAGCCAGTCTCAGCATCAGCCCCCTCAGATGGGTCTGACCCCGATGGTCAGGACCCGCCCCATGATTCAGGCCCTGAGAAGCCTGATGAGGGATCTCAACCGGACAAGGATGCTCCTGCATCAACTGCTGAACCTATACTCAGCATCCTTGCTCCAGGGCAGACGGTGGCCAGCACGTCAAAGGTAGCTGAACCTTCACAGCAATTTCTTGAATCTACTTTTGAGGCAGTGCCCAGCCCAAAAAGCCGTCGTTTAAAGACAGTGGTAAAGGCGCTGAGGAATTAGGGCACTCGGAATCGCCTGCTCGCCAGAACCATCCACAAGACATGGCGACAAACCACTAAAGCACAGAGTGCAGAGCTGCAGGGACTCAGGACATCCATCTCAACATCTCCAGTCCCTGAACTTCTCCAGCATTCTGACGAATGCTTTAGCTGCACAAAGAGCTGACTTCGAAGCTCAGCTCCTGACGATTTAGGAAGGCCAGAGCAAATTGCTGAATGATTACAAGGCCGCCCAAACCGCTCACACTGAATCTGTCAACATTATCTCTCAGGCCAATGAACTCAGAATGGAGAATATCCAGAAGGCCATAGAAGAGACTGTGGAGAAGCAGCTGAAAGAATTTAAGGCTGTGGCTGATCTCTCACACAAGCAATACATCGATCAGCTGATCAATGAGAGAAATGAGCTTTATGAGGCACTAACAAAGCTACACACTAAGCTGAATGATCTATTAGACTCATACAATAGCCTGAACAACAAGCTCTCAGCTCCGACCCCAACCTTACTTGCTGATGCCAAAAAGGGGGAAGGAAGGGAAGTAAAGGAAGAAAAAGGAGCTAAGGAAACTTCAAAAAGGGAAGGAAAAACTCCCAAAGAGCTGACACTGAAAGCTAGTCAAGCTACTCCTAAGAAAGTAAGGACAGTGGCAGGAGTAGCTTCTACTCAATCATTTGCCCCCACTGGACCTTCGCAAATAGGCGAGACCCAGGGTGTCTCAGCATCTGCTGAGACTGGCCCAAGTGGTTTAGGAGCCAAAGAGGTCGCAACTCATGCAACTCAGACTCCACTAGATATCATTCGAGAAGTTACAGAGTATGCTGACGAGGAGTCAGAAGAGGAAGAAGCTCCTCTTCCTCCTCCAGTTGCCGGCAAAGGCAAAAAGGCACTGAAACTCCCAACCCCTCCTAAGAAGAAAGGCTCTAAACGATATATCACTCAGGAGGAGGAGGCTCAACTAGCAGCTGATGAGAAGCTAGCTAGGGAGATCGCTGAAGCTGAAGCCGTGAACAAGCCCAAGAAGAAGCCTGCTAAAGGCAAAACTAAGGCTCCGGCTAGAAGCAAGAACTCAGCAAGGCTGCCTCCTAGAAAACTTAAACTCAGCAACGAGGCTGATAAAGAAAAAGAGAAGGAGCAACATCAGCAACAGTCAAATGGGCAGCAGGAAACTTCCAAAGAGAAATCTTCCAAGTCTACCGACTCAGAAGAACAACCACCTCACAAGCCCTCCTACACTGCCTCTAAGGCATAGGAACAAGAAATGGAAGAAATATGGGCTCAGTTAGACAGATACCTATACAGAGGTGAAGAGGCCAGACAAATAGAAGCAGCCAGAGAGAGAATTAGAAAAGCTGATCTTGAAGCTCTCAGGCTGGGGACTGAAAAGGAAGCGAGTCAGAGGATTCCTGCCAAGGCTGACGTCCCTTACAAATACAGAAAATTCAGAAAGCCTACAGATCTGAAGACTCACAGATGGCTTAGAGTGGATGAATGGATCCCGTGGGAACTAACTCAGAGATGGGAGAACTTGAAAGTAGAATTCATCAAGAGGAACTACTTCTGGAGGTTCTTGTCAGAAA
Organism: Lavandula angustifolia; assembly: GCA_028984105.1. Lineage (NCBI taxonomy): Eukaryota > Viridiplantae > Streptophyta > Magnoliopsida > Lamiales > Lamiaceae > Lavandula > Lavandula angustifolia. The sequence continues at coordinate 8,260,446 of CM054819.1, read as the reverse complement.
AGCCTAAGGCAATGGCCTATACTGCATGGATTATGCGAGCTGACTTAGAAATGTATGCCAGACTGCAGAAAGCCATTAATGAGAATGTTGAAGTAAGAGTTCCATATCCCACAATCCTGCCACCCCCACAAAGACTTGATGGATCCACTCACTACGGTGTTATAGAGAAAGAAGTGAAGGACGCTGCTGAAGCTAAGTTTCTTGATGAAGAAGACCCAGCGAACTTTGCTGAGATACTGAAGCTGAGAAAGAACACCTATCGCATGTATGGAGTGCCCCTTCCTGAATCTCAATCCAAAGATTTCAAAGACAGGATCAGGCAGTTAAAATAGCTTTTGCTTCTGTTTTCTCTATGTACCTTTCTTTCTTTCTATAGTCTATCAGAGATGTAACTGTACTGATATTCTCATATATATAATATCTCTGTTTGGCTTTGACAATTCCTTATTGTCTGAATAGCCGTGTTTATTTATGCTGAACACCCAGAATCACTGAAGTGATTACTGACTCACACACTCACGTTTTGTTATTTACTGTCAGTTGTTGCTTAGCTGGGTTCTGATAGACTTGCTATGTTTAGGGGGAAAACGTTGTTAAGACAGGGGGAAAATGTTTAGTCTCTGTATATGATCTGACTTTCTGCCATTATCCTCTCAGTAGTCTAGGACTTAAAGAACAACTCCACTGATCCTACTTGTAATATTTTGTAAGCAGCTCTGTTTCTGATAAGTCATTGTGTTAGGTAGTTTAGTTGATATGTTAGGTTTTGGCATCATCAAATAGGGGGAAAATGTTGGGTGATGATTATGTCCTCAGCAATGTTAGACATAGTGGGAAATGGCTCAGTCTTCTTTGTTGACATTTTCTCAGTAGCCTTGTGCTCTGAAAGTGTCTGAAGATTTGAAGATCCTAAAATCCTATATTGATTGGGGAACCATTACGTAGTAATCTGTTTTGTCTCTGAGGTTTCAGACTCAGCAGACGCTCTGCACTGGTTCAGGCACTCAGTAGACTATCTGCCTCAGCACCAGTAGTAGAAGACTCAGTAATACTGGACTCAGCAGGAGCAGTATACTGAAAGGAGTCAGTAGGACAGAACTCAGCAGGCGCAGTTCACTGTACTCAGAGTTGATCTTCAGTAAAGCCGACTCAGCGCTACTGAATTAGAGATCAGACTCAGCAACGATCAGACAATCTTCTAACTGTCAGATCTTTAAAAGTCAATCAGCAGAGTCAAATACGAGGAAGAGAGAAGTCAGCTTCAAATCTCCTTGGAGTCTGTTCTGTCTCAACCACTTTCTGAACCTCGACCAATGACAAGCAGCCACCTGTCCTATATCTACTAAAGCTGCAGGTCAACAACTTTTCAGAAATGGAGGGAAAGGACACTGCCACCATGATACAAAAGAGCCGTTAGCTACCCAAAAGAGAGAGACAAAGGATCTTCGTCTCCAACGGATCTATCCTAATCTCTTCTCCATAAATAGAGGGATAAATCAAAATTTGAAGCTCACGAGCACAACGAGAATACGAGCAGACAAAGGAACACTCAGAGCATTCAACAAGCAACATTCAAATAGCCTAAGTCTTCCGCAAGTAGTTCAAAGAATCAATCTCCGGTGAAAGACTACACTTATGCTCATAGGGAACCAAGCTGAATAGATACATACAACCTCTAGTATCCAAACGACGTTACACGAACCCAAAGCTTATACTCAGTTGTTCGTCGTTCTAGAAGCCACATTTTTGTTCCCTATCCCTCTAACCTACGCTCAATAAAATATATCCATAGCTTAGACGAAGGAGTTCACTTTTGAACTGATCCTTATTGTAAATGACTCCTTCACTGTTGGAGAGTTTTTCAAATGCTTAAGTTTGATAACCTTGTAAACTGAGACTTGCTCAGTATAAATCTCAAGACCAGTGTTTGTCCAGTGTACAAACCGACTAAGACTATCTCAGTATAATAAATAGCTTCCTGATCTTTCGGGATAGTGGACGTATGATTTTTGTGTCCGAACCACTTTAAAAATCTCTGTGTTCTGTGTTCTGCATTTTTACTGTTGCATTGATTTACTGTTCATACTAAAAACCTTCTTTAAATCATTCAACTGAGTTTCAGCAAACTTAACAGACTCCACTAATCAACAGAAACTGTTTTTGATAAAAATATTTTTCTTACTCAACTGAATTTGGGCCTACACTATTCCGCACTACTAAACTCTATCTGAACGATACTGAATTCTGACTCAGTCAGCTAGCAGGTCTCAGTAGAGTCGGTCACTCTGCGATTCAGAATAACTTATCTGGTCTGCTGAACTTGTTCAGTACGGCAACATCCTGAAAAGGACTGTTCGTGTTTAAGTTGAGAAATCGGGTTTCAGGTGTATTCACCCCCCCTTCTACACCTGAACGTAATCTCGGGACCAACAGTTTCCGATAATGGGTTTGCAGCGCTCCATATTCTATACATTGGAGAGTTGTGGGATTTGAGGAATCTTCAGTTTGAATTTGGTGCAATGCCAATGCTGAAGCGACTCGAAATCAGATGCTGCCCATATCTAGAGACCTTCCCTGAAGATTTTGAGTATTTGAATGCGGAGGAGTTCAAAATGGTGACGACCAAAAACATAGCAGGAAAGATCCGGGAGTCGGGCTTGCCGGCTTGTCCTTCGAAATAAAGCCTGTGGATATCCACCCATACAAGTGCATTTCTGCGTAGTTATGTTTTATGTGGCATTTGGATATGTGTTCTTTTATTTTTCTTGATTCTCCTTTTTTAACTTCTTATGGAACAAACATGCATATTTATAGGGAAACAACCATGATTATTATATATTTTTTGTGTAGTAGCATTACATTTGACATATACTTAGGCTTTTGGTGCTTAGATTGAAATCATTCTGATTCTAAGTTAATAATTTTTATAGTTATATGTTGTTAAACTTTACCATGACATGAACATGTAATGCAGCCAGTGGTGTAGCCAGCCTCCGAATTTATGAGGCCCAGTTATAAATCTTCATTCGCATTATCAACCTCAATTAGCTCTAAGTGGTGCTACTTCTCCAATCTCATCCGGAATAAACTCACTCAGTAAAGGGCAACGGTAGAGAAAAAGTAGCATGATCAATCTCAATCAGCTCAACTAATGGGATGTGGCAGGCGGCAACCACATTCCACAATTTATTCCGAAAAAGTAGCAATGGAAAAAAAAAAAAATAAAATAAAATAAAATATGCATTTGCATCTCATGCATAACATCACGTGTGTAAACCCTATAAGTCGCGTCTTATAGTCTAACTGAACGTGAAGCATAAATATATATTATTTCGTCATGATATGCATAATATGAATAATTATATGCTTAAATGTTACATGTGGTTGATTAGTCTTACTTCAATATATACATATATTATAGTCATTAATTGTTAATCATGTACGGTCAACTTAGAACATGTAGGCTATAAATTTAATGCAGAATAAATGCTAATCTAAGTCTTACTTAATTAGAAAATATAATATGTATATATATATATAGGAAATGGATCTTTTGAGATCCTTTCCCTCTCATGAGATAAGAGAATCAGTCTCATCCCTTCATTTCTTCGATCGATGGCTCTCATTAATCTTGAATTTTTGCTTGAAAATAAATGAAAAAAGGAGAAATATTAATTCATTAAGGGCATTTAGGTAACTCTAACTTCATTTCATTTTTTCCCTCTCATATCTCTCTCTCTCTCTCATAGCTTCATCTTCCCATTCCTTTAATCTCTTTCGCCTCGCTCAACTTCTCTCTCTCATGTTTCTTTTTCGCCAAGCTTCATCTATTTCACTCCCAACTTCATCTCGCCATTTGCAACCCTCAATGTTTCATTAAAAACAAAGTGTAAGTTGATTTGGTTTTTTTTAGGGTTCTGTAATCCACAATGTTTTTTCACTTTTATTTTTGCAGATCTTTCGGTTTTGTGTTTTCGACTTTGCTGAGGGTTAGGTTTTTTGCTTATTTAAAATCAGTGTCTCAAAATCTAGGGTATATAATTGTTCAATAATGCGGAATATATGTCAAGTTGTTGTTCAATTAATCTCCCATCTAATATGATGCATGCTTGGATTTTCTGATTGTGTGTTTCTGCACAATTTTTCAAATTTTCGTTCTGATTTTTTTAAAAAAATATGTTCATTATGCGTTCATACATATTCTACTACGTATATATGCATAACTATTCATATTTTTATGCATGACAGAGGACAAATGACAGAGTTGGTGGATGGAAGTGTTTCATATGTTACTGCTGATTCTATTTTTATTTTTGTATGCCCCCGTGAATTAAAACCATATGTTGGAAGGGAGTTCTCAAGTTTGAATGAAGCTGAAAACTTTTATAGAGAATATGGAGATTTTTGCGGCTTTGATACTCGAAAATGGTCAATAAAACGTTATCCCGATGGCACTATAAATCGGAGATATATGGTATATAGTAGAGAAGGGGAGAAGTAACTGGATTTAGATGATTGTGAAACCAGTATGACAAAGAGAAGGCGTAACTCCAAAAGGTCATCATGTTTGGCTCGAGTAATTTTTAAATTTCACCCTTTGGTATGTTTTGTTGTTGATTTCTTTCACGAGGCCCACTCTCATCCACCGCTATCTTCTAAACACAAGCAGTTTATGAGATACAATCGCAGCATGACGTCAGTTCATAAGAATTTTGTTCTTAGTTGTGCCCGAGCTAATGTCAGCCCGATGAAGTCCTATCGAACGTTTAGTGAGTTGGTTGGAAGTTATGAGAGCGTAGGCTGTGATGGGGTCGATTTTAAAAATTTCCACCGCGATCTTCGTGTTTTTGTTGAGAGGACAGATGCACAAATGCTATTGGACAAATTGAAGGAAGCTCGTGATAGGAACCCTGATTTCTTCTTTGATTATTTCACCGATAGAGGTGACAAACTGAAGCTAGTATTTTGGGCTGATGACATATCAATTGGCAACTACAAAATTTTTGGTGATTCGTTATCCATGGATGCAACTTACTCAACCAATAGGTATTATATTTTCTTCACATGCAAATTTTTTTTTTTTTTTAGCAAAGAGTCTGTTTTTTTAGTATTCTGCATAATCTTGATAATAAGTATGCATAAGTTACTCGTAAAATATGTACAAGAGAAGATAAAGGAAACCTATATATGTCTGGAAATTTTAGTTTGTGCATATCTAATAAGCACTTCATGCTCATTTCCTACTTATTTTATGCATATTGGATTATGTGTATTCTACAAAACTTTCATAAGAAATATGCATAACTTACTAGAAATATATGTACAAGAGAAGATAAGGAATACCTATACATGTTCTCCATTTTTATTTTTGTGCATATGTTTTAAGCACTTCATGCTCAAGTACTACATGTTTTATGCATATATGAGTAAGAGTCCATATTTTTTTTTTGTCCCCAGCTATGGCATGATTTTTGTCCCATTCACTGGCCTTGACAACCACAGAAAGTGTATTACATTCGCAGCCTGTTTGTTGTCTTTGGAAACTAGTGCTCTTACTCTTGGTTACTTAACATATTTAAAATATGTATGGGAATCAGTCCAAAGTTAGTGATCACCGATCAAGATCTGTCTGTCAAGATTGCAATGGAGAATGTCATGTCGGAGACTAGTCATCGGTTTTTTATGTGGCACATCATGTTGAAAGTTCCAGATAAGATTCCCATGGCATTGAGAAAGAACACATATTTCACAAAAAAATTTAATGATATTGTTTGGAACACTGAATTGGAACCAAAGGATTTTGACAAAAAGTGGAATGAGGTTTTGTTAGATCATGAATGGTTAGAGGGGATGTTTACCCTACGCCATTATTGGATTCCAACTTATTTCAAAGATTTTCCAATGAGTGGATTGTTTCGAACCACATCCATGTCCGAGAGTGAAAATCATTTTTCAGAAGATATTTAAATCCGAAGGCGAATCTTATGAAGTTTTATTTTCTTTATGAGAGTGCAATTCAATCCCAACGACACACACATGATAAGCTAAATGCAGCGAATGGATCAAGATTACCAAATTTCACAACAAAGCTTCCTTTGGAGCGAAGCTTAGCTCATGTGTATTCATACACTATCTTTTGTCAGGTGCAATCGGAATAGGTCGATGCTGTCAATGTGTGTTGTGTATAGAAAATGTACGGTAATGGATCTGTCAAGACGTTTGAGATAGATGATACTTTCAAATACGCTCATGGTCTCCTGTGCAGACACATTTTAAAGGTTTTGAAGAATTCAAATTTCAACTTTGTTCCAGTTTCATGTGTTGTTAGTCGATGGTGTAGAAACGTTTCTTTCAAACGTTTTGATAAAGTTGGTAAATTTGTGAATTTCGGGTATTCTTCTACATCCGACACTAGAAATTTGTTGGATGTAGTATTCAAATGCGCAGGTTTGGTTGCTTAAAATCCTTCTCGAATGCAGGAATTATTGCTGGATTTTGAAGCTCTGACCATCAAATATCAGAATATTGATGAAACATAATCATTCAATTCGGCGAACAAAAACATGTTTGAGAATTTCTATGGTTCGCAAATTCCGAAAATTATAGAGGTGCTTCCACCGCATCAAGTGAAAACAAAAGGATCAGGAAGTAGAATAAAGTCGAGGAAGGAGGCGGCTTTGCGAGAGAAGTTGAAGCCTAAAAGAATGTGCAGGAAATGCTGAAGGAAATTAGAGGGGAAGAATTGTACCTTCCTCCTTCGTATGTTGTTGTAGCTCTGATTGTTGCTCGTCTGTTAGATCTTTTAATCTGTGTTCCGGCCTTTTTACTCCTCTGGGTGGTCAGAGAACTGAAGAAAATAAGATTATTGTCTCTCTAAAAAACACCATGCATTAATCTGTAATCGTGTGTCTGTTTATGAACAAAATACTAATATATATAGAATTCAAAAGCCAATATAATATTAATATTTGTAGCCCATTAATTTAATTATATACCTAATGGGCTTCTACATAATTAGCCCATAATATAATTAATTAATCTATTGAGCTACTAATATTTATCAATTAATTGGTCCGGCCAATTAATTCCAGATAAATAACATTATTAAATAATGTAAAAATACATTAATCCATTAATAATGATTTCTGAGAGACAATAAATAACTAGACAACTAATTGGGCCAGATCAGGGATCTAATACAAGAAATAAAATAGGGCCTCAAATTAATTAATTATCTATGCTCAGCCCAGAGCAAAATTAATTAATAAACATAGATTCATTCCACTAGAGAATCCGTGTTGACTTACCCCTTTATCCCAAATTGAGCAAGGGCTTGTATTTTAGACTTAATCGATCTCCGCATTTAAGATAAAAATATCAGTTAATTAATTATGCTCACTGACAACTTAAATTAATTAACATCTTATTATATTCCTGAGTAGTACCATTCGACCTCATTAACACACCTGAACTTAATCAACTGGCCGGGTTTAGTGTGCTAATCCTTACGAGTTTCTCAGGGATATTATCAACCCATTTGATTAGGATACGGTTGCGAGATACAGACAACCAGCCTGAGCCACAAATAACTACTAACACCCGAGATACGTAGATCCGGCCGCGATGACGTTCACCATAGTAGGTCAAAGTGATAGATAGCCAAATGTGCTCAGCTGAAGTCTTACCAAGCTTAAGACCAGCTAAGTCACCGAGATCTTGGTTCTCCCGTAAGGTCAGTTAGGGGAACAAATCTCACTGTGATCCATCAATATACTACCTTAAGTGTACCAGTAAAGTCAAGCAGCAATGACAAACCACTTCTATCTAAACTGCAGCTTAAAGTGACAACTTATCCTGAAGTTGTCTCAGTTGCGATAACTGTTTATATCTCGTCAGTTCAACCAATTTGTGTAGTCTTCTGTGATACCCGACACACTACATAAATCTAACTTTTACACAAGATAAAGGATAACATGTTCAAATATATATATTTATCATATAGGAGAATAAAATAGTGGTAGGGACAAAACACATTGTATACAAGCATAAAATTTGCTTCCAGTATACAAAATCCCAATAATTCTCCCACTTATACAAAAGTAAAATTTTAGTATACAATGTGTCAGTTCTAGGTACAAACTATTACTCAGCTATCTATCTTATCTATCACTTCATCTTCTCCCAGTTGTACAAAAGTTTCTCCAGTCCTAAGTAGGGGGCACCTCTACCATTCCTAAGGCACAAACATGCTTCTCGTAAGCTAGGAGTGGTAAGCCCTTCGTGAAAGGATTAACTATGTTGTCTTCAGTTCCAATTTTGTCAATCACCACGTCTCCTCGATTTACGAATTCTCGTATAATGTGGTAATTTCTATCTGTGTTTAGACGCATTGTGAGATCTGGGTTCCTTTGAATTTGCCACTGCACCCGAGTTATCACAATAAATTGTTATAGTAGTAGGCAAGTTCAGAACAATAACAAGATCCTGGAGGAAATTCTTGAGCCAAACTGCCTCTTTCGAAGCTTCTAAAGCAATCAGATACTCTGCTTCCATGGTTGAGTCCGCAATGCATTTCTGCTTTGCACTCCTCCCAAGGTAAACACATAACCCGACGTAGACTTCTTCTCATCTCTATAAGCCTAGAAATCCGAGTCTGTATAACCCAAAGACACTAGACTGTCTGACTGGTAAATAAGCCTATAATCTCTAGTCCATTTAAGGTATTTGAGAATATGCTTGACCGCAGTCCAGTGTTCCTTTCCAGGGTTAGACTGATATCTTGAGACCATGCCTGCAACATATGAGATATCTGGTCTCGTACAAAGCATCGCATACATGAGGCTACCGACAGCAGAAGCATATAGTACTAGCCTCATACTTTCTATCTCTTCAGGCGTTTTAGGGCACTGATTCTTCGATAGAAAAAGGCCATGTCTGAAAGGTATTGAACCTCTCTTGGCATTTTGCATGCTAAAACGAGCAATAACAGTGTCAATGTAGGACGCTTGTGACAAGATTCACATTCTTTTCTAGTAATCTCGGATAACCTTGATCCCAAGGATGTAAGCAACTTCACCTAAGTCCTTCATTTGAAACTGCTCAGATAACCACGTCTTTACGTCTGATAATACTTCAACATTGTTGTCAATGAGAAGGATGTCTTCTACGTAAAATGCAAGAAACACCACTTATCCTTTAACACAAATAGGTTACACACACCTCGTTAGGACATGATTTGGCTACATCATCGAAACGCTGGTGCCATAACCGGGAAGCTTGCTTAAGTCCATAAATGTACTTATTAAGCTTCCAAACTAGATGCTCTTCACCGTTCTTCATATAACCAACTGTCTGTTCATATAGATGTCTCTACCTTTTTCAAGGTGACCGTTTAGGAATACGGTTTTGACATCCTTTTGCCAGATCTCTAGGTTCAGGTGAGGTGCTATGGCAAAGAGAATCCGAATGGACTTGATCATTGCTACAGGCGAGAAGGTCTCTTCGTAATCGATACCTTCTTTCTGGGTAAAACCCTTCGCCTCTAGCCTGGCCTTAAATGCCATGATCTCTCCATTCGGTCCTCTCTTTCTCTTGTATACCCACTTACTACTAATAGCCTTGCAGCCTTCAGGCAGTTCAGTGATCTCGTATACATCCATATCAGTTATGGACTTAAATTCTAAGTCCATGGTGATTCTCCTGGAATTTGCATCTATATCTCCCACTGCTTCGTTGTAGGTCCAGGGATCAATGATATGCTGTTCATCTACCGGGAGATGATCAGACGTCTCCCCAGTGAACATACACCGATCGGGTGTAAATATCACCCTCCCACTACGTCGAACATTGTCAAGCGCTGTGTTAATAGATTGTGCAGTTACTCGTGGAGTACTATCTTGCAGAATTGGCTGTTCAAGTGGAACTCGACCACCTTGTAATTCCTCAAGGATGATGTCAACTCGAGACTTATGGTTACTAATTTAATCCTCTTCTAAGAACCGAGCGTTAGTGCTAACAACGATCTTCTGTTCTTTAGGATCATAAAAGTATCCACCCTTCGTTTCCTTCGGATACCCTATGAACATCATCACTTCTGAACGTGATTCCAATTTGTCGGTCTGCCTATTTAGCACATAAGCAGGATAACCCCAAATCCTTAAGTGGTGCTTACTGGGTTTATGCCCGCTCCACAACTCGAAAGGGTCTTTTGTACTGGCTTGGAAGGCACACGATTCAGTAAGTATGCTGCAGTCTCTAGGGCATATCTCCCAAAAGGAAACTGGCAAAGTTGCATAACTCATCATCAACCGAACCACCTCTAAGAGAGTTCGGTTCCTTCTCTCTAACACACCATTTTGCTAAGGCGTGCCCGGTGCTTCCAATTGGGATGTAATCCCACATTCTATCAAGTAGTCATTGAACTCGTTGGATATGTATTCCCTACCACGATCAGATCGTAGTGTTTTGATTTCTTTACCTAGCTTCTTCTCCACTTCTGCCTTGCATTCCTTAAAGGTTTCAAAGCAATCAGACTTGTGGCGAATAAGGTAAACATATCCATACCTCGAGTAATCGTTAGTAAATGTGACGAAGTACTCATACCCTCCACTAACTTGTGTAGACATATGTCCACACAAGTCAGAATGTATCAAACTTAATACTTCTGTGGCTCTATAACCCTTTGCCTTGAAAGACATAGTCATCATCTTTCCTTCCAAACAGGTTTCGCAAGTTAGAATTGGTTCAACTTGGAGAGACTCCAATGATCCATATTCCAATAACCTTTGAGTCCTGTTAAGATTGATGTGACCTAGTCTTAAGTGTCATAGATAAGTTTGGTTTACCTTAGAAGGCTCTTTCCTCTTATTAGGATTTGATGATGAGGAAACAATATTATCTGAACTACGAGGTTTACAAGTAATAGTATATAAAGATCCGTTTAATGGTCCACCACAGATAAAATCATCGTCTTTCATGATAGAAACTTCACTATCAAAACTTGATTTATAGTCATCCATGATGTAGAGTTTTGAAACAGAAATTATGTTTCGCCTAAACTCAGGCACATATAAAACATCTTTATGTACTAAAACAGAACTATCAAAAGATAGATGTAAATCTCCAATGACAATTGTAGGAATTCTCGACCTATTGAGATTACCACCTCGCCCTCGCTCAATTGCCTTTTCTGCAACAAACCTTGCAAGGTGTAACAAACATGATCAGTTGCCCTCGAATCAACTACCCATTCGTGGGTAGAAGAGGAAACCAGAACAGTTTCAGTTACAAGAGCGACTCACGTGTCTTTCTATTTTGCCTTGACATCTGAATTATAATTATTCTAGTGTCCTTTATTGCCACACTTGAAGAACCTTCCTTTCTCCTTTGACATTCGCATGTCGCCGGTAAGGACCGTCTTCTTACTCTCACTGCTCTTCTTGAATTGACCACCCTTTCTGCTCCTTTTCTGGTTTCCGTCATTTGGAGGATTCCTTGAACTACTAGGGATATTCAATACTTGAGCACTCTTGCCCTTTTCTATAACCTCTTTGACCGCTACCAAAGATTTGAGTAACATACTCATAGTAAACTCGTTCTTAGACATAGCGGTTCTAAAACAGAAGTTCTTATAAGACCTTTCCAGAGCATTTTGGGAGAGGTAATATAACGCCCCAATTTTCAAAACTTAACTAGGGACGCTACTTCATACTTAACATGTATATTTCAATTCTTTCAAAATATTTTCATGGAAAAGAATCATTGAAAAATTCAATTAATTTTCATACTCAGCTGAAGTTTTAAATAAAAATGCAAAGTTCATGACAAAAACTAGTTTAATGCAATAATAAGTTTCTTAAATTCTTCCTCACGTGACCATCACCACCACCTCTACGCATCGGCCGAGCCATTTCCTGCAAAATGTTAAAATGTTGGGAATGAGTACGACTACTCAGTGGGAAACACACATATATCCAAACTATATATTATATCAAAATAAACATGAGTAACTAGATCATGTAACATGAACTTGTAATTTGGCCACACAGACCACATGAACTTGTATTGGCCACACAGACCACTTGAATTTGTATTAGCCACACAGACCACATGTACTTGTATTGGCCACACAGACCACTTGAACTTGTATTGGCCACACAGACCACATGAACTTGTATTGGCCACACAGACCACATGAACAAGTAATTTGGCCAAACAGACCACATGAATGTGTATTGGCCACATAGACCACTTTCTTACATGCCTGTCGTCAAAACATGAAATATCGAATATAATATATAATAAAGATAAACGTAACATTCCCCACCTTAACCTTGACTTGATGAAAATAATGAATATCAGATGTTTAATTCTTGCGCGCTGATCCTACACATTTAAATAATTCAAATCTTAATGTCGTGATATGCATGAAACCATTAATCATTTTGCACACAAGATGCAAATAATATCATATCTATATACTAGGTTTCTATGTTCTATTTTAACTCGTGCAGAACACCTATTTTAGAAAACTTCCCCAGAACATGAATTCATTCCAAAAATTCTCATGTTCTATATATAGATTCTTTAATGAGTCTAAATCATATCGAAATTGGTTTCATACCAAAACAATATCTATTGTGCTAACAAGATCAGTTTCTGACCTACTGACATTTATCTATACAATTCAGGGACTAAACATACTTTAAAAATTCTAAGATTTAACACACATAGAGGGGACATAAATAGAAAATATCATATCAAAATTTCAATCTCTAACGATAAGTGAAGACTTCATAAAATACAGAATAGTTTTCCCCAAACTCCAAATACGAAAATGAATGCTCTGACTGACTACCCGGACATTTGTATTAAACTGCTTTCATAACAATACCTTAAAATTTCAAAATAAATATGCTTACAAATCCCTACGTGTGTAGAGTATTTAGGAAAAAGAATCAAGTCAAAACTAGTTTTGTGGAGTGAGATATAAATGTTTTACTAAACCCTGTCCCGGATGCATGGTTTTTCGACAGTATAAAAGTGAAAATTCATAAAAATATAAGGACATGCCCAAAAATCACGAAACTTTACAGAGACCTTAAAAACATCCTAAAGTTATCTTTGTAATGTTTATGGCATTTTTAAAGTAGATTAAGGCCATGTATTTGGCCTTGGAACTCTCGGAAGAAAAGGTAAATGGCAGGACATATTTATATTCTCATGAAACTTAAACATTTTTAACAAATAAATAGTAAACATATCCTAAAAATTCTATATTTTTAAAATTAATGACCTAAAATGTATTATATTCTATTAATGTTCAACATGGTCGAAAATAACATAAAGAAAACATGAAACAATTTTCCTTTCAAGATCGTGAACATGCTGTCAGAAACTGGCAGACTACGAAGAACAATTTTAAACAAATACTTATCATGCTCTTAAAATTATACGAAAATAAATGCGTATACTAGACATACCGAGGCAGATTATCATAAATATTCACGATGATATGACGACGGGAAGATGGGTCAATAATTCTTGAAACAGTTCGTAGAGATGCTGACAGATTTTCGAAAATTTTATGGGATGCTATATTATGAGCGACTAAGGGGTGTTTATAAGCCTAAAAATCATTATCCAAACATTATTAATCAAATAAAGTATCAAATATATTTTATCCATAATTATTTTCGTCCATATATATTTTATATAGAATTTATTCTATTACTTACCTTATAAGACATTCAATCCTAGATAAATTAGGATTTGGATAAATAAAACTAGATTTCTTTCCTAAAACATGTATATCACAAATATAAGATCTATTTTATTCATAAAATATAATTTTAAATTATCTCCTAATAACTTAACACAATAATAAATATTATATCCTTTTATGAATCCTAGTTGGTTTAGGAAATCCAAAATAAATAAATATTATTCTTGTATAATAATTCTAACATGATTTTTAAATAATTAAATAAAAAAAATAATCATAATATGATACATTCAAAATTCAAAATAAATTTACATAGCAAAAATGATTTAACTAAAAATAACATAAATGCTTTAATTTTCATTTTAATTTTCTAAGGCGCGACTTATAGAACTAAAACACTTGATAACATGCATGAATCGATATGCAATGTATTTTATATCAAAATTTCGGGGCATTACAATCTACCCCACTTAAAGAATTTTCGTCATCAAAAATTAATTTATCTTTGTCATTAAACAAGGTTATTGCCTCCAAGTCCTTAAAACCTTACTTTTTTTTTCCATAGCAAAATTTCTTATGCGATGCTTCCCTTGTCGTAAAGATAAGAATCTCCTATATCAAAGCAACTACTAGGATCTCCAACTTCCTCATCCGAATCCAATTTGCTGCTTACCCTGAGGTTTCCTTTTCTCGTATTCACATAAATGCTTATCCCAAAATCTCCTAGTTAAGTCAAATTATAAAGCTAAGTTAAACTTATTGAATATGGGTTGTTACCTCACGTGCTTAGTGTTTCCTTTTCATCATCTTTCTCCCCTTGCACTAATGAGAAAACTCGTGCATTTCCTCGTCCTCCACTGTTGTTTATCGTGTTGTTGTTTTGTGGACAATTCGTTGCAGTATGCCCTTCTTGGAGACATCGATAACAAATGAAATTTCCCTTCCTATTATCGTTGTTACGTTGAAGTCTTCTCTCCGGGCATTCCCATATCATATGCCCTTCCTTGTGGCAGTTGTAACATCTACCTTGTCCTTGCAAACATTCTCCATGGTGATTTCTTTGACATTTTGGGCAGTGCGGTCTTTCTTGTTGTGTTATTAATGTCCTTCCTCCATTTTTCTTAGGCCTCTTATCAAAACCTTGATCTCGATCCGTAGAGTCTTCCCAACGTCTCTTTCCATTAGCCTCCGTTGATCTAGATGAGGGTCCATCAAGCTTCTTTCGTTTGGCGATTGCTTGGGCTTTCTGCACCAACACATCAAATGTTGTAATCTCATGACCAGCTAATATGCCACCTATTTCATCATGCAGTCCGCTCTAAAAAATTTCCATCTTCTTCTGTTCGGTATCCACTAAGTCAGGTGCAAACTAAGAGAGATGAGTGAAGTGACGCTCGTAATCCACAATTGATCTGTTCCCTTGTTTTATAGTCATTAACTCCACTTTCTTTTCCCGTCGAACAGATTTCGGGAAAAACTTATTCAAGATTTGTGTCTTGAAAAAGTCCCAAGTAATGTTCTGCTGCTGCTCTGGCGTCATAGTCCTAAGCCGAGAATTCCACCATTGTTGCGCGTCTTGAGCCAACTGATACTTCGCGCATGTAACTTTTTGAGCGTCAGTACATCCTAGGTGTTCGAAGATCCGCTCCAGATCGCCAATCCACTCCTCCACAAAAGTGGGTCCTTCGTTCCCTTTTAGAGTAGGGGGCGACATTGTTCTAAAATTATTAACAATTAGATCTCCTCCTTGGCGTTGCGGAAACATTTCCCTCATAGCCTCCAGCAGCTGTGCGTTGCTAAGATTCTCAAGAGGGTTATTTCCTGTCCCTCCACTACCATTGTTATTAGGTTGTCTTCTCGGAGGCATCTTCCTATTGTTCATATAAAATTCTACTATGTAAGGCTTCTAGGTTCTTATTCTTAAGGCAAACATTTTCGAGGACTTCGAATGTTTAACATAATTTACTTGCATAAAAATCATGCTAATGACATGCTAGAAAAACATGCTTTCAATATAGCATCAAAATTAACATAGAAAATCTTTCTTACCTCGCCGGCACGATACTGTGGCAATGATGATGGTCAATTTCCTGCATAACATGAAATAAGTCTACAGGAAGGTAGACCTGCTCTGATACCACTCTGTAACGCCCCAATTTTCAAAACTTAACTAGGGACGCTACTTCATACTTAACATGCATATTTCAATTCTTTCAAAACATTTTCATGGAAAAGAATCATTGAAAAATTCAATTAATTTTCATACTCAGCGGAAATTTTAAATAAAAATGCCAAGTTCATGACCAAAACTAGTTTAATGCAATAATAAGTTTCTTAAATTCTTCCTCACGTGACCATCACCACCAACACCTCTACGCATCGGCCGAGCCATTTCCTGCAAAATGTTAAAATGTTGGAAATGAGTACGACTACTCAGTGGGAAACACACGTATATCCAAACTATATATTATATCAAACATAAACATGAGTAACTAGATCATGTAACATGAACTTGTAATTTGGCCACACAGACCACATGAACTTGTATTGGCCACATAGACCACATGAATGTGTATTGGCCACACAGACCACATGTACTTGTATTGCCCACACAGACCACTTGAACTTGTATTGGCCACACAGACCACATGAACTTGTATTGGCCACACAGACCACATGAACTTGTAATTTGGCCACACAGACCACATGAATGTGTATTGGCCACATAGACCACTTTCTTACATGCCTGTCGTCAAAACATGAAATATCGAATAAAATATATAATAAAGATAAACGTAACATTCCCCACCTTAACCTTGATTTGATGAAAATAATGAATATCAGATGTTTAATTCTTGCGCGCCGATCCTATACATTTAAATAATTCAATTATTAATGTCGTGATATGCATGAAACCATTAATCATTTTGCACACAAGATGCAAATAATATCATATCTATCTACTAGGTTTCTATGTTCTATTTTAACTTGTGCAGAACACCTATTTTAGAAAACTTCCACAGAACATGAATTCATTCCAAAAATTCTCATGTTCTATATATAGATTCTTTAATGAGTCTAAATCATATCGAAATTGGTTTCATACCAAAACAATATCTATTGTGCTAACATGATCAGTTTCTGACCTACTGACATTTATCTATACAATTCAGGGACTAAACATACTTTAAAAATTCTAAGATTTAACACACATAGAGGGGACATAAATAGAAAATATCACATCAAAATTTCAATCTCTAACGATAAGTGAAGACTTCATAAAATATAGAATAGTTTTCCCCAAACTCCAAATACGAAAATGAATGCTCTGACTGACTACCCGGACATTTGTATTAAAATGGTTTCATAACAATACATTAAAATTTTAAAATAAATATGCGTACAAAGCCCTACGTGTGTAGAGTATTTAGGAAAAAGAATCAAGTCAAAACCAAGTATAAATGTTTTACTAAACTCTGTCCCGGATGCATGGTTTTTCGGCAGTATAAAAGTGAAAATTCATAAAAATATAAGGACATGCCCAAAAATCACAAAAATTTACAGAGACCTTTACAACATCCTCAAGTTATCTCTGTAATTTTTATGGAATTTTTAAAGTAGATTAAGGCCATGTATTTGGCCTTGGAACTCTTGGAAGAAAAGGTAAATGGCAGGACATATTTATATTCTCATGAAACTTAAACATTTTTAACAAATAAATAGTAAACGTATCCTAAAAATTCTATATTTTTAAAATTAATGACCTAACATGTATTATATTATATTAATGTTCAACATGGTCGAAAATAACATAAAGAAAACATGAAACAATTTTCCTTTCAAGATCATGAACATGCTGTCAGAAACTGGCAGGCTACGAAGAACAATTTTAAACAAATACTTATCATGCTTGTAAAATTATACGAAAATAAATGCGTATACTAGACATACCGAGGCAGATTAGCATAAATATTCACGATGATATGACGACGGGAAGATGGGTCAATAATTCTTGAAACAGTTCGCAGAGATGCTGACAGATTTTCGAAAATTTTATGGGATGCTATATTATGAGCGACTAAGGGGTGTTTATAAGCCTAAAAATCATTATCCAAACATTATTAATCAAATAAGGTATCAAATATATTTTATCCATAATTATTTTCGTCCATATATATTTTATATAGAATTTATTCTATTACTTACCTTATCAGACATTCAATCCTAGATAAATTAGGATTTGGATAAATAAAACTAGATTTCTTTCCTAAAAACATGTATATCACAAATATAAGATCTATTTTATTCATAAAATATAATTTCAAATTATCTCCTAATAACTTAATACAATAATAAATATTATATCCTTTTATGAATTCTAGTTGGTTTAGGAAATCCAAAATAAAATTTTTTTATTCTTGTATAATAATTCTAACATGATTTCTAAATAATTAAATAAAAAAATAATCATAATATGATACATTCAAAATTCAAAATAAATTTACATAGCAAAAATGATTTAACTAAAAATAACATAAATGCTTTAATTTTCATTTTAATTTTCTAAGGCGCGACTTATAGAACTAAAACACTTGATAACATGCATGAATCGATATGCAATGTATTTTATGTCAAAATTTCGGGGCGTTACAGGTAAGATATCTCTTCCACTCTATGAAATTATTTAAAATTGTTAAAACCGTTAGGGTTTGGTTGGTGAGACTGTTTAGGAACTCGAAAAATATTTGAACATAGATATCTGAAAAATATAATTTAAGCATGCATGAAAGTTATATTTGCACATAATTCGTAATTAACCATCATTGTAACCTTTTGAAAAACCAGTGATGTTAAATACTCGAATAGCCTTAGAGCTCACACTCGTAAGCCACTCATGTGGACGTTTAATCGTGTACCCCTATACCAAGCTATATACCTAGCTCTTTGATTCCAATCGACGCCTAGCTTCTTAAGACGAATGGAATTAATAATCCGATATCTCTGGACCACGTCACTAATAATATTAAAACGCGGGAAGGGACTTCTCAGGAAGTTGTACCCGCGGTGACGTCTAACCTTTGTGTTGGTCCCGAGAGTGAGTTCAGGTGTAGAGGGGGGGGGGGGTGAATACACTGAATCCAATTTTCTCAACTTTGAACACGAACAGTCCTATTCAGGATAATGCCGCATCGAAATAATTCAAAGCACCAAATAATCGTTACCGAATCATGTTAGGCTAAAAGTCTGACTTTACTGAGATCTGCTAACTGACTGAGTCAGAATTCAGTGTCAACAGTAGAAATTCAGTGTGCGGAAATGTGTAGGCCCTAATCAGTTGAATGAAAAAAAACGTTTTATGCAAGTCTCAGTTCAGCAAGTGGTCAGTTCAGTATGCTGAGACAGTTGAATGATTTTAAGAAGACTTTTAGTATGAATAGTAAAATCAATGTAACAGTAAGAGAACGTAAGTAAGCGACACAGAGAGTTTTAAAGTGGGTCGGATATCAATCGATCCTACGTCCAATGTCCCGAAAGTTCAGGAGGCTATTTATTATACTGAGTTAGTCTCAGTCAGCTTGTGCACAGGACAAAGCTGTGGCTTGGGGATTATACTGAGCAAGTCCCAGTTTACAAATGTATCAAACTAAAGTGTTTGACAAACTTCTCCAATAGTGAAGGAGTCCTTTTACAGTAAGGATTGGGTTCAAATATGAACTCCTTCGTCTAAGCTATATATGTTTTCAGTTGAGCTTAGGGTTAGACGGATAGGGAACAAGAGTGTAGCTTCTAGAGCGACGAACAGCTGAGTGTAGTTATAAGTTCGTGTCACGTCGCTTGGATACTAGATGCTTGGTTGTCGGTTCAGCTTGGTTCCCTTACGAGCTAAAAGGTAGTCTTTCGCCAGAGATAAACCTTTAGATTCTTGCGGAATACTTAGGCTTTTTGGTTATGCTCGTTTTAATGCTCTATGTGTTCTTGAGAGGTTTTTTCGAGTTCGCGCTTGTTCTTATGATTTCGGTGAGCTTCAATTCTTGAATGATCCCTCTATTTATAGAGAAGAGATTGGGAGAGATCCGTTGGAGACGATCTTCTTCTTTCTCTCTCTTTTGGTAGCAAACGGCTCTTTTGAAATAGGTAACAGTGTACTTTCCCACCTTTTTAGGTAAAGGGTTGACTGCAGCTTTAGCAGGTGAAAAGACACGTGTGTCCTTGTCATTCGTCGAGGTGGATAGAGTGATTGAGACAGCACAGACTTCAAGGCAAACTAAAGCTGACTTCTCTCTTCCTCGTATATGACAATGCTGATTGTCTTTCAAAAGTATTTGAAAGTTCTGACTGTCTGCCGATGCTGAGTCTGATCCCGTATTCAGTAGGTAGATAGCTAGGGAAAGTCTACTGAAGATCAAGCTCTGAGTTCAGTGAACTGCTCCTGCTGAGTCCAGTTCCACTGACTCTTTCAGTATATTGCTCCTGCTGAGTCTAGTGTCACTGAGTCTTCTACTTCTGGTGTTAAGGCAGATAATCTACTGAGCGCCTTGATCAGAGCAAAGTGTCTACTGAGTCTGAAACCTCAGAGACAAATAACGATTACAACGGAATGGTTCACCAATCAGATAGGGTTTTGGGATCTTCAAATCTTCTCAACAATCAGAGCACTAGGCTGCTGAGCATGGTTTCAGTATAGAAGATAGAATCATTTCCTACTAAGTGAGACTAAGCTGAGGACAGAATCATCACCCAACAATTTCCCCCTATTTGATGATGCCAAAACCTATCATCTATGCTAACACTAAACAAACAGAAACAGAGCCCCTTACAATATTACAAGTAAGATCAGTGGAGTTGTTCCAACAGTTCTAGACTACTGAGAAAACAGGGCAAAACACAATTTCCCCCATTACATAGAAACTAGACTAGCAGAATCTAACAAAGTAATAAACTGACAAGAAAGTAAATAGAAGTGAGTGTGTGAGTCAGTAATCACTTCAGTGATTCTGAGTGTTAAAGCATAATACAAACACGGCTGGATAGACAACAAGTGGTTGTCAGAGCCAAAATCAGATTTGTATATATGAGTGATTCAGTCCAGTACAATTACAAATCTTGCTAAGCTAGGAAGAACAGAACTAAGCCTAGGAGCCCTTAAAATGCTTGATCCTGTCCATGAATCCTTGAGATTGCGTCTCTGGCAGTGGCACTCCATACATCCGGTATGTGTTCTTCCTCAGCTTCAAGTATTCAGCAAAGTCTGCTGGCTCATCTTCGTCCAGTTCTCTTTTTGATGCAGCATAATTCTCTTCAGCTTCTATTGACCCAAAGTGGATTGAGTCATCATTTCTTCTAGGTGGAGGTATGATTCTGGGCTCCGGAACACTGACTTCTATACCTTCAGATACGGCTTTATGCAAGTATATGTATAGATCAGGTTCAATTATCATCATCCATTCTGTGTAGGCATCGGTCTTAGTCATGTTGGGCCAGAACCTCCATAAATAATTGCGCTTGATGAACTCTATCTTTGAACATTCCCATCTCTGAGTAAATTGAGCAGGTATCCAATTGTCTGTCTTTGGCCATCTATGCGATTTCAGATCAGCTGGCTTCCTGAACCTTCTGTATCGATAAGGAATATCAGCTTTTGAAGGTACTCTCAGCCTGGCCTCTTCCTCAGTCCTTTTCCTCAGTGCTTCAAGGTTTGCCTCCCAGATTCTGTCTCTGGCAGCCTGAGCTTGTCTAGCCTCTTCGCCTCTGTATAAGTATCTGTTCATTTGGTCGAATATGGCCTCAATCTCATCATCTTGGGCTTCAGTGGCTTTCTGAGGAATGTCTTCAGATTCAGCAGGGGTACTTGATTTTTCTCTTGACGTACCCTGCTTCTCAGTGCATTGCTTCTTTTGCTCCTTCTCTTTCTCCCTATCTTCTTCATCCTCGATAATCAGTTTCCTTGGAGGTATCCTAGCAGGCTTTCTTCCTCCTCGAGCTGGAGATTTTGTCTTTCCTTTAACAGGCTTAGATTTTGGTTTATTAGCAGCTTCTGTTTCAAAGAATCTCCCTTGCCGCCTTCTCATCACCGCAATTTGAGCCTCCTCCTCAGCTGAAATGTATCTCTTCGTTTTCTTGGCTGGAGGGGTCGAGAGAATCAGCACTTTCTTGCCTTTTCCCTGAACAGGTGGAGGGAGAGGAGCCTCTTCCTCTTCTGACTCTTCCTGCTCAGCATACTCTACAACCTCCTTGATAATATCAGTCGGAGTCTGGGTTGCATGAGTAGCCTGGGTTCCTGAGCCACTTGGGCCGGTCTGCCGGTGTGCTCGCAGCCAAGACACCCCGGGCCTTACCCTGCCTGCGAGTCCGAGTCCGAGTCCCGCTTATCTCAGTCACGGACTTGGTCTTCTTCTCAGATCTCAGTGAAGCTGTCCCCTTAAGTAATTTGGCAGCAGTTTTGGTAGGGGTCGGCTTCTCAGTACTCTTCTCTTTTCCTTCCCCCTTTTCGGCATCATCAATTACAGCCGGGGTAGGGACGAGTACCTTCTTGTCTAGGCGTTTGTAGACAGCGGACAGTTCGTCCAGTCTGTCATGGATCTTTGTCGGCGCCAAGTGCAGCTCATTCCTCTCATTAGTCGGTTCCTCCGAGTATTGCTTATGGGAGAGGTCAGTCCGTCGCCTTGAATTCTCGTCGCTTCTCAGAAATCTTATCCTCCACGACCAGTTGAATGTTGTCAAGTCGGATTTCCGTGGCCTGGGCTTGTTCAGTGAAGGACTCAGTATGAGTGGACATTGAAGCCTTGAATGCTTTGAGAAGTTTGGCTTGTCCTTCCTGAATGATTCTGAGCTGATCATCAAACTGGTTCTGCTGCTTAGCCAAAGCTTCGGATACAATTTCAGAGACATCAGGGGCGGCTGATTTTGATACTGATGTTTTCAGCCCCTGTAGCTCAGTGGTTGTGGCTAGCGTAGTCTGTTTCCACACCTTGTGGACGGCCTTCGCAAGAGCTCGATTCTGGATTCCCTGAGCGGTGAGAGCTTTTGCTACGGATCGAGATCTCTTGGTAGTTGGGCTGGGCGCTGCTTCGTAAGTCGACTCCAGCAAGAGCTTAGCGAGCTCTACTGAGGACGAAGTACCAGCCGTGGACTTCGCAGGTCCAAGGATACGGAGTGGAGGTTGAGCTTGTTCAGTAGCATGTGTATCCTTGTCCTGGGGATTTCCCTCATCAGGCTTTCCGTGGCTCGGAATCATGGGTGGATCTTGACCATCGTGGTCCGATCCATCTTAGGGTGCTGAGCCGGTTGCTAGCTGCCTGTCATGTATCATTGCCAGCATAGCAGCCCTCAGGTTCTCCATGGTGCTGAGGTCAGCAGGCTCAGAGTTGCCTATTTGCTCCCTCAACTTCAATTCCTCTTCATGAAGCTGCTGGCAGGAGTAGTGGAGTACTAGACGTTGTAGATGGGGCCACTCCTGAAATCGCAGCAACATGTGGAGCCTTGCTGATTTTGCAATGAGCAACAAATCGAGTAGTCCGCAAGCTCCGGAATCTGTTGAAGAATCTCTCGGGATGCTCGGATACGATCACTCGAAGCTTCCATCCCAATCGTCTCTTCTTCGGATCTTTGTCTCGGACTCCAAGTCTCATGGGAGACGTCCGAGTCTCGGCGGGAGGCACACCGCCGAGTGGTGGAACCGAGAGGGGGCGTCAAGACGCCGAATCTCTTCGCTATGTGCTTCGTAGCATCCCCTTGTTCCACTTCTACGGGTTCCTCGGTGGAGACGGCCTTCTCCACCGATTGAGTCTTCTCGAGATGATTCGACTCGTCTATCGCCCGCCGAGGCCGAATAGGTTGCCGAGTAAGCCTGAGCAAACAGGAACTTCGGGAGAGACCTCGGGTTCGGTAGGCACGTCCGGAATGGCTTTCCTCGGTTTCTTAGCTGGTGCCTTTGGAGTTTTTGCTGGAGGTGTTCTCTTCTTCGAGGGTGTAGCCTGCTGAGGCTTAGTCTGCTGAGTTACGTCTGAGGGACCTGACCCGATCTGCTGAAGAGCAGTAGTCTTGTTGTGGAATCTGACCTTCTTCACATTAAAATACTCCTTGTCATTGTAGGTTATTGGTTCAGATCCGCAGACATCCTCTATCATTATGGACAACTTCAGTCCATAAAGAAGCTTGCCCTTTACACTCAGCGTGTAAGAGGCCTTGTCGAATTTGGCCGCCTGAGCCATGAATTCACGGATAAAGAACTCCGTCCAATTGATCTGAGCTCTATCATATATGGTCATCATGAGCTGGATCTTGAGCCTCGATACTTGATCGAATGAGCCTGCTTGGCTGGTCAGTAGCTGCGTCACAATATAAGCCAAAGCTCTGTACTGAGACAGCATGTTGTTTTTAGGAAAAGCAGCTCTGAAGGTCTTGGGCTTTCCACAGAATATTGTCAAGTAGTCATCTACAAGATCATCATTGTACCCCACAGTACTGGCTCCTTCAGAAGGCAGATCAAAACTTCTCATTAGCGCCTCCTTGATTGATATTTGCTTCAGTATTGGATAAGCATCCTTGATCTTGTGAATGACGAATCTTCCGATTATGTCCCCACCTACTGAGTCAGAGTTAAGATAAACTTCGGCCACCTGCCTCGGGAGGAAGTATGTCGGCTTCCTTGAAAGAAAACTTTCAAGCCCTGACTCTCTAAGAGCTGAGAA
The DNA here is from genome assembly GCA_028984105.1 of Lavandula angustifolia. Lineage (NCBI taxonomy): Eukaryota > Viridiplantae > Streptophyta > Magnoliopsida > Lamiales > Lamiaceae > Lavandula > Lavandula angustifolia. The sequence goes on along the minus strand of CM054819.1, from coordinate 8,236,032 downwards.
GATCTCGTCCATATAATCGAGATCACAGGCGTCGAACTCCATGGTTGGCTCGAACCAAACATGGTCCTTGTCCAGGGTTTCTGGCATGTTAACTGGAGTAGACACCGAAACATTTTTACTTGCCATTGTACCTGTTACACGAGCATTTATCAGTATCGATTTAAATAAAACAGTTTGTATAGCGATTCTGAAAAAGAAAATTAATTCATGTAGCAGTTGTAATAAGCATACCGAAAGAGATATTGAGATTCTGAAAGGATATGCAAAAGGGGATTGCAAGAAATGATCTCAGAATTTTCGGATGGAGAGGATTTTAAGTGCGGTAATGGCGGTTTCTAAAGATACGATGGAATATAAGTCTATGGTGAAGATGAACAGTTTCTCATCTAAGGCTGAGTTTAAATTTGCTTTATGAGATGGACGGTCAAGATTAAAAGATATATATTAAGTAATGATCACATATGCCGCCTAAGTCAAAGCCAGTTGTAAATATGCCTAAGTAGTAACTGTGAAAAAACAAGCATTTAATGCGTGCAGAGTTCAGCAAACTTATGTATGGAATGTCGTGCAATAAATGTAAGCCGTTAATAATAAATGACAAACTTAGGATATTTAATAGCATGCTGAATCTTCATCATAAATGCATTACTGTTTTATTCGTTACTACTAAGTAGAGATACGCAAACCTGTCAGCTGAACATAGTAGTCAGCTGATATCTCGTGTAGATGGTTTTCTGTCTCTACGTACTGAATTTACTCAGTATTGAGAGTGATCATTCCCCCTTACTGAATGATCCTCTCATGGAACCTTCTTACTGACTGGGGTCAGTAGGGTCCAACAGACCTAGCTCTACTGAAAGTTCTCTGAATCTGGATTCAGCTAGAGGCTTGGTCAGTATATCAGCCCTTTGTTTGTCAGTATGGATTTTCTCCATTCTGATATCCTTCTTTTCGACATGGTCACGAATGAAGTGATGTCTGATGTCCACGTGCTTGCATCTTGTGTAAAGTACAGGGTTCTGAGTAATTGCAATGGCACTGGTACTGTCGCAGAAGATTGGCACTTCATTTTGAGTGACGTCATAGTCTCGTAGCTGCTGTCTCAGCCAACGGATTTGGGTGCAGCAACTTCCGGCAGCCATGTATTCAGCTTCAGTAGTCGATGTAGCTACTGAGTGCTGTTTCTTTGAAAACCGTGAGATCAGCTTACCGCCAAGGAACTGACATGTTCCCGAAGTTGATTTTCGGTCGATTCTACATCCTGCATAGTCAGCATCAGAGTAACCAGTTAGTTCAATATTATCATCAGCTGGATACCATAAACCCATGTCAGGTGTTCCTCTGAGATAGCGGAGAATCTTCTTTGCTGAGTCCATATGGCTCTGCTTCGGATTTGCCTGAAATCGAGCACAAACACCTACGACATAAGTTTTGTCAGGACATGTTGCTGTTAAGTATAATAATGAACCAATTACAGCACGATATTCAGTTTGGTCTACTGATACTCCCTCTTTATCAAGATCAATCTTTATATTAGGGTTCATCGGGATCTTGATAGGTTTGCCGGATGTGCAACCGAATCTTTTGATGAGGTCTCGAGTGTATTTGCCTTGATTAATGAACGTCCCCTTTTCAGATGGCTTGACTTGAAAACCAAGGAAGTAGTTCATTTCTCCCATCATTGACATCTCGAACTTATCCTTCATCATCTTTTCAAATTGCTGACACATAATGACATTCTTTGATCCAAAGATGATGTCATCCACGTAGATTTGCAACAGTAATAGGTCTTCTTCCAGTCGAATGCTGAATAGAGTGCGATCTACTGTGCCTTTCTGAAAACCTTTCTGAAGAAGGAACTCAGATAGGGTATCATACCAAGCCCTGGGTGCTTGTTTTAACCCATACAGAGCCTTCTTGAGTCTATAAACTTGATGTCCCTGCTGAAAGCCAGACGGTTGTTCCACATAGACTTCTTCTTTCAGTACGCCGTTCAGGAACGTAGACTTCACATCCATTTGATATACTTTGAATTTTTTATGTGTTGCGTAGGCTAGGAATAGTCTGATTGCCTCCAATCTTGCAACTGGAGCGAAAGTTTCATCGAAATCTATTCCCTCAGCTTGACAGTAGCCTTTAGCCACGAGTCTTGCTTTGTTCCTTACTACAACGTTGTTTTCATCTCGCTTGTTCTTAAAGACCCATTTTGTTCCAATTGCACGTTGATGCAGGGGTCTATCAACAAGTTCCCAAACATCGTTTCGTTTGAACTGATTTAGCTCCTCCTGCATGGCTATGATCCAGTCAGCATCTTTCAGTGCATCCTTAATCGTCTGAGGCTCTTCAGTGGACAAGAAGCAGGAGTATAATGCGCTTTCTCCTTGACAAAATCTGGATCTTGTCTTGACATGTGCTGAAGGATCTCCAATGATTAGATCAGCAGAGTGAGCATCTAGCCATGTTCTACGATGTTTTAGCTCTTCATCTGAAATTTGATCAACACAGATAGTAGGTGAGTTAGGCATTTGAGTTGTACTATTATGAGATTGAAGAATTTTAGTAATAAGAGTGTGATCTACTGAGTCACCAGGTTCAGGGGCATTCAGCTCAGGAACATTACTAGATGTTCCCCCTGAGTTGTTACTCTCAGTAGTGGTCTCAGTTACCTCTTGGGTTTCTTCATCTACCTGAGTTACCTGGGATTGATTTTGTTCGGGAGAATCAATCTGCTCAGCTACTTGCTCTGTTGGTTGAGATTCAGTAGACTTGTCTTCAGTTTCTTCGTCTGAATCATCATCCCAACATAGCTGGATCTTTTCAGGTATGTCTTTTAAGTTTAGATCCTGTAGTTGCTTACTGATGTCCTCAGATTCAGAGTTAGAGTTATTGCTCCTGTCTTCAGTAGCAAACTCATTAAAGACAACATGAGGGCTTTCCTCCACACAAAGAGTCCGATAGTTGAATACTCTGAAAGCTTTGCTGACCCGAGAGTATCCTAAGAAAACTCCCTGATCTGACTTGCTATCAAAAGTCTTCAGCTGATCTTTCCCATTATTGTGGATAAAGCATGAACAACCAAAGATATGGAAATAAGATAAAGAAGGCTTCCTGCAGTTCCATAGTTCATATGGTGTCCTCTTATGCTGCTTTGTCAGTAGAGATCGATTCTGAGTGTAACATGCAGTGTTGGTGTCTTCTGCCCAGAATTTGGTTGGGAGTCCTGAATCTGCGAGTAGAGTTCTAGCTGCTTCTTTGAGAGTCCTGTTCTTTCGTTCAGCAACTCCATTTTTCTGAGGTGTGCGGGCAGCCGATGTCTCATGCTCTATTCCTTCGCTGCGTAACTCCTCTACCATGGAATTAAGGAACTCAGTTCCTCTGTCTGAACGTATTTTTCTAATTTCGGTGTTCTTCTCGACACTGAGCCTTTTCAGAAGCGTTGGTAACTATGTTTTGACGTCAGACTTGTTGGCAATGAATATGACCCATGTGTAGCGTGAGTAGTCATCTATGACCACTAAAGCATATTTCTTGTCTCTGATCGTCACTGGGGAGACTGGACCGAATAAATCCATATGTAGCAGTTGAAGGATTCCATCAGTGGAAGGAGATGGAACGGGTGGATTTTGTTTCTTTGTTTGCTTTCCCTTCAGACATGCTTCACACTGAGTGTCTCTGTTGAATACTTCATTCGGCAGTCCCCTTGCTAGAGTGTTTCTTGCTAGCTTGTTGAGCGTCTTAAAGTTGAGATGGCTGATTCTTCTATGCCATAGCCACCCCGTCCGGTTGTCATTTTTCGCCAATAAGCAAGCTTCAGGTTCAGTTGAGTTCCAGTCAGCCACATATATGTTCTTTCTGCGTGAACCTGATAACACTGTTTTCCCTGTGGATTTATCAATAACATCACGTAAAACCGGCGGCCAAATATCACTCTATTCGAGTTATCACAAAATTGACTAACAGAGAGAAGATTATGCTGAAGTCCTTCAACATATGATACTCTTGGAACTTTGGCAGTCCCAATGCTGAGTGTTCTATCCTCTAGTATAGCCTTTGGCATTGTCTCCAAACTCGATTCTGGGTCCTTCTTCAGAGATATAATTCTTCAGTAGACTCCTTTGGTATGTCATGTGTCTTGAGCATCCGCTGTCCACATACCATGGGTCTTTATGCACCTGCAAAACAGAATTATATTCAGGTACCCTTTTTTTTGATTTTGGGTCCTTAGATGTTAGTTTTAGTAACCCAAATCTGTCTAACAACCCTGGTGGTTTCAGACAGTTTCTTTCCACTTGAGTCAATATACTTGACCACTGGACTGGTTAGAGCTGACTTCTTAGGCTGTTCAGGTTCAGGAGTCCGGATCTTCTGAGTTGGTGGACTGCTGACCTTTGCCTTTTGTGCGTTTTTCTTCTTTTTCTGACTCTTGGAGCCTCTTCTGACTATAGGATCATAGTAATATGACCCATACTGAGCTGGATGTGTCAACTGAGGTTGTCCATACCGATCAGCCCACTTAACTTTGCTAGTTCCCCCTTGACTGAACTGGGGTGTTTGAGTACTGATCTTCTGGTCAGAATACTGATGCGTAGGATGAGGTGCTTTCATCTTTGGTTTGTTCTTTGCTGAGGGTTCCAGAACATTTGCATTGATTGTTTCTCCTCGAACAAACGTATCAGTTAGACGCACTTCTGAGTGTACGGGGGCAGATGAGGAAGCTTCCTGGTTGAAGCCAAGTCCTTCCTTACAGTGCTTGGGCTTGTTGCTTGCTAGCATGGCCTCCAGCTTCTTTTCAGCGCCCATGTAACGCTCAGTCATCAGGCTTTTCCAGACATCATCACTTTTCTTCAGTGTATGATGTTCGGTCTGAAGTCCTGATAGTTCTTGCTTCAGTAGACTCAGTTTAGTATCTTTCTGAGTCAAGTCATTGGTCAGAACTGAAATCCGATCTTCTTGATGCTGAGACTTGGCCATCAGAGAGTTTATCTTCTCCCTGAGTCTCAACACAAGTCCTTCGGCTTCGCAGTAGCCGACTCTCCCGAGAAAGTCTCCGATTCTCCACTTTCGGGGTATCCAACTCCTGAAGAGTCTTACTGAGCTGCAGACTCATTTGAATTTGTTCATCTAATAATTCTTCATAGGCGGTCGTGATGTCCAAATTCCCATCAGCACCTGAAACAGTGTCGTGTGTGCAGTGTGAAGAGGAATTAAGGGGTTCATGAGAGTTTACCTCATCCTCTTCTCCTGCCATTAGGCACTTTTCAGTTGTTTCTTCAGCTTCAAGCTCTAAGGCCATGAAAGCTGCTTCATCGTCAGATGAGTCCATAAAGGAGTCGACTTCTTCTGAGTCGTCTGAGATTTCGCCGGCTATGTAGGATTATCTTTTTCGGGCGAATTTCTCTCTCCTTGCCTTACGTGCTGCGCGTTCAGCACTACTGAGCTCAGGACAATCATATTGATAGTGTCCTAGCTTTTTGCAGTTGTAGCAAGTGATGACTCTTTCTTCTTTGCTTTCACTATCCTTTGATGGTGCTGAGTCATCCTTCTTTCTGCATTTAGAAGATTGTGTGTCAGGAGTGCGTTTTGGTGTATAATCTGACTTACCTTTTGTGTCTCGGTATGCTTTAGTCAGTTTTCTGCGCCTCTCTTCTCCCTTCGATACTTCACAGCGAGCAACGCGTACTTCTGAGCGAGACTTCCTTCTTGTAGATCATTGAGTGAAGGTTCAGTCTTACTCGTTGTCTTGCTCGTCGCTGGAGATGCTGCGCTCACTGATGCTTTGAAGGCATGGTCAATTTTATTGTCAGCTTCAGCTCTTGGCTTTCGTTGAGGTCTGTCAAACTCAAACTCTTCTGCCTGAAGTTCTGAAAAGATATGGTCAGGAGAGACAACATCTAAATCAGAATATCGCAATAAAGTGGCAAAAGGTGTCCAGTGTCCGTCCGGCAGTGCCCTCAGTATCTTGAGATTCATTTCTCGGTTGCTGAATGTCTTTCCCAGCCCATTGATGAAATTCATCAGATTCGTAAATCTGACGTTCAGATCTTCTATTTTGTCACCAGGCATGAGAGACAAACTTTCCAGCTTTTGGAGTTCCAGCGCCAGTTTGTTAGCTTTTATCTTCTGAGTTCCATGACTCAGTAGCTCTAGAGCGTCCCAGAGTTCCTTTGCCGTTTTGCATTCCTGAAACCTGCCAAGATAAGAATCACTAAGAGTGGTCAGTATGGCATTTCTGGCCACTCGGTCTAAGTTGTGAAGCTTCTTCTCTTTAGGAGTGAAGAGACTTCTGTCTTTATGGATCTTCTTCCCAGTCACCATTCCTCCTCCTTCAGCTGGGGCCTGAGTCACGACACTATCGATCATGGGAACAATAGGTCCATCTTCAAGCACTTCAGTCATACTATCATGGAGGGATGTCAGATGTGCTTCCATTCTGACTCGCCATACTCCATAATTCTCTACCGAGAACATGGGTACCATTCTTATACCTGACATATCAGCCATATAAAAATAATGATATGAATGTAGAGTGATATGCAGTGAAGAAACGTTTTCTCCGGATCCGTTCAAGTAGACCAGTTTCAAGATAACAAGAGTCTTAAAGAACTCCTGCTCTGATACCAATTGTTGGTCCCGAGAGTGAGTTCAGGTGTAGAGGGGGGGGGGTGAATACACCTGAATCCAATTTTCTCAACTTTGAACACGAACAGTCCTATTCAGGATAATTCCGTACTGAAATAATTCAGCAGACCAAATAACTGTTCTGAATTGTGTTAGGCTAAAAGTCTCATCTACTGAGATCTGCTAACTGACTGAGTCAGAATTCAGTGTCAACAGTAGAAATTCAGTGTGCGGAAATGTGTAGGCCCTAATCAGTTGAATGAAAAAATGTTTTATGCAAGTCTCAGTTCAGCAAGTGGTCAGTTCAGTATGCTGAGACAGTTGAATGATTTTAAGAAGATTTTCAGTATGAGTAGTAAAATCAATGCAACTGTAAGAGAACGTAACTAAGCGACACAGAGAGTTTTAAAGTGGTTCGGATATCAATCGATCCTACGTCCACTGTCCCGAAAGTTTAGGAAGCTATTTATTATACTGAGTTAGTCTCAGTCAGCTTGTGCACAGGACAAAGCTGAGGCTTGGGGATTATACTGAGCAAGTCCCAGTTTACAAATGTATCAAACTAAAGTGTTTGACAAACTTCTCCAACAGTGAAGGAGTCCTTTTACAATAAGGATTGGGTTCAAATATGAACTCCTTCGTCTAAGCTATATATAGTTTCGGTTGAGCTTAGGGTTAGAGGGATAGGGAACGAGAGTGTAGCTTCTAGAGCGACGAACAGCTGAGTGTAGTTATAAGTTCGTGTCACGTTGCTTGGATACTAGATGCTCGGTTGTCGGTTCAGCTTGGTTCCCTTACGAGCTAAAAGGTAGTCTTTCGCCGGAGATAAACCTTTAGATTCTTGCGGAAGACTTAGGCTTTTTGGTTAGGCTCGTTTTATTGCTCTGTGTGTTCTTGAGAGGTTTTTTCGAGTTTGCGCTTGTTCTTATGATTTCGGTGAGCTTCAATTCTTGAATGATCCCTCTATTTATAGAGAAGAGATTGGGAGAGATCCGTTGGAGACGATCTTCTTCTTTCTCTCTCTTTTGGTAGCAAACGGCTCTTTTGAAATAGGTAACAGTGTACTTTCCCACCTTTTTAGGTAAAGGGTTGACTGCAGCTTTAGCAGGTGAAAAGACACGTGTGTCCTTGTCATTCGTCGAGGTGGATAGAGTGATTGAGATAGCACAGACTTCAAGGCAAACTAAAGCTGACTTCTCTCTTCCTTGTATATGACAATGCTGATTGTCTTTCAAAAGTATTTGACAGTTCTGATTGTCTGCCGATGCTGAGTCTGATCCCGTATTCAGTAGGTAGATAGCTGGGGAAAGTCTATCGAAGATCGGGCTCGAGTTCGATGAATCGCCTCCCGCCGAGTCCGGTTCCATCGACTCTTTCGATATCTTGCTCCCGCCTGAGTCCAGTATCACTGAGTCTTCTACTTCTGGTGTTAAGGCAGATAATCTACTGAGCGCCTTGATCAGAGCAGAGTGTCTACTGAGTCTGAAACCTCAGAGACAAATAACGATTACAACGGAATGGTTCACCAATCAGATAGAGTTTTGGGATCTTCAAATCTTCTCAACAATCAGAGCACTAGGCTGCTAAGCATGGTTCAGTATAGAAGATAGAATCATTTCCCACTAAGTGAGACTATGCTGAGGGCAGAATCATCACCCAATACTTTGACCATTAATTTGACGGAATTAACATCAAATCCTCGAAATTACCATACTTACGTGAACCATACCGTATTCAATTTGATTTAATTGGCCATCTTATTTAATTATTATCTGCTAGAGTACTCGTGTTTACTAGGCACGTAAGTCACTCAGGTGGACGTTTACGGCTTCGATCCCACTATTCAATAATAATTAAATATTTCATTAGAAAACTCATCTCACAAAACTCGTGGTTCAAAAAATACAGCAAGCCACTCATGTGGACGTTTACTTAGATAATTGTTCCACTTTTGTGTAGGGTCCAATTAATGGAGGTCCGAATTAATGTTTAATATCCAAATTGATGGAATCTAATTAAACATTTAATTTAAAGTTGATTAGTCTTTTACTCAAAAGGTTTGTTACGAATCATGGATCATTACATAATTCCTAAAGTATGCAATTACTATGTGCGCAACTAATCACATAATCGCATGCTAAAGCATAATAAAAAATAAATGCGCAAATAGGAAATTAAAAGGTTGTTATCGGGCCAAAAAACACAAATAAAAATTAAACCTATCTATTACATAGCTCGAACAAAATACAGATCTTCGATATCTTGAAAAGTCTTCGAATTTGGATTGAATCTGGAGCCGTATAGAAATATGCCCCGAAACTGTTTCCGAAAAAATTCCAAGTCATGAGTAGGGTGCCTGCCACGTGTTAGACACGTGGTAGACACGTGTCAGCAAGGGCTGACACAGCGCGCCATGTCAGCGTCTTCTTCTCCAGCAGAACGCCGCCGCTGCCGCGCCTCTTCGCCGCCGCTGGCGGCCTGCTGCCGCCTCCCCGACGTCGTTCAGAGGTCGTGGAGTGCGCCTCGACCAGCCCTGCCCAGCGCCGCCGCGCCTTCCCCTGCCAACACCGGCCCTTCGCCACCGTCCCGACTACCCCTTGACATCATCCAGACATCTGATCCGGGCAAGACAGCCGCCGCCGCGACCTGGTGCTGCGAGATTCGCAGCCCGTCGTCGGTGAGCTCCTCCGCCCAAATTCACCTCTCCCGAGCCGCGATTAGTTCAATTAATTCATGGATAATGATCCTTGGACGATTTTAGGCCACCATGAACGGATTTCGGCCGAAATCGTCGATCAATTTACCTTAATTTTTGAATTTATCGCCGGAAAAATATATGGTGAGCAGCGAACTTCAGACGTCGATTCCGGTCGCATCCGGGATAGGATGATCCCATATGTTATATCGACACGAAGCCTGTGAGACAACAAATCCAGAGGTTCAAGCCGATCGGAAATTAGATGCCAGATGTACCGGGAATCGCCGCCGCAAGATGCGGCGGAACCCTAGAAAACTAGAGTTTTCTGGCCAATTTGGGGCTTTTCTGGACAGTACGACCACTTCTCCTTTCCGATGCTATTCAGGACAAACCAAAAATAAAAAAGGGTCGTGCGACCTATCCAGAGGAAGCTAACAGGAAAAGAACAAAACATTCCGAATGGATCAGAAAATACTTTGGCACGCGCCCCCACGCGATGCCTCAATTCGGCGGGCGTGATCTGCCAGAAACTAAGGTTTTGCCTTTTTTGTCCTTCCGCGCCACCGCGCCTCAATTTTTGTGCATTCCAGACCAAAATACAGTATAAATCAACAAATACAAGTAAGCACATTGGTCCTATCAACTACTCGTGGATTTTCTCACGAGAAAATGTTACAACGGGGTCAAAACATTGGCTCGCATGCCGTCCCAAACACTAAAAAATAACCCGATAACGACGGAAAAAAACCCTAATCATGCTCCTAACAACAACAATCAGAGCCTAAACCAGACTCTAATACCAATTGGAGGAAATTAGAGGGGAACAATTGCACCTTCCTCCTTCGTATGTTGTTACAGCTGTGATTATTGCTCGTGTGTCAGATCTTCTGATCTGTTTCCCGACCTTTTTCTTCCTCTGGGTGGTCAAAGAACTAAAGAAAATAAGATTATTGTCTCTCAAAAACGCCGTGCGTTAATCTGTAATTGTGTGTCTGTTTATGAACAGAATACTAATATATATAAGCTTCAAAAGCCAATATAATATTAATATTTGTAGCCCATTAATTTAATTATATTCCTAATGGGCTTCTACATAGTAGCCCATAATATAATTAATTAATCTATTGGGCTACGAATATTTATCAATTAATTGGCCTGACTAATTAATTCCAGATATATAATATTATTAAATAATGTAAAAATACATTAATCTATTAATAATGATTCTGAGAGAGAATAAATAACTAGGCAACTAATTGGGCCAGATCAAAGATCTAATACAAGAAATAAAAGCAGGGCCTCAAATTAATTAATTATATATGCTCAACCCAGAGCAAAATTAATTAATAAACATAGATTCATTCCACTAGAGAAGCCGTGCTGACTTACCCCTTTATCACAAATTGAGCAAGGGCTTGTATTTTAGACTTAATCGATCTCCGTATTTAAGATAAAAATATCCGTTAATTAATTAAGCTCACTGACAGCTTAAATTAATTAACATCTTATTATATTCCTGAGTAGTACCACTCGACCTCATTAACACACCTAAACTTAATCAACCGGTCGGGTTTAGTGTGCTAATCCTTACGAGTTCTTCAGGGGATATTATCAACCCATTTTACTAGGATATGGTTGCAAGATACGGACAACCAGCCTGAGCCACAATTAACTACTAAAACCTAAGATACGTAGATCTGATCGCGATGACGTTCACCATAGTAGGTCAAACTGATAGATAGCCAAATGCACTCAGCTGAAGTCTTACTAAGCTTAAGACCAGCTAAGTCACCGAGATCTTGGATCTCCACTAAGGTCAGTTAGGAGAACACATCTCACTGTTATCCATCAATACACCACCTTAAGTGTATTGGTAAAGACAATCAGCTAAGACAAACCACTTCTTATCTAAACTGCAGCTTAAACCAACAACTTATCCTTAAGTTGTCTCAGCTCTGATAGTTGTTTATATCTTGTCAGTTCAACCAATTTGTGTTGTCTTATGTGATACCCGACACACTACACAAATCTAACTTTTATACAAGATAAAGGATAACATGTGCAAATATATATATTTATCAGATAGGAGATTAAAATAGTGGTACGGACAAAACACATTATATACAAGCATAAAATTTGCCTCTAGTATACAAAATCCTAACAAATGTAAGCAGATGTGTAATCACGATTCAAGAAATTGTGATAAATTAATGGTTGTTGAAGAATCCTCTTAGTTCTTTATGTTGGTCCCAAGATAAACATTCAGGTGTAGGGGGGGGGGGGTGGGGTTGAATGCACCTGAAAACTTTCTGAACTTAAAACGTGAACAGTCCTATTCAGGAGAGTGCCTTGCTGAACAAGTTTAGTAGACCAAATATGCTGTTCTGAATCGCCTGGACAGAGTGACTGACTATATTGAGGCCTGCTAGCTGACTGATGTCAGAATTCAGTACCGTTCAGTAAGAGAGTTCAGTAGAGTGCGGAAATGTGTAGGCCCAATTCAGTTGAGTTAGAAAACGTTTTTATTAAAACTATTTCAGTATATTAGTGCAATCTCTTAAGCTTTGCTGAAACATTGTTGAATGATTTTGAAAGATAGTTTTCAGCCTGAACAGAAATAAATGCAACAGTAAAAATAGAACGCAACAATTTTAAAGCGGTTCGGATATCAAACAATCCTACGTCGATTGTCCCGAAAAGATCAGGAAGCTATTTTATTATACTGAGTTAGTCTCAGTCGGTTTGTGCACTGGACAAACACTGGTCTTGAGGATTATACTGAGCAAGTCTCAGTTTACAAGTATCAAACTGAAGTGTTTGACAAACTCTCCACCTATGAAGGAGTTCTTTACAAGTAAGAACAGATCAGCGATGAACTCCTTCGATCTAAGCTATGAATATATTCAGTGGAGCTTAGGTTAGAGGGAAGGGAACAAGAAGGTGGCTTCTAGAGTGACGAACAATGAAGAATAAGCTCTCAGGGTCCGTGTTCTGTCACTTGGATACTAGAGGCTATTGATTCTAATTCAACTTGGTTCCCTTGAGCAAGTATGTCGCCTTTCGCTTGAAGTGTTTCTCTGAAGCTCTTGCGGAAAGCTTAAGTCGGTAAGTATTTGCTCGTAATCGCTCGTATGTGTTCTTGGTATTCTGTGTCATAGGTAGGTGAGCTTCGATTGATTTTCCCTTTATTTATAAAAGTGAGCCATGGAAAGATCCGTTGGAGTCGTCGATCTATGTGTCACTCTCTTTTGGGTAGCTAATGGCTCTTTAAAAGAATATGGCAGAGTCCTTTCCCTCCATTTCTGGAAAGTGGTTGACTTGCAGCTTTAATCATACTAGGACAGCTGGCTACTCGTCATTGGTCAAGGTGTAGAAAGCAGTTGAGACAAACAGACTTCTAGGCAGATCTGAGTCTGACTTCTCTGAATACCTCGTATGACTCTATTGATTTAACAAGTAAGATCACTGATAGTCAAGGAGACTGTATGGCCGTTGCTGAGTCTGACCTAGTTCAGTAGTATACTCCTGCTGAGTCCAACTCTACTGAAGGTCAACTCTGAGTTCAGTGAACTGCTTCTACTGAGTCCAGTTCTACTGAGTCCTTTCAGTATGCAGCTCCTGCTGAGTCCAACAGTACTGAGCAAGAATACCTCTCAATATGCTGCTCCTGCTGAGTCCAGCACTACTGAGTCTTCACTCCATGGTCCTGAGGTGAATAGTCTACTGAAGGGTCAGCATACAGAACTAAGTGCCTGAACCATGCGAAAGAGATGTCTACTGAGTCTGAAACTCTCAGAGACAAAGGCATAACAATTACAACTCAATGGTTCACCAATCAAATTAGGGTTTGGGATCATTCAAATCTTCTAATGGTATACTGAGTTTATGTTTATGCATATCTGGCCGTTCATTCATGCTAAAAACTTAATAGTTTTATACATACTATGTTCACCATGATCTACGCCAAAAACCTACAGTACTTTGGTACTGCAGATATACTATCCATAAATAACTAATGAAATATGCATGAACAAGTACAATGTTATGCATAAAACATAATTAACAATACACTTACGGTTTCTTAGAGTTTATATTTATACATATCTGACCGTTTATTCATGTTAAAAACTTAATAGTTTTATGCATCCTATGGCACATTTGAGATACTATGCATGAATTATGTGCAACACCATCTATATTGAAAATGCCCATTAACTTACTTGTGCTACAACAGTTCCAGTCTCGTCAGCATCCAGAAATGTACTTTCACCTTTGTTCCCATCCTCCGCTTTATATGAGATATTAGCATTAAATTTAACAATAACATACTTTTATAATAATAAAAGAAAATAGGCAATTGAAAATGTTTTTATACTCACATGTTCTTCATTAACGCACAACCTCAGCTATAATCTCATTTGCCACGCCAATTGCTGCTTCTACATTATTCTCAAATGCTTCAGAACTTCCCAAATCTCTTACAACCTTCATCCGAGTTAAAATAAGCAATTCATATGTCAGCTTCCCATATATAAGAATACGAAATTTATATTTCATTGTGTAGCCAATTACCTTATCTCCAACCTTATCATTCTGCGTGGTCTCTCTTAGTTGTGACATACCCAAGCTATAATTTGGCAAGTCATCTTGGTAATTGGTATCCTTTAGTATTGCAGCGTCCATAGAAGATAAGGCTTCCCTTACTAATTCGGAATTCCACCATTCTTCATCATACAATCCGGTTTCTTCTTCGGCCAAGGGTATTGATTCTGGAACACCGCATGCGATAATTCAAGATGCTGCACCAACAGTTTTTTTGAACGAGTTATTATCACAGCGATCTGCTGGGGATTCCTCAATCATCTTCATTAACTTAACCATCTCCTGTGCTACTATTTCTCCTTGCGTCATGACCAGATGTTGGGAGATGATTCAGTAGTAGAATGTTTAGAAGATTTGGCTGATCCCAAAACCCTATGTTGATTGGTGAACCTTTCTTTTGTATTTGTATCGCCTTGGCCTCCGAGAGTTTCAGACTCAGTAGACTTGCTTTCAGCATGGTCCTAGGCTCAGAAGTTCTGTCTGCTAAACCTCAGTAGACTATCCGCCTCAGTACCATGGAATGAAGATTCAGTAGTCTTTGGACTCACCGAGTAGTATATGCGAAAGGTGTCCGAGAGTCGGTAGAACTGGACTCGGCGGAGCAGAGCGCTTTCGAACTCGTAGTCGACCTTTAGTAGAGTTGAACTCAATAGGAGTATACTACTGAACCCCTGGTCAGACTCAGCAACAGTCTGACAGTTATCTTAACTGTCAGTGGTCTTCAAAGAATAAATCAGTTGAGTTGTCTGAGGTCGCACACATCAGAGAAGTCAGCTTCAGTATCTGCCTTGAAGTCTGAATGTCTTAACAACTTTATTGGGATAAGGATTCAGTAGATGGATTGTGTAATATCCCGTATTTTCACATTTTGATCCTAGAACGATTTTCCAGGAGATCACGTGTTTCTAAAGGTACCGCCTTCAAAAGGGATTGCGCGTTTTGGAAAAAGGGATAAATTACGCCCAAGATATATTGGCCCTTTTGAAATATTGGATAAAATCAGTGCTGTGGCTTACAGATTGGCTTTGCCACCTAGCGTCGGGGATGCACATAACACTTTTCACGTCTCACAACTACGGAAGTATGTGTATGACCCTAAGCACGTGATTAAACATGAGGATATACAACTGGACCCAGATTTGAGCTACAAAGAGAGACCAATACGAATCCTAGACCGCAAGGTACAGGTACTGAGGAATAAACATATACCATTGGTCAAAGTATTGTGGAATCATCACGATCAGGAGGAGGCTACGTGGGAGCTAGAACAGAGAGTCAATTCTTTATATCCCGATCTACCCTTGTAGGTGTACGCAAATTTCGAGGACGAAATTTAAATTAAGGGTGAGGGGGTGTAATATCTCGTATTTTCACATTTTGATCCTAGAACGATTTATTATTATTGTATTTACGAAAACGAGTATTATTACCATATTAGTACGATAATCGCACGTAATATCCTAATAAAACTTATGTATCTCCCACGACACGTTAAAACCCGATCACAAACTTCGGATAGAAACCTCTTCGGCTAGAGGCGAGATAAACAAATGGATGACATCTTCACTTCACCACCTTACGAGTCAAGACTATATAGTATACAATTACCATTTAGGGATCCTACGTGTGATATCTTCCTAGAACATCGCACCTAGAGTTATGATACTACACGCACGTAATTATGAATTGATATTATTCTTCATCTCCTCGGAACTTGCGGACATTAAGAAGAACATCCCATCCTTATATTACTTCAACTACACTTCAACTCTAGACCTCTATTTTCGTCCGACTAAGGTCATAACGAAAAGATTTAAACTAATTAGTTCGAGGGGTTAGTGGCCTCAAGATCCAACCACTTCCCTCCTTAGCCACGTGAAGAATAAATGTGGGTAATCATCAACATTTCCTTGGAAATGAGAGGGAAGGCCACTTGGACCTCCCATTCTTACACGTTGGAGGTAACTCTTCCATTTAACAAGGTTGAAGGCTGCTCACTCGACCCACACATGCAAATATAGAGATCATTTGTATTATCGTAGCTACACCTTTACCATATTTCTCTCCTTGCCCCGCGACATCCCTAGAATTCCTAGACTCCCGACATAGATCCAACCTTGCCTAAACCTCGAGAGTCTATATAAGCTGCCTAGTAGAGTCTTGCCGGAGAGTTCGCCGCCCAGCCGTCGCAAGGAAGAACAACGAGCGCCTCCGTCTTTCGGCCACCGGAGTGAGACGAAGGTCTGAAACTATACGCTTGAGGCTTCGATTTCGTGTACATCTTGGGTAAGAACTCGAAACTAGGGAGGTTCCTCTTCTTACCGTATCACGATTTCTATCGGACATTGTTAGACTAGAGATTTCCGTTTGCTTGTTTAGATGACACTATATAATCGATGCTATTCTTGTAAAGATTAAGTCATGGGGTATTTGGTTGCATATAGGCATGATGGAATCATTGCATGTTCAGATCCGGATACAACTTTTCATCCTAGACCCGTTTCCTCACTTGCATGTTGTGTCAAAGTAGTTAATGGACTCCTATGTCATAGGAAATAGTGGGTTAGGAGTATATTTCGAAGAAAGAGCTTGGTTAAGTTGAATGCATGCATAGATCGAAAAATGATACGGATTATAATCTTGTTGTAATAAGTAGACAAAGTTGAGTGGGAATGGGTTGAGGCATACGTAGATCTTCAAGTGAGAAACTCATATGAATATCCATCTTTCATGCTCCGTTTTAAAATTTTCCGATTAGATCCATTTTGCATGCCGCATGCAAAGCCCCCAAAAAGGATATTTTGGCGACACCAGCACGGTGACTAATGAGAATGATAAGTTTTTGATGATCTAGACCTTCGCTCGAGATTGTAGTCTTGAATTGGTGATAGGGTAGAATCGGGTTCGTTAACAAATGTGACTGGGAGAATTATTACGAACTGAACCATCTACGCGAGCTTTTAATGTGATTTCAATCTTGAATAACTTAGAAACAACTAAGTATCATTATAGGCCTTTATTGTACACCTTCTTTTAGAACCGGTTTTTAAATAGGATAAATCTTGTAGGACCCCGCGAGGAAGAGCCATAACCTCGGAGACAATTTACGCATTCCTAATAGAAATTCGAGGTGTGTAATATTTTCCTAAAATTATCTTTGAGTTATTGAGCTCTATGAACTATGTTTATCCATAAAAGTTTTTGTGCATTTACCTGTTTAATGCTTCTACGTGATAGATCAATCGAGGCTCTCATCTGGCCTAACACGCTAGATGAGGGTTAACAAGAAAGTGTGTACACGTATGTTGTTAGTAGCACAAAGATTGATCATCTTGTGTACCGGGTGCTAACAAGTTATGAGGGACCCCTCGAGTTTCGACTCGAGGGCCAAGGCCCAATATATGAGAATGTTATGGTGGAAGTAACAGGAAATGTGACACGGATGTGCGCACACAATGATAAATGTTTTGTATGCTTGGAGCAGTTTCCTTTTTAAAAACCCTCCAAGTCATACCTCATGCATGGATAAACTGTTTTAGATGTTTCCAAATGGCTTTTACCCACTGAGTACACTAGTACTCAGCCCTACTTGTTTACAAATTTTTCAGGCTAAGTGGCGGGTGCGACGGAGACGAGTTGAGGAAGGGGTTGTAGAGGAATTCTGTCTTCACTTCTCATATTTATGATTGATTATGCTTTTGTCACTTTCCAAAACTCATCACGTTTCCGACTTATTTAGCAAGATGTTTTGCATGTTGTTCTTAATGGTAATTGCATGTTATTTCTTTTGAAATTGAAATCAGTGTAATACGGCCATCAAGACTTGAAATTTCTAAATTTTCATTTTAGCTACGTCATTGATTGTGTTATAAATTACCGTAGCGACTCGGCCCCCGCGACCACCTCGTGGAGGTCGGGGCGCTACTGATTGATAGATTTGAAGATCCCAAAACCACTAGCTGAATATTGTACCTTCATTCTGTAATAGCTTAGTTCGAGTTCAGTTATTAGGAACTCAGTAGGCTAGAGTTCAGTAGCTGCATATTTCAATAGAAGATCTTGCACTCAGCTGGTGGACTCAGGATCGAATAAGTCAGTTGGTCAGCCGACCACCAATTGAATCTGCATAGGAATTCGTGCCCATGCACTTATGCTCAAAAGAACGTCAGTAAGAAGACACTTCAGTTGATGGTTCGAGGATTCAGAGGAAGTCAACCTTGATGTTTGACAAGTATCACCTACCAATCTACCTCGACCAATAAGGAGCCAACAACGACTTATCTTTTCTTACAAAAGCTGCTCCCAGACAGAAAAAGAGGAGAATCTCTAAAGTGAACCTACTCACCAACGTTCAAAATTAAGGAGCCGTTTTCCTTGTCGTTTCGACACGTGGCTAGACCTCCCTCCAACGGATCTATTCACCATCGACGACTATATAAGAGAAGTATTCATGCATAGACATCATCGAGAACCTAAGCTATCTACGCACAAAATTAAGGAGCCGTTTTCCTTGTCGTTTTGACACGTGGCTAGACCTCCCTTCAACGGATCTATTCACCATCGATGACTATATAAGAGAAGTCTTCATGTAGAGACAGCACCGGGAACCCAAGCTATCTACGCATAAAACTCTTAACACTCTCAATCGAAGAATCCAGTGAAGAACTAGCATTCAAAGAATAACCCTTTAGTTCATCACTCAGAGTTATATTTGTTCCCCTTCTCTTATCTAAGCAAGCCTTATTATAATATCTTTAGCTTAGAAACCTCTAGGAAGTTCACATCCTTGTGAAACTGTTCTTATTGTAAGAACTTCCTCTTAGTTGGAGAAGACTCAAACTCTTTAAGTTTGAAACCCTTGTAAAAGTCACTACAACTATAAGTAGAGAATCTATCCAGCGCACAGATCACTGAGAACTTGCTTAGTATAAGCTTCAAGTTGTATTAGTCTTGAGAACAGATCACTGAGACTTGCTTAGTATAAATATAACAAGTATCCTGCTTTGGTCAGGACAGTGGGCGTAGGACCCAGTGTGTCCGAACCACTTTAAAATCTTGTGTGTTGATATACTGTTTTCTCTAACTGTTCGACTGAGTCAAGTCAGTAGAGCTGAACTCAGTAGAAGAATCTCTTGCCCACGCGATCTGAAGTATATTTGGCTGTCTGACTCAGTTCAGTATCAAACGCAACTAGAGATGATTTCGCGTTTGAGAAAGAATTTGTATTCAGGTGTATTCACCCCCCCCCCCCTCCTACACCTGAACCACGTCTCAGGACCAACAAACTTTCTACACCTCGACCAATGACAAGCAGCCAGTTGTTAATGTAACTGGTAAAAACTGCAAGTCAACCACTTGCCTGAAAAAGATAGTGGACTCTACACGATTCCAAAAGAGTCGTTAGCTACCCAAATATAGTGCATCTCCAACGGATCTATCTATGTTGTTCTTAATGGTAATTGCATGTTATTTCTTTTGAATTTGAAATCAGTGTAATACGGCCGTCAAGACTTGAAATTTCTAAATTTTCATTTTAGCTACGTCATTGATTGCGTTATAAATTACCGTAGCGACTCGGCCCCCACGACCACCTCGTGGAGGTCGGGGCACTACATAATGGTATCAGAGCATGTTCTTGGCTGTGGTTTTGTAAAAAAAAAAAAAAAAAAAAAATATTTTGAATTCTTTTGGTACAAAACCCTCAACTCGTCATCGCCCTGTCCTTATCCAAGGTATGTTTTAAAAGTTTTATAGTGCACGAAAGATATGAGAAGAACTTATGAATGAGATACTGTTATTATGAAAGAACATTTGTTAATGGAGCTACCCATGGATGAATTGTATACTATTATGTTCATGTTCACAAGGAATATTTCATGATTTGTACGAACCTTACGGATTTGAATAAGTTTGACAAATACTTTGTATAATTAAGATTATGAGCAAAATGTAATCTTGAACAAACAACCATGTACAATAGATAGATGGCACCGCCCAAGACCCGCTGGATCATCGTTAGTTCAGATGAAGAAGAGGATCCGAACATACCACGATACCCACGTAGACTCGAAACACATGACCGCGAGGCTAGCTCATCACAGCCAAAGCCCGACGGACCACCACTAACGCTACGTTTCCGGAGAGTGGCAATGGATGAGGAAGAACCGGAGGAGGAAGACCCTGAGGGAGACCCTGAGGAAGACCCTGAGGAGGACCCTGAGGACGATCCGGAGGAGGAGGAGGAGGGAGAGGAAGATCCGGAGGAACTCCCTGAAGAGGAAATTTCGGAGGCTGAGCCCGAGTTGCCACCTGCAGCGGCACCCCACGAGGAGCTGATGGTGGGAGAAGAGGAAGAAGATCCCAATGCCGAAGGTGATGATTGGGCTTTTATGGACGGCGCAATCTTCAGTTCAGATGAGGAAATTGATTGGGACGCTGACCCGGAAGAAGGAATCGTGATCAACCCAGGTCATGAAGAAGAAGAGCTGTTGGACTTCGACTGGAGCCCTGAGCCGGAAACGGGCACGGTCATAAATCTGGATAGCCCTGAACCCTAGGATAGCAAGCGTCGAACTTAATGATGTATTTAAGATTGTGACATAAGTAACCTTGGTTTGGTCAGATTTTCAAAAAAGCTGCCAACCTCTTTTGAATTAGGATAAGGAACTTGTCACATAACTAGGAGAATTGTAAAATTTCGGAAATATCTACGAAATTTCCATTATTCTATCTCTTCCATGATTATATGACCACATATATATGTATACTCATTCCTTCGATCAACGATAACACAGAATGGCTGAGGCACCAGCACCTGTAAGGCAACAAGCACCAGAAGCAAGAGGTAGGACGACCGAGGAAAAATTTCGTAAAGAAAGGCCACCCACATACAGTGGATTAGGACACCCTACCGAAGCAGAGAGGTGGGTGAGAACACTGGAGAGGATATTTGAATACATAGGCTGCGATGATAAGGAGAAAATCTCTTGCGCCACTTACCAACTAACAGACGATGCCGACTTCTGGTGGGAATCAACCAAAAGAACACTGACTCCCGAGCAATGGAGAGACTACACCTGGGAGGATTTTAAGAGAGCTCTATATGAGAAATACATACCGACCTGTTACCGGGAAGAGAAGAGGAATGAATTCTGGAACCTCAAACAAGGGGAGAAATCAGTCATTAATTACGACAAAGAGTTCAGCCGATTATCGCAATATGCCCCAGATTTGGTGAATACAGAGGAGAAGAGGACGGATAAGTTTCGACGGGGACTGCGATATGAAATCGGAATGTCCCTGGTCGGTCAGAACACTATAACATACGCAGAATCACTAAGCAGAGCTCTCACCCTGGAATCCATGTTGCCAACGGGAAGAGGAAAAGAATCTGCATCAGTGCAACAATCAGACGGGAATCAGGGGAAGCGTAAATGGGAGGACAGGAGGGATGACACTCACAATCGAGATAGGAGATTCTGGAGAGGGAACCAACCCCAACAACAACAACAGCAACGTCAACAACCACAACCACAACAGCAACAACAACGACAGCCTCAACAACAATACCGAATCGGAGACTTTCCCGTGTGCCCACGTGCCAAAAGTGGCACCCGGGCGAGTGCAGATTCGGAACCAATAATTGCTACAAGTGCGGACTTGCTGGACACATCGCCAAAAATTGTCGCGTTCCAGAGAGGACAGGAGGGCCACCTGGAGGAGGAAGGCCACAAAACAGGGAGGCACAAAGGGGAGAAAGACAACTTGCCCCTCAAAATCAAAATCAGAGACAGCCTCAACCGGCAAGGGCATATGCCCTGAATCAGGAACAGGCAGCACAAAGGCCTGGGAATCTAGCAGGTATGATTCACCTAAATGATCTACCTGTCTTAGCCTTATTCGACACTGGAGCTTCTCACACCTTTACCTCAAGATTTGTATGTGACAAATTAAGACTAAGAACTGAACTTCCGGAACATGCCCTTAGTGTCAAAGTTGCGTCAGGAGAAGTAATCATAACAGACAGAATCTGCTGAACCAAAACATTCAAATTAATGAGTCAACATTTAGGGCCGACTTCTATGTTCTACCCGCATTAGGATTCGACGTAATCTTAGGAATGGATTGGCTCGAAAAGAATGGAGCCATCATAAGTTGCAAGGAGAGGGAAATCACATTCAGGAACCCAGAGGGGGATAAGATGATATTCCACGGGAAAAAGATGGGCACAACAATACCGGTCATTTCAGCAATGAAAGCGAGTAAGATGTTGAGAAAAGGGAAATGTGAGATATACTTGGCAAGCGTCATCAATACAACAGAAAAGGAAGTTCAGATAAAAGATGTACTCGTGATCTGTGAATATCCGGACGTGTTTCCAACGGATCTGCCTGGACTACCCCCAGATCGTCAAGTGGAGTTCACCATTGATTTGGAACCCGGAGCGGCGCCAATCTCTAAAGAACCATATCGAATGGCTCCAAAGGAGTTATAGGAGTTGAAGATGCAACTACAAGAACTACTGGATTTAGGCTTCATACAGCCCAGTGTATCGCCATGGGGAGCACCTGTCCTATTTGTCAAAAAGAAGGATGGCTCACTGAGGATGTGTATTGACTACCGGGAACTGAACAAGCTCACAATCAAGAATAGATATCCCCTCCCAAGGATAGATGATCTGTTTGATCAATTGAAGGGAGCTTGTGTCTTTTCCAAGATGGACTTGAGGTCGGGGTACCATCAACTCAAAATCAGAAAACAAGACATTCCGAAGATAGCCTTTCGAACTCGTTATGGGCATTACGAGTTCACGGTTATGCCTTTTGGGTTAACCAATGCTCCAGCCGTCTTCATGGACTTGATGAATCGGGTTTTTCATCAGTACCTGGATCACTTCGTACTAGTGTTCATTGACGATATACTAGTATATTCGAAGGATGAAAAACAACATGAAGAACATTTATGTTTGGTCCTAGATATACTGCGGAGGGAGAAACTGTATGCCAAATTTAACAAGTGTGAATTTTGGCTAAAGGAAGTTAAATTTCTCGGGCATGTGGTATCTGCGGAAGGACTTAAGGTTGATCCTACTAAAGTAGAGGTCGTGAGAGAATGGAAAGCTCCAACCAGCGCAAATGAGATTAGGAGTTTCTTGGGATTGGCTGGCTATTATCGACGATTCATCGAGGGATTTTCTAAATTAGCCAAACCCATGACCCAGTTGTTAAAAAATGGGAGCAAGTTTGAGTGGTCAAAGGAGTGCGAAAACAGTTTTCAAGAACTGAAGATAAGATTGACCACTGCACCAGTCTTAGCAGTCCTGGAGACGAACGAGGGATTCATTATCTATATAGATGCATCCAAGCAAGGTTTGGGTTGTGTGCTAATGCAGAACCAGAAGGTAATAGCGTATGCATCCCGTCAGCTAAAACCTCACGAGCTGAATTACCCGACTCACGATCTGGAGTTAGCGGCTGTGGTTCACGCACTGAAAATATGGAGGCACTACCTTTATGGCGCAAAAAGTGAAATTTACACAGACCATAAAAGTCTGAAGTACTTTTTCGAGCAAAGGGATTTGAATATGAGGCAGATGAGATGGCTCGAACTGGTAAAAGACTACGACTGCACTATCAACTACCACCCAGGAAAGGCCAATGTAGTAGCTGATGCCTTGAGCCGGAAGGGTAAGGCAAATCTTGATTGCATGATCACTTTACAAGAAGGATTGATTCGTGACTTTGTCGTGCTCAGACTCGAAGTTGTTCAACCACCGGCTACGATATCAGCTAGTATTGCTACTCTTGTAGCTGAACCTGAATTGAGAGGAAGAATCGTAAGTGCTCAAAAGGAAGACAAATTCTTGGAGGAAATGCGGAAAAAAGCCAGATCTGCGGAACCCAAAGAATTCAAGGAAGCAAAGGATGACGCCCTCATTTTCGAGGACAGATTGTGCGTACCTCAGAACGAGGAATTAAAGCAAGAAATCATGCGAGAAGCTCATGATACGCCTTATACTGCCCATCCCGGAAGCACAAAAATGTATCAGGACTTAAAAAGAAATTTCTGGTGGAACGGAATGAAAAGAGACGTAGCATCGTATGTGGAACGTTGTCTGGCCTGCCAACAGGTGAAGGCTATGCACCAAAGAGCGTACGGCACGCTACAGCCTTTACCATTTCCAGAATGGAAGTGGGAGCATGTTAATATGGACTTTTTCGTAAGTCTACCAAGATCAGCCCGTGGGAATACGGCCATATGGGTCATAGTGGATCGTCTAACAAAGTCGTCACATTTCATACCAATACAGATGACCCTTGGATTGGAGAAGCTTACCAGAATATACGTTAAGGAGATAGTGCGATTGCACGGAGTGCCAGTAACAATCACTTCTGATAGGGAGATTCACCTCTAAATTCTGGGTTAGTTTGCAAAAAGCCATGGGTACAGAACTGAGATTCAGCATAGCTTATCATCCTCAGACAGATGGACAATCGGAAAGGACAATACAAGTACTGGAAGACATGTTGCGGGCAATCATCACAGATAAAGGTGGAAACTGGGAAGATATATTACCACTGGTGGAATTTGCTTACAACAACAGTTACCAGGCAACTATTGGAATGGCACCATACGAGGCGTTGTATGGAAAGAGATGTAGATCACCCTTGTACTGGGACGAGGTAGGAGAAAGGAAGCTATTAGGCCCAGAATTAGTGCAGCAAATGGTGGATAAAGTCCGGGAAATTAAAGGAAAGATTAAAGAAGCCCAGGAAAGACAGAAATCCTACGCCGATACACGCCGCACCGAATTGGAATTCAACATTGGAGATCACGTGTTTCTAAAGGTATCGCCTTCAAAAGGGATTGCGCGTTTTGGAAAAAGGGATAAATTACGCCCAAGATATATTGGCCCTTTTGAAATATTGGATAAAATCAGTGTTGTGGCTTACAGATTAGCTTTGCCACCTAGCGTCGGGGATGCACATAACACTTTTCACATCTCACAACTACGGAAGTATGTGTATGACCCTAAGCACGTGATTAAACATGAGGATATACAACTGGACCCAGATTTGAGCTACAAAGAGAGACCAATACGAATCCTAGACCGCAAGGTACAGGTACTGAGGAATAAACATATACCATTGGTCAAAGTATTGTGGAATCATCACGATCAGGAGGAGGCTACGTGGGAGCTAGAACAGAGAGTCAATTCTTTATATCCCGATCTACCCTTGTAGGTGTACGCAAATTTCGAGGACGAAATTTAAATTAAGGGTGAGGGGGTGTAATATCCCGTATTTTCACATTTTGATCCTAGAACGATTTATTATTATTGTATTTACGAAAACGAGTATTATTACCATATTAGTACGATAATCGCACGTAATATCCTAATAAAACTTATGTATCTCCCACGACACGTTAAAACCCGATCACAAACTTCGGATAGAAACCTCTTCGGCTAGAGGCGAGATAAACAAATGGATGACATCTTCACTTCACCACCTTACGAGTCAAGACTATATAGTATACAATTACCATGCAATTACCACTTAGGGATCCTACGTGTGATATCTTCCTAGAACATCGCACCTAGAGTTATGATACTACACGCACGTAATTATGAATTGATATTATTCTTCATCTCCTCGGAACTTGCGGACATTAAGAAGAACATCCCATCCTTATATTGCTTCAACTACACTTCAACTCTAGACCTCTATTTTCGTCCGACTAAGGTCATAACGAAAAGATTTAAACTAATTAGTTCGAGGGGTTAAGAACCCCTTCATTGTAGGGGAATCGTTCAACCTTGAACTGTTCTTATTGTTAAGAACCCCTTCATTGTAGGGGAATCGTTCAAACTTAATTTGTTTGAGTTTGTAAACTGAGACTTGCTCAGTATAATCACAAGGCTATGTTTGTCCTGTGTACAAACCGACTGAGACTAACTCAATATAATAAAATAGCCTAGGATTTTGGATATCCGAACTACTTTAAAAGTCACTGTGTCATCTTTTACTATTGCATTGATTTACTGTTCATTTATAAAACTATTTACAAAGTCATTCAACAGAGTTTCTATAAAAAGCTTAACTGAGTGCACTTATCTACTGAAATAGTTTTAATAAACAAACTTTTTCAAGCCAAACTGAATCGGGCCTACACAATTCCGCACGCTACTGAATTTCTTCTAATCGGTACTGAATTCGGACATCAGTCAGCTAGCAGACCTCAGTATAGTTAGTTACTTTGTCCACGCGATCTAGGACAGCTTGTCTGGTCTACTCAATTCATTCAGTACACAATCTCCGTAATCAGACTGTTCGCGTTCAAGTTTGAGAAAAAGGTTTTCAGGTGTATTCACCCCCCCTCTACATCTGGACGTTTGACACGGGACCAACAATTGGTATCGGAGTGGTTGTTCTTTAGAACTTTTGTTATCTGAAACTGGTCTACTGAATGGATCCTTGAAAACGTTTTCACTGCATATCATTCTTCATTCATATCGTTATCTAACATGTCTAATATTTCAGGAATCAGAATGGTACCCATGTTCTCAGTAAAGAACTACGGGGTATGGCGGGTCAGAATGTAAGCACATCTGACCTCCCTCCATGATAGCATGACAGAGGTCTTGGAAGACGGACCTATCGTTCCTATGGTCGATAGTGTTGACTTTCAGGAACCAACTCAAGGAGGAGCGGTGACCGAGAAGAAGGTGCCAAAAGACAGAAGCCTCTTCAATCCAGAAGAGAAGAAGCTTCATAACCTTGACCGGGTAGCCAGAAATGCCATTTTAACCACGCTGAGCTACTCGTATCTCGATAGAGTTCAGGACTGCAAGTCAGCGAAAGAACTCTGGGATGCTCTAGCGCTACTATGTCGGGGGACTCAGAAGATCAAAGCCAACAAGCAGGTGATGGAACTCCAGAAGCTGGAGAGATTGTCACTCATACCCGATGACACGATTGAAGATCTCAATATCACATTTACGAATCTGATGAACACAATCAATGTGCTGGGAAAGACGTTCTCAAATCGAGAGATGAATCTCAAAATATTGAGAGCCCTGCCAGACAGACCATGGACTCCATTCGCTACACTTCTAAGACATTCTGATCTTGATATTGTTTCTCCTGATCATATATTTTCAGAATTAAAAGCTGAAGAGTTCGAGTTTGGTCTGCCGCAGTGGAAGCAGAGAGCTGAAGCTGACACTCAAATAAATCGTGCCTTTAAAGCATCAATCAACACAACGGTTCCAACGTCTAGCAAAGCTGAACCTTCATCAAGTTAATTACAAGAAGGGAGTCTAGCTAAACGATACGTGTTGCTTGCGATCAAGTATTTTAAGGAGAAGGAGCGGCGCAGAAACTATCTAGAGTCGTCAGAGACTCAAAGAGTAAGTCTGACTTCTCACCAAAACGCACTCCTGCCTCACAAACTTCTAAATGCAGGAAATAAGAGGATTCTGCACTGTCGAAAGACGGTGAGAGTAGGGAAAGCAGAGTCACCTCTTGCTACAACTGCAAAAAGCCAAGTCACTATCAGTCGATTGTCCTGAGCCTAGTACAACTGAAAGAGCTGCAAGAAAAGCTCGAAGGGAGAAGTTCGTCATGAAGCGACAAGCCTATATTGCCGGTGAACTCTCAGACGACTCAGAAGAAGTCGACACTTTCATGGATTCATCTGATGATGAAGCAACCTTCATGGATAAAGAACTTGAAGAAGATACTGAGAAGTGTCTGATGGCAGGAGAAGAGGATGAGGTGTACAGGGACCCATTGTACATGGACAGCGGGTGCTCAAGACACATGACATACCAAAGGAGTCTACTAAAGGATTATATCATGGAAGAAAGACCCCGGATTAAGTTTGTAGACAACGCAAAAGGCTATACCAGATGTTATGGAACTCTTAGCGTTGGAACCACCACAGTTCCAAGAGTATCATATGTTGAAGGACTTCAACATAATTTTCTCTCAGTTAGTGAATTTTGTGATAACTCGAATAGAGTGATTTTTGGACACTATTTTCTGTGATGTTATTGATAAATCTACAAGGAAAACAATGTTATCAGGTTCGCACAAAAAGAACATATACATTGCTGACTGGAACTCAACAGAACCTGAAGCATGATTGCTAGCATGGAATGACAACAGAACGGGGTAGCTCTGGCACAAAAGACTCAACCATCTCAACTTTATGACGCTAAACAAGCTTGCTCGAAACGCTCTAGTGAGAGGATTGCCGAATGAAGTGTTTCAGCAAAGACACTCAGTGTGAGGCATGCTTTAAGGGAGAGCAAACTAAGAAACAAAATCCACCAGTTGCATCACCTTCCACTAATGGAATCCTTCAGCTCATCCACATGGACTTGTTCGGACCAGTCTCTCTTGTGACGATCAGATGTAAAAAGTATGCATTAGTGGTCATTGATGACTACTCGCACTACACATGGGTCATATTTATTGCCAACAAGTCTGACATCAAAATAGAGTTGCCTACGCTTTTGAAAAAGCTCAGTGTCGAGAAGAACACTGAGATCAAAAAGATTCATTCAGACAGAGGAACTGAGTTTCTGAATGCGATGGTCAAAGAGTTACTAAACTGAAGGGATAGAGCATGAGAAGTCTGCTACACGCACGCCTCAACAGAATGGTATTGCTGAGAGGAAAAACATAACACTCAAAGAAGCAGCAAGAACCCTGCTCGCAGATTCAGGATTCCCATCAAAATTCTGGGCAGAAGGTATTGATATTGCATGTCATACTCAGAACAGATCTATACTGATAAAGCAACATCTGACGACACCATATGAACGATGGAACGGCTGGAAGCCTCTCATATCTCATTTGCATATTTTTTTGTGTTCATATTTTATCCACAATAATGGAAAATACCAGTTAAAGACTTTTGATAGCAAGTCAGACCGGGGAGTTTTCTTAGGATACTCCCGGGTCCGCAAAGCCTTCACAGTTTTTAACTACCAGACCCTTTGCGTGGAGGAAAGCCCTCGTGTTGTTTTTAATGAGTTTGCTACCGAGAACAGGAGTAGAAACTCAAGTTCAGAATCTAAGGAAATCAGTAAGCAGCTATAGGATCTAAGCTTAAAAGAGAATGTTGAAAAGATCCAGCTTTGTTGGGATGATGATTCAAAGAGGATAGTGAAGTCAATACTACTGAATCACAGCCAGCAACGAACGTAGCTGAACAAATTGATTCTTCTGAACAGAATCAATCCCAGGTAACTCAGGTTGATGAGGAAACTAATATGGTAACTGAGACCTCTACCGAGACCTCTACTGAGAATAACAACTCAGAGGGAACTAGCGATGTTCCTGAGCTAAATGCCCCTGATATTGGTGACTCAGTATACCCAACTCTTATCACTGAATTGCTTCAATCTCATAATAGTACAACTGAAATGACTAACCCTCTTACTATCAGTGTTGAACCAATTTCAGATGAAGAGACAAGACAACGCCGATCGTGGCTGGATGCTCACTCTTCAGATCTGATTATTGGAGATCCATCAACAAGTGTAAAGACAAGATCCAGATTTTGGCAGGGAGAAAACGCCTTATATTCCTGCTTCTTGTCTACTGAAGAACCTCAATCAATTGAGGATCCGCTGAATGACGCTGACTGGATCACTGCCATGCAAGAGGAGCTGAATCAGTTCACTCGAAACGACGCCTGGGAGCTTGTTGACAGACCCCGACGTCAACACGTGATTGAGACCAAATGGGTCTTCAAGAACAAGCGCGATGAAACAACGTTATTATAAGGAACAAAGCTAGACTCGTGGAGAAAGGCTACTGTCAAGACGAAGGGATAGATTTCGATAAAACATTCACTCGAGCTGCAAGATTGGAGGCAACTCGGCTATTCCTTGCCTACGCAACAAATCAACACTTCAGAGTATATCAAATGGATGTGAAGTCAGCGTTCATGAACGGCGTTCTGAAAGAAGAAGTCTATGTGGAACAGCCTCCAGCTTTCAGCAAGAACGTCAGGTATATAGACTTAGAAAAGCTCTGTACGGGTTAAAACAAGCACCTAGGGCTTGGTACGATATCCTGTCTGAGTTTCTTCTTCAGAAAGGTTTTCAGAAAGGCAGTGGATCGCACTAGTGGATCGCACTCTATTCAGCATTCGTCTAGGCGACGACATTTTACTTGTGCAGATCTATGTAGATGATATTATTTTCGAATCAAAGGATGTCATCATGTGTCAGCAGTTTGGGAAAATGATGAAGGACAAATTTGAGATGTTAATGATGGGAGAGATGAACTATTTTCTTGGATTTCAAGTCAAACAATCAAAAAAGGGAACGTTCATCAATCAAGGCAAATACACTCGATACCTCACCAAAAAGTTCGGTTGTACTTACAGCAAACCTGTCAAGATCCCAATGAACACGAATATGAAAATAGATCTTGACAAAGAGGGAGTATCAGTAGACCATACTGAATTTGGTGCAATTATTGGTTCTCTATTATATCTTACTACTACTAGACCTGACATAACTTATGTTGTAGGTGTCTGCGCTCGATTTCAAGTGAATACTAAGCAGAGCCATATGGACTCAGCAAAGAAGATTCTCCGCTATCTCAACGGAACACCTGACATGGGTTTATGGTATCCAGCAGATGATAATATTGAACTAACTGGTTATTCTGATGCTGACTATGCAGGTTGCAGGATTGACCGAAAATCAACTTCAGGAACTTGTTAGTTCTTTGGCAGTAAGCTCATTTCATGGTTCACCAAGAAACAACATTCAGTAGCAACGTCAACTATTGAAGCTGAATTCATGGTTGTCGGATGTTGCTGCGCCTAAATCCTTTGGCTGAGACAACAGCTACGAGACTATGACATCATTCAGAATGAAGTGCCAATCTTTTGCGATAGCTCCAGTGCCATTGCAATCACTCAGAACCCTGTTCTCCATACTAGATGCAAGCATGTGGACATCAGACACCACTTCATTCGCGACCATGTCAAAAAGAAGGACATCATAATGGAAAATATCCATATTGATCGTCAAATGGATGATATAGTGACCAAACCTCTCGCTGAAACCAGATTCCGAGAATTTTCAGTAGAGCTAGGTCTGCTGGACCAAACTGACTCAAGTCAGTAAGTGGATTCAGAAGAAATGAGCGTTCAGCAAGGGGGAAATGAGCGTTCAGCAAGGGGGAATGCCTACTCTCAGTACTGAAATCGGTCAGTACATAGAGTGTTGGTCCCCGAAGAGTAGACGAGTCTTCAGGTGTGGAATACACCTGAGTCAAAGATCAGCAACGAGTGCGATAGTCGATCGCTTGAATCGCATCGCTGAACGCGCGGGCGAGAGAATCCTTCTACCGAGTACGGTCTGCTTGAATTCGGTCGGTAGAACAATAGTTCGAGATCGGGTTTCGAGTGCAGAAGAGTAGGCCCAAAAGAATATTCGTCTAAGTCTGAAAACACCGTTTATGCTGTTTGATTTAAAGTCAGTTTTATGCAAGTGAACAATTAAGCAGAGCGACAATAAATCAACACAGAGTTTTTAAAGTGGTTCGGATATCACACGATCCTACGTCCACTGTCCCGAAAGGTTCAGGAGGCTATTTATTATACTGAGATAGTCTCAGTCAGCTTGTACACAGGACAAACTGCGGCTTGGGGATTATACTGAGCAAGTCCCAGTTTACACGGTTATCAAACTAAAGTGTTTGACAAACTCTCCAACTATGAAGGAGTCCTTTTACAATAAGGAACAGGTTCAAATATGAACTCCTTCGTCTAAGCTATGGATATTACAATAAGATCAGCTTAGATTAGAGAAGGGGAACGAGATAGAACTCTAGAGAGAAGAACTATAAGAATATATCTATGAAAGATTAAGTTCTTCTCTGGATATGGCTTGAATCTTCTAGAGTGTTTGTTCAGTTGAGCTCGGTTCCTTGGATGTGTCCATCATCGTCATGATCGACCTCACATCCTCTCCTCTCTCGTCTTCTTTTTTTTTTCTCTCTCTGCGTGAAGACACTTCTCTATTTATAGAGGTGACCTAGACATATATCCGTTGGAGAGGACGATGCCACGTGTCACACTATGGGGTAGCAAACGGCTCTATTTGAATTCTGTAGAGTCCACTATCTTTAATGAAAGTGGTTGACTTGCAGCTTTATGTCGGAGACTCTGCCAGCTGGCTGCTTGTCATTGGTCGAGGTACAGAGAGTGGTTGAGATCTATTCGAGACTTCAAGGTGATACCGAAGCCGACTTCTCGGATGTACGACCTCGGACAACTCTACTGAATTGTTCTTCTGAAGTCCATGGTCAGTTAAAGTATCTGACCGACCGTTGCTGAGTCTGATCTTGATTCAGTAGGTAACTTCTGCTGAGTCTGCTTTACTGAAGATCAACTCTGAGTACAGTGAACTACTCCTGCTGAGTTCAGTTCGACTGACTCCTTTCGCATATCTTGCTCCCGCTCGCATCCGGTATTTACCGAGTCTTCTATCGAACACCTCTCGGTATGCTTGCTCCCTACCGAGTCCGAGCTCTACCGAGTCTTCACTCCATGGTATTGAGGCGGATAGTCATCGAAGGTCGGCGAGACGGAACTGCGAGCCGGACCATGCTGAAGGCAAGTCTACTGAGTCTGAAACACAAGAGACAAGGGTGTTACTATGCATATTCAGTCGGTCTTTATCAGTCCGACTGACTTCTTTGATACTGAGTTCTTCAGCTGAGTGAAGGGTCTTTTACTGAATGCACAGCTGTTGAACTATAGCTACTCTACTGAGTTCCTAACACGGTGAACTCAGTTAAGCTATAACAATATCGAAGGCTCGTCATCTAGCTAGGGTTTTGGGATCTTCAAATCTATCATAGTGAATCTAATTCCCAACAATTTCCCCCTATTTGATGATGCCAAAACTTCTACAACCTTCTCCTAAAAACTTCCTACATGCAACTACTAATCTAATCAACACAGTTCCCCCTTTTAATCATGATACCAAATCCCCTAAAACATAAGACATAAGTCTAACAACTTCCCCCTGGGCAAGTGGCACATAATTACGAGACACACAGATATATATCAGTGAAGTGTGTGTGAGTGTTGAAAGATAAGAACATGCTCTGAAATCTTGGACACTACAGATCTAATTCATAGACACTGAGGATCTGATCTGTAAGCCTTTTCGATCTCTTGGTTCCCCCTGAGTTGGATCTGGGTGTTTTGGGGCTTGAACCTTGGATCTTCTCTTGATAGCTGGGCTGAGGTGTTTTCATCTTCTGTTCATTCCTTGTTTGAGGGGTTGTAGATTCTGCGTGTCGAGTTCCCCCTTGGACAAACCTATCAGCCAGCTGATCGGAGCTTTTCTGTCCTTCAGTAGTCGCTCAGCCATTAAGATCTCTTCAAAGTCCTTATACCTGAAATATCAAACATTAAGAACATGGTATAGGATGCTATGAAGATTATGCAATATGCGCATGCTGAGAAAATGGTTTTTCGGGATCAGTCCAGTTAGACCAGAGCTCTGATCAGAAGAACACCATGCACTTTGATCAGAAGTACATCGTGCGCTTTGATCAGAAAAACATTATGCTCTTTGATCAGAAGAACACCGTGCGCTCTGATACCAATTGTTGGTCCCCGAAGAGTAGACGAGTCTTCAGGTGTGGAATACACCTGAGTCAAAGATCAACAACGAGCGCGATAGTCAGTACTGCTGAATCAGTACTGCTGAACGCGCGGGCAGAGAATCCTTCTACTGAGTATGGTCTACTGAATTCAGTCAGTAGAACAGTAGTTCAGTATCAGGTTTCGAGTGCGGAAGAGTAGCCCCAAAAGAATATTCGTCTAAGTCTGAAAACACCTTTTATGCTGTTTGATTTAAAGTCAGTTTTATGCAAGTGAACAATTAAGCAGAGCGACAATAAATCAACACAGAGTTTTTAAAGTGGTTCGGATATCACACGATCCTACGTCCACTGTCCCGAAAGGTTCAGGAGGCTATTTATTATACTGAGATAGTCTCAGTCAGCTTGTACACAGGACAAACTGCGGCTTGGGGATTATACTGAGCAAGTCCCAGTTTACACGGTTATCAAACTAAAGTGTTTGACAAACCCTCCAACTATGAAGGAGTCCTTTTACAATAAGGAACAGGTTCAAATATGAACTCCTTCGTCTAAGCTATGGATATTACAATAAGATCAGCTTAGATTAGAGAAGGGGAACAAGATAGAACTCTAGAGAGAAGAACTATAAGAATATATCTATGAAAGATTAAGTTCTTCTCTGGATATGGCTTGAATCTTCTAGAGTGTTTGTTCAGTTGAGCTTGGTTCCTTGGATGTGTCCATCATCGTCATGATCGACCTCACATCCTCTCCTCTCTCGTCTTCTTTTTTTTTCTCTCTCTGCGTGAAGACACTTCTCTATTTATAGAGGTGACCTAGACATATATCCGTTGGGGAGGACGATGCCACGTGTCACTCTATGGGGTAGCAAACGGCTCTATTTGAATTCTGTAGAGTCCACTATCTTTAATGAAAGTGGTTGACTTGCAGCTTTATGTCTGAGACTCTGCCAGCTGGCTGCTTATCATTGGTCGAGGTACAGAGAGTGGTTGAGATCTATTCAGACTTCAAGGTGATACTGAAGCTGACTTCTCAGATGTACGACCTCGGACAACTCTACTGAATTGTTCTTCTGAAGTCCATGGTCAGTTAAAGTATCTGACCGACCGTTGCTGAGTCTGATCTTGATTCAGTAGGTAACTTCTGCTGAGTTTGCTTTACTGAAGATCAACTCTGAGTACAGTGAACTACTCCTGCTGAGTTCAGTTTGACTAACTCCTTTCGATATCGCTTGCTCTGCTTGCGTCCAGCATTTACCGAGTCTTCTATCGAACACCTCTCGGTATGTCGCTCCTACCGAGTCCGGCTCTACTGAGTCTTCACTCCATGGTATTGAGGCGGATAGTCTACTGAAGGTCAGCAGACGGAACTACTGAGCCGGACCATGCTGAAGGCAAGTCTACTGAGTCTGAAACACAAGAGACAAGGGTGTTACTATGCATATTCAGTCGGTCTTTATCAGTCCGACTGACTTCTTTGATACTGAGTTCTTCAGCTGAGTGAAGGGTCTTTTACTGAATGCACAGCTGTTGAACTATAGCTACTCTACTGAGTTCCTAACACGGTGAACTTAGTTAAGCTATAACAATATCGAAGGCTCGTCATCTAGCTAGGGTTTTGGGATCTTCAAATCTATCATAGTGAATCTAATTCCCAACATAGAGATTCAGAAACCAACTACACGTGGTATCAGCTGACTACAATGTTCAGCTGACAGGTTTGCATATCTCTTTCAGTTGTCAAATTAGTAATTAATGTTTTTATGATATTTTCTCAGCATCGTATTGAATACCTTAAAGAATGTCTTTTATTAAAAATGGTTTCAATAAATACACAACACTCTATGCTACATATGCTGAACTTTGCTTTGCATTACTTTTTATATCATAAAATCTTGACCGTCACTTGAAAAAAGTGGTATTAAACCCTAACCTTCGATCTTCAAACGTTCCATCTTCAAAACATATATATCGACATATCTATCCAAAAACCGCCATTCACATGCTGGAAATACCTTGATCTCTCTGAGAAACCCTAAGCTTTCAACCTTCTATCTGCTATCTTTGCATATTTTCATAGATTTTCTACGGTAAACTTTATGTTCTATAGCACTCGTACTAACTTACTCTATTTTCAAGTGCTAATATTTAATTTTGTAGATTAAGACATGGAGAACATTAGCTGTATTGTTCATGTGAACATGGTGGAGATCCTTGAGAAGGATCGTGTTTGGTGTGACCCCATAATGGAGTTCGACTTCAGCGAACTCGAGATGTTGGACGACGTGTTTGATGCTCTCAGAGCATTTGCGCTGGAACCCTTCTTATCAAAGAAGCCATCTTAATTCCTCCCGCGTTAGATTTCTGAATTCTACCTCAACATGGAGGAGGTAGATGGAGACTTATTCGGGTCTTTCATTGTTCATCTTGTTTTTGACCCAACGAAAGCATATTCTAAAGTTAGAAGGGTGTCAGTAAGGGAAGCATTGGAGAAGAGTTTCCAACTGTCCAGCAGTGGGATGAATCCTTCTGGATACAAGGATGACCTCCTTGCTGAGTATCTCACGACATTCTCTAGGGAGCCTACCACTTTTAGAATTGCTTTTCTGAAAAACAGCATGCTCCCACAGTTTTGGGCCTTGCGTATGTTGTTACGAAAATATTGACTAGCCAGTCCAGTTCCTTTAATCAAGTGTCCAGGCCTAAGTTGCAGATGATGATGGCCATTCATGGCAGGGCCAAGATCAACTGGACATAATTTTTCCTGAAGGAATTTCAGAGGCAATCAGCCAAGTTCGATCGATCTACTGGGCATCTGAGTGCTAAGGGAAAGCTTATCTACGGGATGAATCTGTCAGCTATGATCTAATATTTTTATGGAGATGATCATATTACATTTGCTGACAAAGCATACTTCAACCCAAAAATGATCAGATTCCACAGCCGCACCAGTGCGCTTCAACAGATTGGCGCGGGTGTCGCTGAAGAGGGTAAGGGCAAGAGGAAGGCCCCTACTTCCGTTAAGAAGGGTGCTAACCCTCATAAGAAGAAGCATAAGAAGGCTTCTGAGACAGTCGTTGTAGTAGCCTTGAGCACTTTCAGACTAAGAGATGAGTGTGATTCTGCTGTGAAGACAGTCTCAGTAGAAAAAGCTGCTTCAGAGAAGAAGGCACCTCAGCTGAAAAAGGGGACTCAGTAGAATAGGGGACTGCTCCTGAAGTAACAACTCCTACGTCCAGGTATCCACTGGACGTACCCCCTATCAGTAGTCTTCCCTCTGCTGAGAAGCCAGAGTCTCCCATTGACTTAGATGAGATGGAGACAAGCATTGAAGTCGAGACTCGTGGGTTTGATATTTATTTGCTTTAGGAAAGAGCAACCCAAGAGATCTCTCAATCTATTTATGAAATCACAAGTCACTCTGACTTGGTGGATTTAGCTTATAGGGATAGACTTCAGATGCTATTCAGGTTCCAGGACTGGGTCACTCTCAAGGGTCTGATCCGACTCAAGTCCTCAAAACTGCCGAACACCGACGAGCTTCACATTCGACAACAGATAGGCTACTCAGAGCCAACTGATGTGTGCTCGATTGAGGATCTTAGGGCGGCAATGCCAGCTCTACTTGAAGATAGGAATCCTTCAGCAACCGTCCCTACCGAGGGTTCCTCTGATCCCGATGATCAGGACCCACCCAGTGATGTAGGCCCTAAGAAGCCTACTGAGGGTTCTTAACAGGAGGAGGGAGCTCAACCCACAACTGATCAACCAATCAGCTCTCTTCTTCCTGGCTCGGTGGCCACAAGAACCTCTCATGACTCTAACCCAGGACAACTTTTGTTGAGGTCTACTTATGAGGTTGCCCCTGTCGCAAAATGCCTAAAGTCAAAAAAAGTAGCCAAGGCGCTTTGGACGCAAGGGACACATAATCGTCTCCTTGCAAGGAACATCCATAGAGGCTGGAAAAAAGGCTACAATAGCTCAGTGCAAGGAACTCATGGCATTGAAGACTTCAGTTCAAAGTGCTCATGTCCCTAACTTCTTTTCTATCCTCAAGGATGCTCTAGCCGCACAGAAAGCTGATTCTGACGCTCAGCAAGTGTCTATTCAAGCATCGATGACTGCTCCCAATACCTCTCTTCTAGAATCATTCAAGACAGCGCAGTCAGATCATCTGACCAGAATCTCTACACTCACTTAGGCTCATGAACTCAGAATCTCTAATCTTCAGAAGGAGTGTGAGGAGAAGATGGATGCTAAGCTGAAGGAAATCTGAGACTTTGTAAACTCCTCTCACCACAAGTATGGTGAAGATCTCATTACTAAGAGGAATGATCTACACGAAAAGTTCGAAGGTCTTCAGAAAACTTTTGACAAGCTTAATACTGCCTATAAAGCGCTTAATTCCAAAGTTGTCTCACTTCCCACCCCTGGCATATTGGATGATGCCAAAAAAGGGGAAAGAATCGTCAAAGGGAAAAGGTCAGTTTAGGGGACCCAAGCTATATCTGATACCACTGCCCTGATTCCACTGACCGAGGGGGAAGAACTTGAGACGGGTATGGCCCAGGGTGTCTCAAGCATAGGAGATGTAGGTGATGAGATTGGCCAAAGTGGCTCAGGACCCCAAGAGGCAGGAACATGCACTTCTGACTCTCACAAGCATATTAAGGAAGGTGCCGAATTCCTAGAGAAGATGGAGAAGAGCTTCCTCTCCCTCCACCAGTATCTGGAAAGGGAAAGAAAATACTAAAGGTTCCTACACCTCACCCAAAATCTCTGAAAAGATATATCAGCCCAACTGAACAAGCTCAGATCGAAGCAGATGAGAAATTAGCCAGAGAGCTTGCTGAGGCCGAGCCAACAAATAAGCCGAAGAAGACTCCCACTAAGGCCAGAACTAAAATTCCTTCTAGGAAACCAACTAAGAGGCCTGCTGTCAGGAAGCTTACCTTCAGCGATGAAGCTGATAAGGAAAAAGAAAAAGAGAGGGGAGATGAAAAGAAGAAAGCTACTGAATCCCAGCAGTAAGGACATCAAAAGAGAGCTGAGCCGACGATAGAAAAGATGATTAACTTCAGCATTATCGCTCTTGACAAAAGAGCTGAATATCACCATCTTGAAGAATACAGAAGGCAAGAAGCTCTAGCAAAAGAGAATGCAGCTGAAGAAGCCAGATAAGCTGAAAGGCTGAAGCCAAGAACTCCTCCACCGAAGGATAGGGACATTCCATCTTCTTAAAAGTTCAGGAGAGGTCGCAGACCCAATGATCAGAAGATACATAGGTGGCCTCGAGTTGATAAATGGATATCTTGGGAAAAGACTCAGTTGTGGGAAACTCTCAAAGCTGAATTTATCAAACGCTACTATGTCTGGCAGTTCTGGACTGACACTTCAATGAACGATACCTTTGCTGATTGGATTAATAAGTGTGATATAGATATCTACAAAATAGTTGAGAAAACCATTGAAGATGATGTTAATGTTTGAACTCTGGCTTTCAGAACTCTGCCCCCAGCTCAGAAGCTAGACGGATCTCTATATACTGGCATATTAGAAGGCAAAGTTAGGAATGGAGCCTTACCTCTTGAGCTTGATCCTAATGATCCAGAAGACATTCCGAAGATTCAAAAGTTGAGAAGAGATACTTTCAAGCTATATAGATTCCCTCTGCCCAAAGACAAATCGAAGGACTTTAAGGCAATGATTCAACGCTTCAGGAGGTAGTCTTGATATGTCTATGTTTTTCTTAGTGTTGCAAGTGATGTATTTGTACTGAATTTCACACACACACACACACACACACACACACACACACACACACACACATATATATATATATATATATATATATATATATATATATATATATATATATATATATATACATCAACTGTTACTTGGCCTGACAATCACTTATTGTCTCCATGGCCTACTTTGTCTTACTTTAACACTCAAAATCACCTAAGTGATTACTGACTCACAAACTCACTGCTTATCTGTGTTTTTCTGTTTTTGTTAAGTTTGATTGATGTCTAGGAGGAAATTGTGTTGGGAGAATTTTTTTTTAATTAGATAATTTTGTGAACTCCCAACGGTCCTTAGTAGATTAAATACTAGAAAGTGCAACTCCATTTATTTTTCTTGTAACATTTGTAAGGAGTTTGTACCTGATAGTTTAGAGTGTTAGCTAATAATGATAGGTTTTGACATCATCAAATAGCGGGAAATTGTTGGGAGATGATTCAGCAGTAGAATGTTTAGAAGATTTGGCTTATCCCAAAAACATATGTTGATTGGTGAACCTTTCTTTTATATTTGTAACGCCTTGATCTCTAAGAGTTTCAGACTCAGTAGACTTGCTTTCAGCATGGTCCCAGGCTCAGAAGTTCTATGTGCTGAACCTCAGTAGACTATCCGCCTCAGTACCATGGAATGAAGATTCAGTAGTGCTGGACTCAACAGGAGCAGCATACTGAAAGGTGTTCAGGAGTCAATAGAACTGGACTAAGCAGGAGCAGTTTACTGAACTCAGAGTCGACCTTCAGTAGAGTTGAACTCAACAGGAGTATACTACTGAATCCCTGGTTAGACTCAGCAACGGCCTGACAGTTGTCTTAACTGTCAGTGGTTTTCAAAGAATAAATCAGTAGAGTTGTCCGAGGTCGTACACATCAGAGAATTCAGCTTCAGTATCTGCCTTGAAGTTTAAATGTCTCAACAACTTTCTACACCTCGACCAATGACAAGCAGCCAGGTGTTAAAGTAACTGGTAAAAGTTACAAGTCTACCACTTTCCTGAAAAAGATAGAGGACTCTGCACGATTTCAAAAGAGACGTTAGATACCCAAATAGAGTGACACGTGGACAGTTCGTCTCCAACAGATCTATTCATAGCTCACCTCTATAAATAGAGGGAAAATCAAATCGTTGAAAAGAGAGAACATACGAGACAAGAACAAAACATCAAGCAAACAAGAACTCAAGCTTTCCGCGACGAATTGCAGAGAAAACAACCTACCGCAAAAAGCACTCATACTGCTCTAGGGAACCCAAGATTTCATAGAATCAAAGCCTCTAGCATCCAAGTGAAAGAACACGAACCCAGAGAGATTATTCGGCACTGTTCTTCATTTTAGAAGCCCTTTCTTGTTCCCTTTCCCTCTAACATAAGCTCAACTAAATCTATCTATAGCTTAGAACCGAAGGAGTTCATCTCTTGAACTGTTCTTATTGTTAAGAACTCCTTCATTGTTGGAGACTCGTTCAAACATATTTTGTTTGA
This sequence comes from Lavandula angustifolia, assembly GCA_028984105.1. Taxonomy (NCBI): domain Eukaryota; kingdom Viridiplantae; phylum Streptophyta; class Magnoliopsida; order Lamiales; family Lamiaceae; genus Lavandula; species Lavandula angustifolia. The sequence goes on along the minus strand of CM054819.1, from coordinate 8,195,175 downwards.
CTATGTTAACTGAGACTTGCTCAGTATAATCACAAGGTTGTGTTTGTCCTGTGTACAAACCGACTGAGACTAACTCAGTATAATAAAATAGCCTCCTTCCTTGTTCAGAACAGTGGACGTAGGATTTTGGATATCCGAACTACTTTAAAAGTCACTGTGTCATCTTTTACTATTGCATTGATCTACTGTTCATTTAAAAAACTATTTACAAAATCATTCAACAGAGTTTTAGTAAAAAGCTTAACTGAGTACAGTTATCTACAATAATAGTTTTAATAAACAAACATTTTCAAACCAAACTGAATCAGACCTACACAATTCCGCACGCTTCTGAATTTCTACTGATCGGTACTGAATTCCGACATCAGTCAGCTAGCAGACCTCAGTATAGTCAGTCACTTTGTCCACCCGATCTAGAACTACTTGCCTATGATGGAAATAAGGGAAATAATTATACTTTTCTCCTCCGTATGTAGTTGCAGCTCTGATTGTTGCTCCCGAATCAGATCTTTTTACTTGGTCCAGAAATGGTCTTCTGGACTGTTCCCTTGCCCGAGCTCTCAACTCCGGATGGACGAAGATGCTAGAGAGCCCTTGACTAAAAACTCACTACTAACCAGTTCTAAGTCTCCAAGCAATATTTCATTCAAGGCATGCCTCGACGAAACTTTGCTCGGAATCTCAGAAACTTGGTATGAAATTATGAAGCCCTTGCCTCCTATTTATAGAGAAGGGTTCAAATAGTGTTGGACCTTAATGGACCCAAATAGTATTGGGCCTTAATGGGCCAAATAGTATTGGACTCAAATAGTGTTGGGCCTTAAAGAGCCCAAATAGTATTGGGCTCAAATACTCCATTACCAATTGTTTTAATCAGTTAAGGAACCGAACAATTCAAGGTAATAAAGCAGCTAAGACACGCCACTTCTTATCTAAACTGCAGCTTAAACCGACAACTTATCCTTAAGTTGTCTCAGCTGTGATAACTGTTTATATCTTGTCAGTTCAACCAATTTTTGTTGTCTTCTGTGATTCCTGACAAACTACACAAATCTAACTTTTGTATAAGATAAAGGACTACATGTGCAAATATATATATATATATATATATCAGATAGGAGAATAAAATAGTGGTAGGGACAAAACACATTGTATACAAGCATAAAATTTGTCCAGTATACAAAATCCCAACAATTCTTCCACTTATACTAAAGTAAACTTTTAGTATACAATGTGTCAGTTCTACGTACAAACTAGTACTCAGTTATCTATCCTATCTATCACTAGATCTTCTCCCACTTATACAAAAGTTTCTGTAGTCCTAAGTGGGGGGCATCTCTACCACTCCTAAGCCACGAACATGTTTCTCGTAAGCCAGAATTGGTAAGCTCTTAGTGAAAGGATCAGCTAGATTGTCTCTGGTTCCAATTTTGTCAATCACCACGACTCCTCGATTTATGAATTCTCGTATGATGTGGTACTTTATGTCTATGTGTTTGGACGCCTTGTGGGATCTGGGTTCCTTTGAATTTGCTACTGCACCCGAGCTATCAAAATAAATTGTGATAGTCTTAGGCAAATTCGGAACAATATCAAGATCCAAGAGGAAATTCTTGAGCCAAACTGCCTCTTTAGAGGCTTCTGAAGCAGCCACATACTCAACTTCCATGGTTGAGTCCGCAATGCATTTCTGCTTTGCACTCCTCCATGAGATGGCTCCACCTCCCAAGGTAAACACATAACCCGAGGTAGACTTCTTTTCATCTCTGTCAGCCTAGAAATCCGAGTCTGTATAACCCAAAGGCATTAGACTATCTTATTGGTAAACAAGCCTATAATCTCTAGTCCTTTTAAGGTACTTGAGAATATGCTTTACCGCAGTCCAGTGCTCTTGTCCAGGGTTAGACTGATATCTTGAGACCATGCCTACATCATATGAGATATCTGGTCTCGTACAAAGCATTGCGTACATGAGGCTACCGACAGCGGAAGCATATGGTACTAGCCTCATACTTTCTATCTCTCAGGCGTTTTAGGGTACTAATTCTTGGATAGAAAAATGCCATGTCTGAAAGGTACTGAACCTCTCTTGGCATTCTGTATGCTAAAACGAGAAATCACAGTGTCAATGTAGGATGCCTGTGACAAGCTTAACATCCTTTTCTTGTGATCTCGGATAACCTTGATCCCAAGGATGTAAGTAGCTTCACCTAAGTTCTTCATTTGAAACTGCTCGGATAACCACGTCTTTATGTCTGATAACACTTCAACATTGTTGCCAATGAGAAGGATGTCATATACGTAAAGTGCAAGAAACACCACTGATCTATTAACACAAATACGATACACACACACCTCGTTAGGACAGGATACAAATCCATAGGATTTGACTACCTCGTCAATACGTTGGTGCCATAACCAGGAGGTTTGCTTAAGTCCATAAATAGACTTCTTCAGCTTCTAAACTAGATGCTCTTCGCCCTTCTTCACATAATCTTCTGGCTGTTTTATGTAGATGTCTCTACCTTTTTCAAGGTGACCGTTTAGGAATGCGGTCTTGATATCCATTTGCCAGATCTCTAGGTTCATGTGAGCTGCTATGGCAAGGAGAATCCGAATGGACTTGATCATTGCTACAGGCGAGAAGGTCTCTTCATAATCGGTACCTTCTTTCTATGTAAAACCCTTCGCCACTAGCCTGGCCTTAAAAACCATGATCTCTCCATTCGGTCCTCTCTTTCTCTTGTATACCCACTTACTACCAATAGCCTTGCAGCCCTCAGGTAGTTCAGTGATCTCGTATACATCCATATCAGTTATGGACTTAAATTCTAAGTCCATGGCGATTCGCTAGGAATCTGCTTCTATATCTCCCACTGCTTCGTTGTAGGTCCAGGGATCCACAATATCTTGTTCATCTTTTGGGAGATGATCTGACGTCTCCCCAGTGAACATATACCGATCAGGTGTAAAGATCACCCTCCCACTACGTTGAAGAGTGTCAGACGATGTGTTAACAGATTGTGCAGTAACTTGTGGAGTACTATCTTGCACAACTGGTTGTTCAAGTGGAACTCGACCACCTTGTAATTCCTCAAGGATGATGTTGACTCGAGACTTATGGTTACTAATGTAATCCTATTCTAAGAACCGAGCGTTAGTGCTAATAACGATCTTCTGTTCTTTAGGATCATAAAAGTAGCCACCCTTCGTTTCCTTCGGATACCCTATGAACAACATCACTTCTGAACGTGATTCCAATTTGTCGGCTTGCCTATTTAGCACATAAGCAGGACAACCACGAATCCTTAAGTGGTGTAAACTAGGTTTTTTTCCTATTCCACAACTCAAAAGGGGTCTTTTGTACCGACTTGGAAGGCACACGGTTCAACAAGTATGCTGCAGTCTCTGGGGCATATCCCCAAAAGGAAACTGGCAAAGTTGCATAACTCATCATGGACCGAACCATCTCTAAGAGAGTTCAGTTCATTCTCTCTGACACACCATTCTGCTGAGGTGTGCCCGGTGCTGTCAGTTGGGATGTAATCCCACATTCTGTTAAGTAGTCCTTGAACTTATTGGATAGGTATTCCCCACCACGATCAGATCGTAGTGTTTTGATTTCTTTACCTAATTTCTTCTCCACTTCAGCCTTGAATTCCTTAAAGGTTTCAAAACAATCCGATTTGTGGTGAAGAACGTAAATATATCCATACCTCGAGTAATCATCAGTAAATGTGACGAAGTACTCATACCCTCCACAAGCTTGTGTAGACATAGGCCGACAAAGTCAGAATGTATCAAACTTAATGCTTCTGTGGCTTTATAACCCTTTGCCTTGAAGGGCCTAGTCACCATCTTTTCTTCTAAACAGGATTCGCAAGTTGGAAATGGTTCAACATGGAGAGACTCCAATGATCCATATTCCACCAACCTTTGAATCCTATTTAGATTGATGTGACCTAGTCTTAAGTGCCACATATAAGTTTGGTTTACCTTAGAAGATTCTTTCCTATTCTTAGGATTTGATGATGAAGAAGCAACATTAACAAAATTACGCGGATAACAAGTAATAGTATACAAAGATCCGTTTAATGGCCCACCACATATGAAATCATCGTCTTTCATGATAGAAACTTCACTATCAAAACTTGATTTATAACCATCCATGATGTAGAGTTTTGAAAAAGAAATTATGGTTCTCCTAAACTCAGGCACATATAAAACATCTTTAAGTACTAAAACAGAACTATCAAAAGATAGATGTAAATCTCCAATAGCAATTGCAGGAACTCTCGATCCATTGCCCATTGAGACTACCACCTCGCCATCGCTCAATTGCCTTTTCTGCAAGAAACCTTGCAAGGTGTAACAAACATGATCAGTTGCCCCCGAATCCACTACCCATTCGTGGGTAGAAGAGGAAACCAGAACAGTTTCAGTTACAAGAGCGACACGCGTCTCTTTCTGTTTTTTCTTGACATATGGCTTATAATTCTTCCAGTGTCCTTTCTTACCACTCTTGAAGAACTTTCCTTTCTCCTTTGATATTTGCATGTTGCCGGTAAAGACCGTCTTCTTACTCCCACTGCTCTTCTTGAAATGTCTACTCTTTACGCTCTTTTTCTGGTTTCCGCCTTTCGGAGGATTCATTGAGCTAATAGGGATATTCAAGACTTGAGCACTCTTGCCCTTTCCTATAACCTCTTTGACTGCTACCAAAGATTTGAGCAACATACTTATAGTAAACTCGTTCTTAGACATAGCGGTCCTAAAACAAAAATTCTTATAGGACCTTTGCAGAGCATTTATTGGGAAGGTAAGATATATCTTCCACTCTATGAAATTATTAAAAAATGTTAAACTCGTTAGGGTTTGGTTGGTGAGACTGTTTAGGAACTCGAAAAATATTCGAACAGACATATCTGAAAAATATAATTTATGCATGTAAGTAAGTTATATTTGCACATTATTCATGATTAACCATCATTGTAACCTTTTGAAAAACCAATGATGTTAAATACTCGAATAGCCCTAGAGATCACACTCGCAAGCCACTCAGGTGGACGTTTACTCGTGTACCTCTAGACCAAGCTATTTACCTAGCTCTTTAATTCCAATTTACGCCTAGGTTCTTAAAATGAATGGAATTAATAATCCGATATCTCTTGACCATGTCACTATTAATATTAAAACGCGAGAAGGGACTACTCAGGAAGTTGTACCCGCGGTGACATCTAAGCTTTGACCATTAATTTGATCGGATTAACATCAAATTCTCGAAATTTGCATACTTACACGAACCATACCGCATTCAATTTGATTTAATTGGCCATCTTATTTAATTATTATCTGCTAGAGTACTCATGTTTACTAGGCACGCAAGCCACTCAGGTGGACGTTTACGGCTTCACTCCCACTGCTCAATAATAATTACATATTACATTAGAAAACCCATCTCACAAAACTCGTGGTTCAAAAATACAAGCAAGCCACTCAGGTGGACGTTTACTTTATATAAATGTTCCACTTTTGTGTAGGGTCCAATTAATGGAGGTCCGGTTAAATATTTAATTTTCAATTTAAATGAAATCCAATTAAATATTTAATTTATTATTTGCTTAGTCTTTTTCTTCAAAAGGTTCGTATCGAATCGTTCATCACCACATAATTCCTAAAGCATGCAATTTCTAACCGCACATAATAAAACGTGCTAGCGAAAAGTAAACATGCTTTAATACGACGTAAATCCTATTTCCATGCTTTTCTAAGAGCAATTAATCACATAATCGCATGCTAAAGCATAATAATAAATAAATGTGCAAATAGGAAATTGAAAACGTCGTTATCGGGCTTAAACACACAGATAACCTATCTATTACGTAGCCCAATCATAATACAGCTCTTCGATATCTTGAAACTGCATTGAAAACTGCATCGCCATGTCATCAGGGGTCTGCCATGTGTCAGACACGTGGCAGCTATAGCTGACGTGGCACCCCACGTCAGCCTCCAGATCATCATCTTCCTCATCAAACTTCCGCCATCGCCGCCACCGTTCAAGGCCGGTTCCCTGCCGGCCGCCTGCACCTGGAGGACCGCCAGATGACAGAGAGCCAGGAATCGGACGTCGGATGATGAGACGCCGCCTGCGGCGGCGCAGATCTCTTCGCCTGCAAGTGGCGCGACTGTCGCCGCGCCTTCCCCAGCCGTCCTCAGCCCTCCTCCAACGTCTCCACAGTCCCCCGACATCACCTAGACGTCGGATTCGTGCTTAATTGCCGCCTGCAGCCGCCGCCATGACATTGAGCTGTGAATTTTCGTAGCTTATCGCCGGCGAGCTCCGCCGTGCAAATACACCACTTTCCGAGCCACGTTTCGTTCATTTGATTCATGGGTTATGATCCTTGGACGGTTTTTGGTCACAATGTACGGATTCCGGCCTAAATCGTCGAACAATTTCCCTCAATTTCGAACAAAGTCGCTGGAAAAATTTCATTGGGAGCAGCTCACTTCCGGGATCGGATGACCCCTTATGATCTATAGAGGTTCAAGCTTATCGTCGATCGAACACCGGACGCGCCGGGAATCACCGCCGCAAGATGCGGGCATACTAGGGTTTTGGCGAAATTAGGGTTTCTTCCTCTGCCTCAATTTCGTGCCTCCCGGACCAAAATTACATTATAGAAACAGTAGAAACACGTAAGAAATAGGTCCTATCAACTACTCATGGATTTTCTCACGAGAAAAATGTTACAACGGGGTCAAAATAGTGGCTCGCAGGCCGTCCCAAACACGAAAATTGCCCGATAATGATGAAATAAAAACCCTAAGCCTTGGCTCTGATACCAATTGATGGAAATGAGGGAAATAAATTATACCTTTCTCCTCCGTATGTTGTTGCAGCTCTGATTGTTGCTCCTGATCAAATCTTTTTGACTCGGTCAAGAAAAGGTCTTCTGGACTGTTCCCGTGCCCGAGCTCTCAACTCCGGATGGACAAAGATGATAGAGAGCCCTTGACTAAAAACTCACTACTAACCAGTTCTAAGTCTCCAAGCAATATTTCATTCAAGGAATGCCTCGACGAAACTTTGCTCGGAATCTCAGAAACTTGGTATGAAATTATGAAGCCCTAGCCTCCTATTTATAGAGAAGGGTTCAAATAGTGTTGCACCTTAACAGACCCAAATAGTATTAGGCCTTAATGGGCCAAAATAGTATTGGGATCAAATAGTGTTTGGCCTTAAAGGGCCCAAATAGTATTGGGCTTAATGAGCCCAAATTGTATTGGGCCTATTTTTCCCAAGTCCAACTTACTCCATTACAAATTATTTTAATCAGTTAAGGAACCGAACAATTCCAGCTAATAAAGTAGCCTAGTGAGTCTGTGAGAAAATTGTCAAATACAACTGGACATTTGTTCGGGCCAGACCAGGGACCTAATACAAGAAATAAAGCAGGGCCTTAAGTGAATTAATTTTTCATACTCAGCCCTGAGTATTACTAATTCACAAACATAAATTCATTCCACTAGATAATCTATGCTGACTTACCCCTTTATTCCCAAATGTTGAGTCTGGGCTTGTATTTTAGACTTAATTGATCATCATATTTAAGATAGAAATATCCGTTAATTAATTAACCACACTAAAAGCTTAAATTAATCAACATCTTATTAAATTCCTGAGTAGTACCACTCGACCTTATTAACACACCTGAACTTAATCAACCGGCCGGGTTTAGTGTACTAATCCTTTCGAGTTCCTCAGGGGATATTAACAACCCATTTTACTAGGATACGGTTGCAAGATACAGATAACCAGCCAGAGTCAGAAATAACTACTAACACCCAGGATATGTAGATCCGGTCGCGATGACGTTCACCATAGTAGGTCAAAGTGATAGATAGCCAAATGCGCTCAGCTGAAGTCTTATCAAGCTTAAGACCAGCTAAGTCACCGAGATCTTGGTTCTCCACTAAGGTCAGCTAGGAGAATACATCTCACTGTGATCCATCAATACAACACCTTAAATGTACCAGTAAAGACAAGCAGCTAAGACAAGCCACTTCTTATCTAAACTGCAGCTTAAACCGACAACTTATCCTTAAGTTGTCTCAGCTGTGATAACTGTTTATATCTTGTCAGTTCAACCAATTTGTGGTGTCTTCTGTGATTCCTGACACACTACAAAAATCTAACTTTTGTACAAGATAAAGGACTACATGTGCAAATATATATGAATTTATCAAATAGGAGAATAAAATAGTGGTAGGGACAAAACACTTTGTATACAAGCATAAAATTTGCTTCGAGTATACAAAATCCCAACAATTCTCCCACTTATACTAAAGTAAACTTTTGGTATACAATGTGTCAGTTCTAGGTACAAACTAGTACTTAGCTATCTATCCTATCTATCACTGCATCTTCTCCCACTTATACAAAAGTTTCTGTAGTCCTAAGTGGGGGGCATCTCTACCACTCCTAAGCCACGAACATGTTTCTCGTAAGCCAGAATTGGTAAGCTCTTAGTGAAAGGATCAGCTAGATTCTCTCCTATTCAAATTTTGTCAATCACCACGTCTCCTCGATGTACGAATTCTCGTATGATGTGGTACTTTCTGTCTATGTGTTTAGACGCCTTGTAGGATCTGGGTTCCTTCGAATTTGCCACTGCACCCGAGTTATCACAATAAATTGTGATAGTCTTAGGAAAATTCGGAACAATATCAAGATCCAGAAGGAAATTCTTATGCCAAACTGCCTCTTTAGAGGCTTCTGAAGCAGCCACATACTCTGCTTCTATGGTTGAGTCCGCAATGCATTTCTGCTATGCACTCCTCCATGAGATGGCTCCACCTCTCAAGGTAAACACATAACCCGAGGTAGACTTCTTCTCGTCTCTGTCAGCATGGAAATCCGAGTCTGTATAACCCAAAGGCATTAGACTGTCTTATTGGTAAACAAGCTTATAATCTCTAGTCCTTTTAAGGTACTTGAGAATATGCTTTACCGCAGTCCAGTGCTCTTGTCCAGGGTTAGACTGATATCTTGAGACCATGCCTACACCACCTTAAGTGTACCAGTAAAGACAAGCAGCTAGGACAAGCCACTTCTTATCTAAACTGCAGCTTAAACCGACAACTTATCCTTATGTTGTTTCAGCTGTGATAACTGTTTATATCTGGTCAGTTCAACCAATTTGTGTAGTCTTCTGTGATACCCGACACACTACACAAATCTAACTTTGGTACAAGATAAAGGTCTACATGTGCAAATACATATATTTATCAGATAGGAGAATAAAATAGTGGTAGGGACAAAACACATTGTATACAAGCATAAAATTTGTTTCCAGTATACAAAATCCCAACAGCCTGGTCTACTGAATTCATTCAGTAGACACTCTCCGTAATCAGACTGTTCGCGTTCAAGTTTGAGAAAGGTTTTCAGGTGTATTCAACCCCCCTCTACATTTGGATATTTGACCTGGGACCAACAATTGGTATCAGAGCGGTTGTTCTTTAGAACTTTCATTATCTAAAACTAGTCTGCTGAACGGATCCTTGAAAACGGTTTGACTGCATCTTCATTCATATCGTTATCTAACATGTCTGATATGTCAGGAATCAGAATGGTACCCATGTTCTCAGTAGAGAACTACGGGGTATGGCGGGTCAGAATGGAAGCATATCTGACCTCCCTCCACGATAGCATGACAGAGGTCTTGGAAGACGGACCTATCGTTCCTATGGTCGATAGTGTTGACTTTGAGGAACCAACTCAAGGAGGAGCGATGACCGGGAAGAAGGTGCTAAAAGATAGAAGCATCTTCACTCCAGAAGAGAAGAAGCTTCATAACCTTGACCGGGTAGCCAGAAACGCCATTTTAACCACGTTGAGCGACTCGTATCTCGGTATAGTTCAGGACTGTAAGTCAGCGAAAGAACTCTGGGATGCTCTAGCGCTACTGAGTCGGGGGACTCAGAAGATCAAAGCCAACAAGCTGGCGCTGGACTCCAGAAGCTGGAGAGATTGTCACTCATGCCCGACAACACGATTGAAGATCTCAATATCAGATTGACGGATCTGATGAACACAATTAATGGGCTGGGAAAGACGTTATCAAACCGAGAGATGAATCTCAAAATATTGAGAGCCCTTCCAGACGGTCCATGGACTCCATTCGCTACACTTCTAAGATATTCTGATCTTGATTTTGTTTCTCCTGATCATATATTTTCGAATTAAAAGCTGAAGAGTTCCAGTTTGGTCTACCGCAGAGGAAGCAGAGAGCTGAAGCTGACACTCAAATAGATCATGCCTTTAAAGCATCAGTCGTACAACGGTTTCAACGACTAGCAAACCTGAACCTTCATCAAGCGAATTACAAGAAGGGAGCCTAGCTATACGATACGCGCTGCTTGCGATCAAGTATTAGTAGGAGAAGAAGCGGCATATGAAACTGTCTAGAGTCGTCAGAGACTCAAGGAGTAAGTCTGACTTCTCACCAAAACGCACTCCTGGCTCAAAAACTTCTGAGGAAGGAAATAGGAGGATTTTGCATAGTAGAAAGATAATGAGAGTAGAGAAAGAAGAGTCACCTCGTGCTACAACTACAAAAATCCAGAACACTATCAGTACGATTGTCCTGAGCTTAGTACAACTGAAAGAGCTGCAAGAAAAGCTCAAAGGGAGAAGTTCATCAGGAAGCGACAAGCCTATATCACCGGTGAACTCTCAGACGACTCAGAAGAAGTCGACAATTTCATGGATTCATCTGATAATGAAGCCACCTTCATGGATAAAGAACTTGAAGAAGATACTGAGAAGTGTCTGATGGCAGAAGAAGAGGATGAGGTGCACAGGGACCCATGGTACATGGATAGCGGAGGCTCAAGACACATGACATACCAGAGGAGTCTACTGAATGATTATATCATGGAAGAAGGATCCCGGAGACAACGCAAAAGGCTATACCAGAGGCTATGGAACTCTTAGCATTGGAACCACCACAGTTCCAAGAGTATCATATGTTGAAGGACTTCAACATAATCTTCTCTCTATTAGTCAATTTTGTGATAACTCAAATAGAGTGATTTTTGACACTAGTTTCTGTGATGTTATTGATAAATCTATAGGGAAAACCGTGTTATCAGGTTCGCGCAAAAAGAACATGTACATTGCTGACTGAAACTCAGCAGAACCTGAAGCATGCTTGCTAGAAAAGAATGAAAACAGGACGGGGTGGCTCTGGCACAGAAGACTCAACCATCTTAACTTTAAGACAATAAACAAAGCTTGCTCGAAACGCTCTAGTGAGAGGATTGTCGAATGAAGTGTTCAGCAAAGACACTCAGTGTGAGGCATGCTTGACGGAAAAGCAAACTAAGAAACAAAATCCACCAGTTCCATCACCTTCCACAGATGGAATCATTAAACTCCTCCACATGGACGTGCTCGGACCAGTCTCTCATGTGACGATCAGAGCCAAAAAGTATGCATTAGAGGTCATTGATGACTACTCGCTCAACACATGGGTCATATTTATTGCCATCAAGTCTGGCGTCAAAACAGAGTTGCCTACGCTTCTGAAAAAGCTCAGTATCGAGAAGAACATCGAGATCAGAAAGATTTGTTCAGACAAAGGAACTAAGTTCCTGAATGCGATAGTCAAAGAGTTCTGCGAAAGTGAAGGGATAGATCTTTCTTTTTGTGTTTCATTCATCTTAGACACACCTTCCATCAAGGAAAAAGGACAACATCTGCTAGTTAATCTATTGATATTCTCAACATCTTTTCTCTGGCTAACATCAATCCCTTTCTTACTCTGCTCCCTCCTCTTTTTATACAACTCCATGACTGGGTATTATCAAAATCCTCTTCTGTCTGGGACCTTACCTTCCTCTTTCCCCTCTGCTTAGAAGTACTTGTTTGAAAAATATTCTCAGACACCATATTATGAGTAAATTATTACTCAGTTATGCAGAAACTGTACCTCACTTATACACAATTTTTTCCATCATCAACTTCTAATAGATTATTTCAATTTATGTTTATGCATGTATGAGCATAGAATCATGCTTACCATTAGATAGATCCATTGTTTGATTTATTATGCATGAATATTATTTGACTTATGCATAAAGTAGTCCACCTATATGCATGAAACATATTGACATAGTATACTAAAGGATTCTGTTATTTAAAGTTTATGCATATTTTATGATTCATTCATGCTTATCCATAAATAGTTTTATGCACAAGCCATTCCTCATTGTCCATACTAACAACCTACAGTAGAATGGTATTCTAGAGCCATTATGCATATCATATAACAAATTTATGCATACTTCTTCCTAAACCTATGCATACGCATCTATATTTGTGTATAGTATGCATTCAAATTCACACATATAGTCGTATGCATAACGTTATCTATAGATATGCATAAACGTCAGTTATATTACGCACAAAATCCAGGTACGCAAATATCATTATACAAACATTTTACACCCACTGTACCTGCCTCCGTAGTCTATGCAATCTCCACTAAAAAATAGACCAAATCAGCCAATTCCAAGACACGTAGACCTCACACCATCTGAAAAGAACGTACATGTCATATCATTGAAATGAATTTGCAAAAACTAGGGCTCCATACACCTTGAGCACAAACTAGGGCTTAAGCCCTAAAATCAGTAAATTGTAAGCATTGTCAATGTAAATGTAAAGCAATAAACGCAAATCTTGATGATTATTCTTAAGAAATTACCTAGGTTCTCTGTATAAATATTACCCTAACTCTACTATTTTAATTTCAACACGTCGATCTTAGGAGTGGGAGGGGGAATTGCTTTTCGCACGTCCTAGCAAATCTCTGCAAATTCAGAAAAAGATTTTCGCACATCGCTCTTCAGAGTGGGAGGGGGAACTATTTTTTCCTTCGATCTTCAGAGATGGACGTGGGAAATGTCTTTTATGAGTGGGAAATATTTTGCTTCAAATTTTGAATTGGTGTGGGTAAGAAATTGGTCCATTTTACCCTTTCTCCCCCCCTCCCTTTTTAATTGTAGAAATTGTGTTTAACCTAGTCCATTGATTTGAGCAAATCAATGGACTAGATTTGTTCTCTTATCTCAAAGGGGGATTGGTTCTTAGAAGAACCACCACACACACACACACACACACACACACACACACACACACACATTATACCTTAATTTTGATAATGATGTTTTTTAGGGTTTTTTGATTTTGTTGTTATATTTGTGTTTTGATGTGATTTAGGGTTTCTAAATAGTAATTTATTGATATCTCAGTCTAATTTGTATTATTTGAAGTATAATTTGATTCGGTTTTCCTTTCTTTGGAAGATGGCAATAATGAGGTCGAAAGAAGTTTTAATGATTGTTTTATCTAAAAACGTCTATGTTGTATAGCCCCGTGTGTCCTGTAGAGTTAACACCGTTTGTTGGCCAAAAGTTTTTGAATTTGGAGGATGGTGTTCGATTTTACAAAATATACGCTGGGATTTGTGGTTTGGATGTCCGTTTGAGTACCGTTCGTGTTACCGATCTCATTATCAAGCATAGGTACGTTCTATGCAATCGGGAGGGTTAGGAAATTGGACAATTCTCTAATGTAGTTGAATCGAGTGAGGCTTCTAGTAGTAAGAAAAAGAGAAAGACTCGGTCATCGAAAGCTGGATGTAAAGCACGAGTCATTTTTAAATTGTGTGGGTTGGAAGGTTACGAAATAACTATTGATGTAAAGCACGAGTCATTTTTAATAGGGAACTTCTATACGAGAGCTATAGATGTATAGGATTGGTTGATTCTAGTGATGATTTGTGAGCTGACTTGTTGGTTGATTTGAAGCTTCTGACTGAAAAATATTCGAATCTTACCTTAGGTTCGAAGATAAATAAGTAAGTGTCTATTATGAAATTATGTGTTCTACACGGGTGAATTAAACTTATAGATATGATATTGATGCATCTCTCGATTTTTTTGCAGCGATGGTAGCAGCAAGAAGAAACTAGCTGAAGACTTCTATCGATGTTCTGTTCCGGATTCAGTGTCCGTCTTATCACCCAGCCCAGTTAAGACCAAAGGTAGTGGAAGTCGAATACATAGTAGAAAGGAAGCAGCCGTGCGTAAAGCTAATAAACCCAAAAGGAGATGCAGCAAATGCAAGCAATTGACCAACCATGACGCTCGTAATTGCGACCAACCAGACCTTGAAGATGAATGAACCCATCTCTTTTATCCCCTAATCTTCAGTTGAAATGTGGATTCATTGTATGGATTTAAATAGTTCAGTGTATGGATTTATGTTAATGTTATAATTTGGATTTCACTATTTTTATTTACAGAATATTTATGCATTATGTGCATACGTTTTCAGTGACATGTGCGCATCATAGTAAACATTGAGATGATCGAAACTCAATCAAATGTGCATACATTTTTAAGCAAATGTGCATATACATATTACTAAATGTGCATACAATAATGCTTCATGTTCGACTTTATTCAAAACACTGAATATATATGCACATTAAATGATCATTATATGCACATTAAGTGATCATTATATGCACATTAAGTAATACGAAGATTCTATATTTTTACAGAAGTCTTTGGATTACCATCTGTATATGTGCTGAACATTTATGCACTATGTGCATAAGATTTGAATGATATGTGCGTATGATATTTTTTCATACTAGCGTTTCTTGTAATAACCTAATGTGTGCAGACATTTTTAATTAAATATGCATATACAGCGTATCCAATGTGCATACATAAAGAATAAAGCATGGTTTGCTACTTTCATCAAAACACTTAATGTATGGTTCTAGGCTACAATCCAAAACAACACATTGAACATTCATCAGTTGTTGTCAAAAACCAGAAATCAAAATTCATAAATACAACTCAAACTAACAAAGTCTTTTCCACATTCAAATTTTTCCCAAGGACAGTCTTTTCATAGTATTCCTCGGCCTTTTCTACTATTTCCTCATTCATTTGGTTCACACTCCATGTGATAAGCGCTGTCAGGTATCTCACCCTTAGTACATTGAGTTGCTTCTTTGATTTTGTAGTCAATCCACATTTCCATGACCCGTTGTCTTCGCCTAGGAATGTTTCCATATGCCGCATTGTGAATATTGCACTATCCATCACGTTTTGATGGGATTGTTTTGCATTGCTAAGCTCTACATAATAATGAATTCATTATAAACATACAGTTTGTGTGCATGAAGTTTATGAATAATGTGCATAAACTATATGAAAAATGTGCATAAAAAACAAACCGTGATGTTTGTGCTTGCAAAGAAACGCCTCTGTGTGGAAGTTGATTTCAGACTTTCCTTCCCATTCAACCATCGAGACCACAGATCCACCACTTTGGCCTTACATGTCTTCCTGGTTTTAAACTGAGAAAGTTGTCTTTACATACTTCCACTTCAACACCATCATAGAAGACTATTTCATTCCTGCACAAATTGGCAACAATTTCATTCCTACACAAATTTATTCAGTTTTATCAGAAACTATACTCCTTCGACCCATGGGGAAACCAAACACCTTACGCACATCCTCATCAACTATATATAGTTGTCTACCGTCTAATAATCTTATTACACATTTTCTTGCATCAAACATCCTTACCAACCAATGTGCCATCTTCAAAGGAACTTCACTAATGTTTAATCTCAACAAGAAACCAAAACCTAATTCTTTCACAGCACGTATCTGATTTGTGTTCATTCTTGCAACAGATCTGTAAAGACAAATCGGGCTTGCACGACACACTAAATAAGGGTACTCTTCAACTATACCTATAGATTGTTCTACTTCCGGCGGTGTGCTCTGTAACTTGCCCTTCATTTTCCTATCCACATTCCCCCTTTCAAATATATCTTTCCACGTTTTCTGTTCTTTGAACTGATTTCACCTTTCGAACCACCGACTGAACCCGCTGTCTTTCTCTTGCCAGTCATCTGTTCAAAGATGTGCATACAATGATTAATGAATGTGCATATGAAACACACATGGTGTGCAAGTACACTGTTATATACTAAATTAACATGCTTGTCCCAATACCCCTTATTGTGCATACGAATTACATGTAATGTGCAGAAGAATTATACATTATGTGCATATGAATTAACAAATGTACACAGATACACGCTACAAAAATTGTGCAATTTACCGACAGAATTGCCGACGGAAAAAAATACGGGTCGGCTTACCGACGGATCACCGACGGAATGTGAAACAAAAATTTGCCGACGGATAAATTCCGTCGGGAATTTAACGACGGAAATATCCGTCGTTAAATCTTGAATTTCCGTTTTTTCTTTTATTCTATTTTTGCCTACGGAATATTACGTCGACAAACTTTAATTAAAATTTATTTTTTATATAATTTTTTTTACTGACGAAATTTTCGTACGACAGCACTGATCAGTCCCCTCTTGCCACCTCTTTATGATTGATTTATTTATGTTTTATGTATATATACTGAATATTTGGATTTTATGATTTATATATTTATATTTCCGTTTCGGTTTGCTTTTTGACTTGATTTGAATAGTTATATGTATGTGCTGTGTTGGTTGGTTAAAAAATGCAGGTTGTCGAGAACTGGGTACGAAAAAACAAAAAAAATTATTTAAAAAAAAAAATTCTACCGACGGATTACCGATGGAATTCCGTCAGTAAAGTTCTAAAGTTACCGACGGAAAATTCCGTCGGTAATTTACCGACGAATATATTCCGTCGGTAAAACGTCGGTGTTACGTCGCCGACAGAATATCCGGTGATAGTCTGCCGACGGTACTGTTCCGTCGGCAATCCGTCGGTAAACTTTACCGACGAAATTTTCCGTCGGTAAAATTTACCGACAACGGCTGACCCGACGCCTTTTTTCCGTCGGTATTCCGTCGGTAATATTTTTACCGACGGAATATTACGGTTTACCGACGGAATTTTCCGTCGGTGTACGGTGAATTTCTTGTAGTGACAATGTTTCAAATACAAGTTTGTGTGCATATGAAAAATAAATAATGTGCATGTAAAAACACACGATTCTGCATATGAAATACGCATGGAAAAAATAGAGTCGTCAACCCCCAATTCCAAACCCTAATTTCCTATGAACCCTAATTTTTCACACATACATTCAATTGCTTAAAATTTTTTACCAACCCTAAGTTTACCCAATTCATCGCTCCAAACAAAAATAACACCAAAATACTGTATAAACCCTATAATGTATAAACCAAATATAACAAAATACTGAGTAAACCAAATATAGCAAACTACCTCGAAGATTCTACACACAATAAGTACTCAGCAGTCTTCAAACAGAAGTCCTCGAAGATTCGTCCAAATTTCCTGATTCAGTGTGGATTTTCTTCAGTCCGTCGCCCAAATTTATAAGGAAATGGTTATAAGATTCGACGATTCGCGTCGATTACGAAGTTTAGGAGGGAGTACCTATTAATCTAAGATTTGCGTCTATTAATTGAGGAATGGTTGAACTAATGGGTTGATTTATGAGAGAATCGAAGAAATGAGAGAAGAATTGCTATTTCACAGCAAATCGTCGAATGGAGAGAACGTCTCAAATGAAATGTGTTTCCAAAATTTTGAATGAAAGAATGCTAACAAAATTTCCAATTTACCCTTTTTGCATATTTTGTTATTAAAAAGAATGTTAAAATGGAATAAATTTCTTTCAATCCTACCCATCCATTTCACTAGATCAATGGTTATAAGATGTTCTCTATTCTCTCACTAAGGGGGTGTTCTTGATATAAGGCCCCCATATATATATATATATATATATATATATATATATATATATATATATGGGTTTATCTAGATGCATTGCAGTCCTCCATGATCACACCACTCATATTTTCTCCCAAGTATTTTACACGCCGCAACTGCAGTTCTTCACTTGAGAAATTTTCATATTGTTTAATTCTCTGGCTGCAAAAATTGTCGTTTTAGTTCCTTTGGAGGTATCCTGAATCCTAATTTAATACCCCTGGTTGACTTGTTAATATTTATACACTGGGTATAAAATAGGTTATTTTAATTTAATAGTGTGGCTTTCAGGTTGCTTATGTTTCATTTATTTCCTATAATTCTTATGTAGTAAGAATACTTGAAACTTAGAATTTGAATATGAAGGCTTGAACAAAGAAAACTTAAACTCTAGAACTAGTTTATGTTATCGTGCAAAATCATTGGCTATTAATTCTCTCCTTTGAGCATGAGGATTTTTTTAGGATTAATTCAAATTTTATTTTAGGAAAAAAAAACGTAAGAACTAATCTAACATAGTTGGTAAGAATGTATAGGTGCATAAAGTGTATGTAACATTAAGAGAATTTCAGGAATTTATTTATTTATTGATTCTCCTTAAAATTGCTATTACCGAGAGTTTTTTTTATATATTTATATAATTTTCGATTCACTCTTAATAATCTTTGATAATAAACGGATTACTTAAGAAAATCTAAGTTCATGGATTTTTTTTCCGTATTTTATTAGTTGATGTAAACTTACTTGAAAGGTGATTAGAATTGAATATTCTTCCTTATTAAAGAAAAACTTAGAAAGTCTGTACATGCCATTAAATGGGCAATAGGAACATTAAACTTTTGTTTTTCTTCTTGTTTAGAGCTTTCACGATCGGTGTCAGTTTCGATTAAATTTCCATGGTATGTGCATAATTTAAAAAAAATTGAATTTGAAAAGTGAAACATTTTTGTAATGGTGGAATCAAAGTGAATATCGGATGATTATGCTGATTCTGAAAATTGTTCATTTTATATTTTTTTATATCGTGGCCCAAATGGATATTTATTGTTCTTCATTTATCAATACTATTTACATATATGTGCTGAGCTATGTTCCACGGACACTACAAAAAATACCGCCGTACTGTGTCGGACACGTGTCGGACACAGACACGCTCGGACACGCGCCCGACACGTGTCGGAAACGGGAAAAAAGCGTCCATAATAAAAAATAAAAAATAAAAAAATCGGACACTTCCCGGACACGGCAATTTATGTGTCCGACAAGCACGTGATACGTTTTTTTTTATTTGAACAAGTTTGTTTGACCACTTCTTCACAACGATTCTCAAATTATCGAAACCTTCAATCTTTCACGTTAAATAAACTAAATTAAGTTTTTCAATCAATGGAGTAAACTCTGGTTTGTTACAACCCTAGTATTTTTTATTTAGATTATTATGACTTATGAATTATGATTTTAAGACTAATGTTTATTGTTGTTCTCTACTTATCTTAGTATTTCACATTTTAATCTTTCACTTTAAACAAACTAAATTAAAATTTTCAATCAATGGAGTAAACTCTGGTTTGCTAAAACCCTAATATTTTTTATTTAGATTATTATGACTTATGAATTATGACTTTAAGACTAATGTTTATTGTTGTTATCTACTTATCTTAGTATTTTACATTTTAATCTTTCACTTTAAACAAACTAAATTAAAATTTTCTATCAATGGAGTAAACTCTGGTTTGCTACAACCCTAATATTTTTTATTTAGATTATTATGACTTATGAGTTATGATTTTAGGACTAATGTTTATTGTTGTTATCTACTTATCTTAGTATTTCACATTTTTATCTATGATTATGATTTATGAGTTATGACTTATGTGCTTTGAGTTGATCATTTAATAATATTAGTAATTTAATATTATTTATATCAGCGTCCGTGTCGTGTCCTAAAATTTTTAAAAAATGCCGTATCCCGTGTCCCGTGTCCGTGAAACCTAGGTACTGAGTTATATGTTTAAAATAATTATGTGTTATATGTTAGTTTTTAAGACAATAAGTGAAATGCATACATGACGCATAAATTATTAAGTCAAGTTTTGTTATAGGACAAGCGCACAAGGCTTAAAAACATGATATACATCTTTCATCCACTCAAAAGGTTAATGTGGGGTTTTTCTTTTATCCTTATTATACATTATACAGTTTTTCTCATGTGTTATTCAGTACAGGCAGAGCCTTCAGGCTATTCACGCAGTAAAACTTTTGGGTTACGTCTACGGGGAATTCACGTAGTAAAACGTTCGGATTAGCCCTCGGGCATTCACGCAGTAAAATCTTCGGGTTAAGCCTCCGGGATAGCATGTCTAATCTCTCATGTTAAATTCTTTATAGTTTATAATTTGGATAATGTTTAACCTCATTGAGTCGTCGTACTCACCTCCCTTATATTTTCATATTTTTAGATCATGGTCCTGGAAATTCTTGAAGTGGCGGATGATGATGGTCACACATGAAAGGATTTGTGGAAACTCTTTTATCGTATTTTGTAGGGATATGAGTCAGTAGTCAAAGAAGACCATTGTTAGGGGGATACGTAGGATATGACTTAGTAGATGTTTTTGCATAGCTCATATAATAAAGGGAAATTGTAAAATATGTAGAGACTACTTACAGAAGAGATTGTAAGTATGAGTCAATGATTTTTGGGGAAAATTGTAGGGATACTAAGTTGTATTGTTATGAGGAATTGAAGATCCAAAAATCCCTATCCTAACCCCTGAGTGTGTGATGAACCGACGTGATGTAATATGCTAGACTTGCGTTGATCTTTCTAGATTATTTTGTCTAAGTCCTGTAAGGGGTTAATTGTTGAATTGAACTTAAGTAGAGAAGTTAAAGTTCCAGAACCCCAAGTCATCAGTTCAGTAGAGTTCAGTAGTCTTCAAAGTTAGTTGCTGGAAGCACTCAGTAGAAGATCACTCTTCAGCCGACTCAGAGAGAAGATTCAGTACGATCATCCTTGATCTACTGAATGAGATAAGAGCTCAGTTGATTGTCTTCGAGTCAGAAGCTGAAAGCACTCTTCTGATTATTCTTCAGCTAACTCAAACAGAAGACTCAGTACGATCAGCCTTGATCTACTGAAGGAGCTGCAACTCAGTTGCAGACAGTACGAGGAAAATCGACAGCCTGACCTTGATCAGTCGTATGTTAGCAGAGGAAGACATAGGTTTTATCTAAAACATGTCAATTATACCCTTAAGTGCAATTGATTTGTTTTGTAAGTGCAATTCGCTATTTTTAATCTCAAATTAAATTTGGATCGTCCATTTATTAAATTAAATGCCTAGGATTTATTCACACATTCACACTCTAGAGGGTTGTTCACACCAAAACTGCTCCATATATATATATATTGTTGGGTGATGATTCTATCCTCAGCACTGTTTCACTCAGTGGGAAATGATTCTATCTTCTATACTGAACCAAGCTCAGTAGCCTATGTGCTCTGAACTGTTGAGAAGATTTGAAGATCCCAAAACCCTATCTGATTGGTGAACCATTCCGTTGTATATGTTGTTTGTCTCTGAGGTTTCAGACTCAGTAGACACTCTGCTCTGGTCAAGGCGCTCAGTAGCTTATCTGCCTCAGCACCAGTGAAGAAGACTCAGTGATCTTGGACTCGGCGGGAGCAAGATATGCGAGAGAGTCGATCGAACCGAACTCGGCAGAGTAGTTCATCGAACTCGAGCTGATCTTCGATAGACTTATCTCATTGTCTATCTACCGAATACAAGGTCAGACTCAACATCGGCAGATAGTCTTCAGGACTGTCAGAATCTTTTGAAAGACAATTAGCATTGTCTTATACGAGGATGAGAGAAGTCAGTTTCAGTTTGTCTCGAAGTCTGTGCTGTCTCAACCGCTCTATCCACCTCGACAAATGACAAACATACACGTGTCATCCTACCTACTAAAGCTGCAAGTCAACACTTCCCGAAAAAGGAGGAAAAGGCACTGTTACCTACGTCAAAAAGAGCCGTTTGCTACCAAAAAGAGAGAGAGAGAAGAAGATCGTCTCCAACGGATCTTTCTCAATCTCTTCTCTATAAATAGAGGGATCATTCAAGATTTGAAGTTAACGAGTGGATAAGCTTAAACGACGAAAACATCCAGAAAGCATTCAACCGAGCGAATTCCAAAAGCCTAGTCTTCCGCAAGAATCGAAAGAGTTATCTCCGGCGAAAGACTACCTCTAAGCTCATAAGGGAACCAAGCTGAACCGACAACAAAACATCTAGTATCCAAGCGACGTGACACGAACTTATAGCTAAACCTCAGCTGTTCGTCGCTCTAGAAGCTACATTCTTGTTCCCATCCCTCTAACCCTATGCTCAACCGATATATCCATAGCTTAGACGAAGGAGTTCACTTTTGAACCCAATCCTTATTGTATAAGGACTCCTTCACTGTTGGAGAAGTTTGTCAAACACTTTAAGTTTGATAGAAGTGTAAACTGGGACTTGCTCAGTATAATCCCCAAGCCAAGGCTTTGTCCTGTGCACAAGCTGACTGAGACTAACTCAGTATAATAAATAGCCTCCTGATCTATCGGGACAGTGGACGTAGGATTTGAGCGATATCCGAACCACTTTAAAAATCTCTGTGTCATTTACTTACTGTTACATTGATTTTACTGTGCATACTGAACATCTTATTTAAAATCAATCAACTGTCTAAGCATACTGAACTGAATATCTGCTGAACTGAGACTTTCATAAAACGTTTTCACCACTCTAACCGATTTGGGGCCTACACACATTTCCGCACGCCGAACTCTTCCGTAGATACTGAATTTCGACTCGATCGGCTAGCGAGGTCTCGGTAGAGTCGGACTCTTTGCCGCACACGATTCGGAAACATTTGTTTGGTCTCGCCTGAACTCAGTTTGATCGTACACCATCCTGAATAGGACTGTTCGTGTTCGAAGTTGAGAAATCGAATCAGGTGTATTCACCCCCCCCCCCTCTACACCTGACCGTACACTCGGGACCAACAATTGGTATCAGAGCAGGAGTTCCTTAAGACTCTTGTCACTTTGAGACTGGTCTATTCGAACGGATCCGGAGGAAAACGTTTTTCACTGCATATCACTCTACATTCATATCAATATTTTTCTTGGCTGATATGTCAGGTATAAGAATGGTACCCATGTTCTCGGTGGAGAATTATGGAGTATGGCGAGTAAGAATGGAAGCACATCTGACATCCCTCCATGACAGTATGACTGAAGTGCTTGAAGATGGACCTATCGTTCCCATGATCGATAGTGTTGTAACTCAAACTGAAGGAGGAGGAATGGTGACTGGGAAGAAGATCCCTAAAGATAGAAGTCTCTTCACTCCTGAAGAGAAGAAGCTTCACAATCTAGACCGAGTCGCCAGGAATGTCATACTAACCACTCTTAGCTATTCTTATCTTGGCAGGGTTCAGGAATGCAAGACTGCAAAAGAACTCTGGGACGCCCTAGCGCTACTGAGTCGGGGGACTCAGAAGATTAAAGCTAACAAGTTAGCGCTAGAACTCCAAAAGCTGGAAAGCTTGTCTCTCATGCCTGGTGACAAAATCGAAGATCTGAACGTCAGATTTACCAATCTGATGAACTCAATCAACGGGCTGGGAAAGACATTCTGCAACCGAGAAATGAATCTAAAGATACTGAGGGCACTGCCGAACGGACACTGGACACCTTTTGCCACTCTATTGCGACATTCTGATTTAGATGTTGTCTCTCCTGACCATATCTTTTCAGAATTACAGGCAGAGGAGTGTGAGTTCGACAGACCTCAAAGAAAGCTGAGAGCTGAAGCTGACACAAAGATCTACCATGCTTTCAAAGCAACAGTCAACACAGCATCTCCCGTGACGAGCAAGACGATGAGTAAGACTGAGCCTTCACTCAATGATCTACAAGAAGGAAGTCTCGCTCAGAAGTATGCGCTGCTCGCTGTAAAGTATCATAAGGAGAAAGAGAGGCGTAGAAAGCTGACTAAAGCGTACCGAGACACAAAAGGTAAGTCAGAATATACACCAAAACGCTCTCCTGACTCACAATCTTCTGAATGCAGAAAGAAAGATGACTCAGCACCCTCAAGGGATAGTGCAACCAAAGAAGAAAAAGTCATCACTTGCTACAACTGCAAAAAGCCGGGACATTATCAATATGATTGTCCTGAGCTCAGTAGTGCTGAACGCGCAGCACGTAAGGCAAGGAGAGAGAAATTCGCCCAGAAATGACAATCCTACTTAGCTGGTGAAATCTCAGACGACTCAGAAGAGGTCGACTCCTTTATGGATTCATCGGATGATGATGCAGCTTTCATGGCCCTAGAGCTTGAAGCTGAAGAAACAACTGAAAAGTGCCTAATGGCAGGCGAAGAGGATGAGGTAAATTCTCATGAACCAGTCAACTCCTCTTCACACTGCACACACGACACTGTTTCAGGTGCAGATGGGAATTTGGACATCACAACCGCATATGAAGATCTACTAGATGAACAAATTCAAATGAGTCTGCAGCTCAGCAAGACTCTTCAGGAGTTGGATACCCTGAAAGTGGAGAATCAGAGACTTTCTCAGGAGAGTCAGGTTGCTACTGAGGCCGAAGGACTTGTGTTGAGACTCAGGGAGGAGATAAACTCTCTGATGGCCAAGTCTAAGCATCAAGAAGATCGGATTTCAGTTTTGACCCCATGACTTGACTCAGAAAGATACTGAACTGAGTCTGCTGAAGCAAAAACTGTCAGGACTTCAGACCGAACATGATGCACTGAAGAAAAGTGATGATGTCTGGAGGAGCCTGATGACTGAGAGGTACATGGGCGCTGAAAAGAAATTGGAGGCTATGCTAGCAAGCAACAAGCCAAAGCACTGCAAGGAAGGACTTGGATTCAGCCAGGGAGCTTCCTCGTCTGCCCCAGTACACTCCGAAGGATGGCTTGCTGATAGGTTTGTTCGAGGAAAGACCATCAATGCTGATATACTGAACCCCCTCGCAAAGAACAAACAAAAGATGAAAGCACCTCATCCTACTCGGCAAAGATTCGACCAAGAGATCAAAGCCAAAGTACCCCGGTTCGGCCAAGGGGGGGAACCAAAGAAATCAAAATTGGCCGATCAGTATGGACCTCCAAAGTTGACACATCCAGCTCAGTATAGGTCATATTATTATGAACCTATAGTCAGAAGAGGATCCAAAAGTCAGAAGAAACAGAAAGCCGCACAGAAGGCAAAGGTCAGCAGTCCACCAGCTCAGAAAATTAGGACTCCTGAACCTCAGAAGCCTCAGAAGTCACCTATGACCAGTCCAGTGGTCAGATATGTTGACTCTAGTGGAAAGAAGATGTCTGAAACCACCAGGGTTGTTAGACAAATTTGGGTTATTAAAACTAACATCTAAGGACCCAAAATAAAAAATAAAGGGTACCTGAATATAATTCTGTTTTACAGGTGCGCAGAGACCCATGGTATGTGGACAGCGGATGCTCAAGACATATGACATACCAAAGGAGTCTACTGAAGAATTATATCACTGAAGAAGGACCCAGAATTGAGTTCGGAGACAATGCAAAAGGCTATACGAGAGGATACGGCACACTCAGCATAGGAACTGCCAACGTTCCTAGAGTATCCTATGTTGAAGGACTTCAGCATAACCTTCTCTCTGTTAGTCAATTTTGTGATAACTCAAATAGAGTGGTATTTGACGCTGGTTTCTGTGATGTTATTGATAAATCTACAGGGGAAAACGGTGTTATCGGGTTCGCGAGAAAGAACATATATGTTCTTGGCCGGAACTCAGTTGAACCTCGAAGCTTGTCTGTTGGCAAAGAATGATAATCGAACGGGGTGGCTATGGCATAGAAGACTCAGCCATCTCAACTTCAAGACGCTCAACAAACTAGCAAGAGACACTCTAGCAAGGGGACTGCCGAATGAAATATTCAGCAAAGACACTCAGTGTGAAGCATGTCTGAAGGGAAAGAAAACAAAGAATCAAAATCCAACAGTGCCATCTCCTTCCACTGATGGAATCTTTCAGCTGCTACATATGGATTTGTTCGGTCCAGTCTCTCCAGTGAAAATCAGAGGCAAGAAGTATGCTTTAGTGGTCATAGATGACTACTCGCGCTACACATGGGTCATATTTATTGCCAACAAGTCTGACGTCAAAACAGAGTTACCAAAGCTTCTGAAAAAGCTCAGTGTCGAGAAGAACACCAAGATCAGAAAAATACGTTCAGAACAGAGGAACTGAGTTCCTTAATTCCATGGTAAAGGAGTTCTGCGAAGCAGAAGGAATAGAGCATGAGACATCGGCTGCCCGCACACCTCAGCAAAATGGAGTTGCTGAACGAAAGAACAGAACTCTCAAAGAAGCAGCTAGAACTCTACTCGCAGATTCAGGACTCCCATCCAAATTTTGGGCAGAAGCAACGGATACTACGTGTTACACTCAGAATAGATCTCTACTGACAAAGTAGCAAAAGAGGACACCATATGAACTATGGAACGGCAGGAAGCCTTCTCTATCTTATTTCCATATCTTTGGTTGTTCATGCTTTATCCACAATAATGGGAAAGATCAGCTGAAGACTTTTGATAGCAAGTCAGATCAGGGAGTATTCTTAGGATACTCTCGGGTCAGCAAAGCTTTCAGAGTATTCAACTATCGGACTCTTTGCGTGGAGGAAAGCCCTCATGTTGTTTTTAACGAGTTTGTTACTGAAGACAGGAGCAATAACTCAAATTCTGAATCTGAGGACATCAGTAGACAGCTACAGGATCTAAGCCTAAAGGACAAACCTGAAAAGATCCAGCTATGTTGGGATGATGATTCAGACGAAGAAACTGAAGACAAATCTACTGAATCTCAACCAGCAGAGCAAGTAGCTGAGCAGATTGATTCTCCCGAACAGAATCAATCCCAGGTAACTCAGGTCGATGAGGAAACCGAAGAGGTAACTGAGAACACTACTGAGAATAACAACTCAGGGGGAACATCTAGTAATGTTCCTGAGCTGAATGCCCCTGAACCTGGTGACTCAGTAGACCATACTCTTATCACTGAAATTCTTCAATCTCAGAATAGTACAACTGAAATGCCTAACTCACCTACTATCTGTGTTGAACAAATTTCAGATGAAGAGCTGAAACTTCGTAGATCGTGGCTCGATGCTCACACTGCTGATCTAATCATTGGAGATCCCTCAGCTAATGTCAAGACAAGATCCATATTCTGTCAAGGAGAAAGCGCATTATTTTCCTGCTTCTTGTCTACTTAAGAGCCTCAGACCATTGAGGATGCATTAGAGGACGCTGACTGGATCATAGCTATGCAGGAGGAGCTGAATCAGTTTACGAGAAACGAAGTGTGGGAGCTTGTAGATAGACCCCATCATCAACATGTCATTGGAACCAAATGGGTCTTCAAAAACAAGCGAGATGAAAACAACGTTATAGTCAGGAACAAAGCAACGCTCGTGGCTAAAGGCTACTGTCAAGCTGAAGGAATAGATTTCAATGAAACTTTCGCTCCAGTTGCAAGATTGGAGGCAATTAGACTATTCCTAGCCTACGCAACACATCAAAGATTCAGAGTTTATCAAATGGATGTGAAGTCTGCGTTCCTGAATGGCGTGCTGACAGAAGAAGTCTATGTGGAACAACCGCCCGGCTTTCAGCAGGGACATCAAGTATATAGACTCAGAAAGGCTCGGTATGGGTTAAAACAAGCACCCAGGGCTTGGTACGATACCCTATCTGAGTTTCTTCTTCAGAAAGGTTTTCAGAAAGGCATAGTAGACCGCACTCTATTCAGCATTCGACTGGAAGAAGATTTATTACTTGTGCAGATCTACGTGGATGACATCATATTCGGATCAAAGAATGTCATCATGTGTCAACAATTTGAAAAGATGATGAAGGATAAGTTCGAGATGCAATGATGGGAGAAATGAACTACTTCCTTGATTTTCAAGTCAAGCAATCTGAAAAGGGAACGTTCATAAACCAAGGCAAATACACTCGAGACCTCATCAAAAGATTCGGCTGCACATCCGGCAAATCTATCAAGATCCCGATGAATACGAATATGAAGATAGATCTTGATAAAGAGGGAGTATCAGTAGACCAAACCGAATATCGTGCTATAATTGGTTCATTATTATATTTAACAGCTACTCGTCCTGACATAACTTATGTTGTAGGTGTCTGTGCTCGATTTCAGGCGAATCCGAAGCGAGCCATATGGACTCCAGCAAAGAAGATTCTCCGCTATCTCCGAGGAACACCGACATGGGTTTATGGTATCCGAGTTGATGATAATATTGAACTAATCGGCTATTTTGATGCCTGATTATGCGGGATGTAGAATTGACCGAAAATCAACTTCGGGAACATGTCAGTTCCTTGGCAGCAAACCGATCTCATGGTTTTCAAAGAAACAGCACTCGGTAGCTACGTCGACTACCGAAGCCGAATACATGGCTGCCGGAAGTTGTTGCGCCCAAATCCTTTGGGCCGAGACAAAGATGAGAGACTATGACGTCATTCGGAATGAAGTGCCGATCTTCTCGCGATAGTACCGGTGCCATTGCAATCACTCGGAATCCCGTACTACACACGAGATGCAAGCACGTGGACATCGGACATCACTTCATTCGTGACCATGTCGAAAAGAAGGATATCAGGAATGGAAAAGATCCATACCGACAAGCAACGGGCCGACATACCGACCAAACCTCTAGCCGAATCCGGATTCGGAGAACTTTCGAGTAGAGCTAGGTCTGCTGGACCCTACCGACCCCGGTCAGAAAAAGGTTTCGGGGAGAGGACCATTTCGGTCGGGGGGAATGTTCACTCTCGCATCGAATGTATTCGACGTAGAGATTCGAAACCATCTACACGAGGTATCGCTGACTACTATGTTCGCTGACGAGGTTTGCGTAGCTCTACTCGATAGTAATTTATATAACAGTACCTTGCATTTATGACAAAGATTCAGCATGATATTAATATCTCTTGGTTTGTCTTTATTATTAACGAATCTCATTTAATGCACGACATTCCATACATAAGCTTGCTGAACTCTGCGCGCATTTAATGCATGTCTTTTCACAGTTACTACTTAGGCTATTTTACAACTGGCTTTGAATTAGGCGGCATATGTGATCATTACCTATAATATATCTTCTAATCTTGACCGTCCATTCTATAAAGCAGTTTAATCATCACCTTTGATCAAATAACTGTTCATCTTCACGTTTGATATATATATTTGATCATATCTTCTCAAACCGCCATTAGCATACTTCAAATCTTTCAAGTCCGAAAAATCCGAGATTTGCAAAAGCAATCCTTACTTGCAACTTCATCTTCATATCTTATCTCGATTTTATTGGTATGCCTATGAGAACTGTTACTGTATTCTCTTTATTTTTTTTTCAGTATCACTACAGAAGCACTATTCTAACTAAGAATCGATACTGATAAATCTCTTGTAACAGGTACTATGGCGGGTATTTTTGTAGATACCCCTGACAACATGGAGGAGATCCTCGGCAAAGGCCGTGTGCAGTGCGAACCCGGTCATGGAATTCGATGCTTGCGAGCTCGAATACATGGATGAAGGCTTTACATACCTCAGAGGATCTGGTCTGGAAGAATTTCTATCGAGGAAGCCCACTTACTTCCTTCCTCGACAAGTGGCAGAGATATATCTGAACTCTGATTCCGTCGGAGGAGATATTGTGGCGAGTTTCGCTATTCACGCTATTGGCGATGCGTCGAAGATTCTGAAGCGGATATCGATCAAGCAAGCACTAAAGAAGAGCTTCAATCTTCCATCTGAAGGCATCAGTACTATAGGCTATAACGACGACTCAATAGACGAATACCTGACGGTATTCTGTGGCAAGCCTACAACATTCAGAGCAGCCTTCCCGAAGAACGCAATGCTACCACAGTTCAGAGCATTGGCCTACATCGTCACGCAGTTGCTGACGAGCCAAGCTGGCTCCTTCGATCAGGTCTCTCGACCTAAGATCCACTTGATGATGGCAATTTATGATTGTGCCAAGGTCAACTGGACCGAGTTCTTCATTCGGGAATTTATGGCTCAAGCAGCCAAGTTTG
The DNA here is from genome assembly GCA_028984105.1 of Lavandula angustifolia. Classification (NCBI taxonomy): domain Eukaryota; kingdom Viridiplantae; phylum Streptophyta; class Magnoliopsida; order Lamiales; family Lamiaceae; genus Lavandula; species Lavandula angustifolia. Next base: position 8,165,127 of record CM054819.1, on the reverse strand, counting down.
ACAAGCCCACGCGTACGCTGAGCGCAAAAGGCAAATTACTTTATGGGCTAAAGCTGTCAGTTATGATTGAAGACTTCTGTGGCTCTGAGAAGATCACCTATGACGACAAGGAGTACTTCAACATAAAGAAAGTTCGGTTTCACAACAGGACTGCGGCTCTTCAGCAAATCGGGTCAGGCCCCTCAGCCGTGTCTCAGCAGACTGAGTCTCAGAAGGCTACTCCAACGAAAAGGAGAACGCCTCCAGCAAAAACCCCAAAGGCACCGGCTAAGAAACTGAGGAAAGCCGGCGATGTGCCTGCCGAACCCGAAGCCCCCTGGCCGAACGGGCCACTCAAGCAAACTACTCGGCCCCGCAGGCCGATAGATGAATCGAGTCTTCGAGAAGACTTAATCGGTGGAGAAGGGAGTCTCCACCGAAGAACCAATAGAGATGGAACAAGGGGAGGCTACCGAAGCTCACGGTGAAGAAATTCAACGCCTTGATAGCCCCCTCGCAGTTCCTCCACTCGGCAGATGCGCCACCTCGCCGAGACTCGGGACGTCTCCAATTGACTTGGAATCCGAGACGGCGTCGAAGAAGAAACAATCGGGATGGAAGCGTCGGTGATTCTATCCCAGAGCATCCCGAGAAATTCTTCAACTAATTCCCGAGCTTGCCGACTACTCGGACACTGTTGCAAATTGCCAAATCAGCAAGGCTCCACATGTTGCTGCGACATCAGGAGTGGCCTCGTCTACAACGCTTAGTTCTTCACTACTCCTGTCAGCAGCTTCATGAAGAAGAACTGAGACTGGGAGAACAGATAGGCTCTTCTGAGCCTGAAGACCTCGGTTCAATGGACAATCGAGGGGCTGCGATGCCGGCTATGATACATGATCGACGGCTTGCCTCCGGCCCGCCAAGACCCTCGGATGGGTCAGACCATGACGACCCACCCAGTGATTCAGGCCCTGGAAAGTCTGATGAGGGAGATCCCCAGGACAAGGATACACATACTGAAGAAGCTCCGCGTCCGCCCAGTATCCTTGGACCTGCGAAGTCGACGGCAGGTACCTCAGCATCCACAGAGCCCGCTCAGCTCTTGTTGAAATCTGCATTCGAGGTAGCGCCCAGCCCGCATCGTCGACGTTCCAAGTATGTGGCGAAGGCTATTAAAAGCCAAGGCACTCAGAACCGTGCCCTCGCCAAGGCAGTCCACAACGTGTGGAAGAAGACCGCTGAAGCCACCGCTCCGAGCTTCGGGGCTGAAATCCTCTATGTCCCAATCGGCCGCCCCGATGTCTCGCCATTGTCACTCAAGCACTGGCTCAGCAGCAAGACAAATTTGAATCTCATCTCAGGATCTTTCAGGAGAGCCAAGCCGAACTACTTGAGGAATTTCAGGCTTCCAAATTGGCTCATACCGAAGCTATTCTTGAACAATCCCGGTGCCACAAACATAAGACTTGATAATATTCAACCGGTCCTGGAGGATAAGATCTCACGAGAAGCTGAATGATTTTAAGGCTGCAATGAACTCTCCTACAAGTAATACAATGAAGCTCGACTTCGAGAGGAACGAGCTGCATGAGGCACCGAGCAGACTTTAAGGATCAAATCCGGCCATTGTCAACCTCCTTCAACGACCTTCAAAGAAAAGGTACTTATCCCTACCCCGGCTGCTATTGATGATGCCAAAAGGGGGAAAGTAAAAGAGGGAAGGAAAAGAGTACCGAGCCAGCAAAAGGCAAGAAACAGAGTACTGAGAAGCCTACTCCTACAAAAATCACAAAATCTACAAAATCTTCTAAGGGGGAAGCTACACTGAAGTCATCTCAGACTCAGACTCAGACGGGTGAGGCCCAGGGTGTCCCAACTGCGAGCACAGCTGAGACCGGCCCAAGTGGCTCAGGATCCCAGGCTACTCATGCAACCCAGACTCCTACTGATATCATCAAGGAGGTTGCAGAGTATGCTGAACAGAAAGAGGACTCAGATGATGAAGAAGAGGTTCCTCTACCTCCACCTGTTCAGGGAAAAGGTAAGAAAGTAATGGATCTCCCGACCCCTCCAGCAAAGAAGAAAACCAAGAGATATATTTTACGCTAAGGAGGAGGCTCGAGATAGCGGGCCGATGAGAAGCTCGCTAGGGAGATTGCCGATGCTTTGAAGCCGCCAACAAGCCAAAGTCTAAGCTCTGCTAAAGGAAAGACAAAGGCACCAAGCACGCGGTGGAAAGAAGAAAGCGCTCGCTAGGTTGCCTCCCGTAAAACTCGGAATCGAGGATGATGAAGATAGGGAGAGGCAACAACAACAAAGAAAAAGGCACTCAGCAAGCAAGGTACGTCCAAAAACAAATCCAGTACCTCTGCTGACTCTGAACAAGCTCCTCAGAAGCCTCAAGAGCAAGATGCAGAAATTGAAGCAATATTCGCTCAGATGGAGAGATATCTCTACCGAGGAGAGGAAGCTAGACAGTTAGAGGCTGCCAGGCAGAGGATACATTTGGCAGACCTCGAGGCACTCAGAATTCGTACTGAGCAAGAGGCCAGGCTGAGAGTTCCTTCGAAAGCTGACATTCCTTACCGATACAGAAGGTTCAGGAAGCCAACTGATCTGAAAACTCATAGATGGCCGAGATCAGACGAATGGATGCCTATTCAGTTCAATCAGAGATGGGAATCGGCCAAGATTGAGTTTATCAAGAGAAATTATTTCTGGAGATTCTGGCCTGAAATGTCTAAGGCTGATGCCTACGTCGAGTGGATGGCTGTTGCTGAACCTGATCTTTACCCATATTTGCACAGAGCCGTAACTGAAGGGGTAGTAGTCAGCGTTCCTGAAGCAAGAATCATTCCTCCACCCAGAAGACAAGACGACTCAGTCCATCTCGGAGTGATTGAACAAGAAGTGAAGAATGCTGCGATGCACAGAGGTCTAGAACAAGATGATCCAGCAGACTTCGCTGAATACTTGAACCTGAGGAAGAACACGTTCAGAATGTATGGAGTCCCACTGCCTGAAGATCAATCTCAAGGTTTCATGAATAGGATTCAGCAGTTTAAGGGTTCTCCTCCTTAGTTCTCTTCTTAGCTTAACAAGATTTGTATTGTACTTAACTGACTATCATATATATACAATCTGCTTTTTGGCTTTGACAACTACTTGTTGTCTAAATAGCCGTGTTTGCTTTATGCTTTAACACTCAAAATCACTGAAGTGATTACTGACACACACACACTTTGTTTATTTACTTGTCAGTTTTTGCTCGGTTAGATTTCTGATAGACTAGACTTTCATAGAGTTATTATTTCTCATAAGGGAAATTGTTGCATGGGGAAATTGTTGTAAAGGGGGAAATTGTTCTGCTCTGTCTCCCTCAGTAGTCTAGCACTTACCAGACAACTCCACTGATCCTTCTTGTAATTATGTAAGGAGCTCTGTTCCTGAGTAAGTTAGTGTTTAGCATAGATGATAGGTTTTGGCATCATCAAATAGGGGGAAATTGTTGGGTGATGATTCTATCCTCAGCACTGTTTCACTCAGTGGGAAATGATTCTATCTTCTATACTGAACCAAGCTCAGTAGCTTATGTGCTCTGAACTGTTGAGAAGATTTGAAGATCCCAAAACCCTATCTGATTGGTGAACCATTCTGTTGTATATGTTGTTTGTCTACGAGGTTTCGGACTCGGTAGACACTCTGCTCCGGTCAAGGCGCTCGCAGCTTATCCGCCTCGGCACCGGTGAAGAAGACTCGGTGATCTTGGACTCAACGAGAGCAAAGATATGCGAGAGAGTCGATCGAACCGAACTCGGCGAGGAGTAGTTCATCGAACTCGTAGCTGATCTTCGATAGACTTATCTCGATTGTCTATCTACGAATACAAGGTCGGACTCAAGATCGGCGGATAGTCTTCGGGGATCGGAATCTTTTGAAAGACAATCAGCATTGTCATATACGAGGATGAGAGAAGTCAGCTTCAGTTTGTCTCGAAGTCTGTGCTGTCTCAACCGCTCTATCCACCTCGACAAATGACAAACATACACGTGTCATCCTACCTACTAAAGCTGCAAGTCAACACTTCCCGAAAAAGGAGGAAAAGGCACTGTTACCTACGTCAAAAAGATCCGTTTGCTACCAAAAAGAGAGAGAGAGAAGAAGATCGTCTCCAACGGATCTTTCTCAATCTCTTCTCTATAAATAGAGGGATCATTCAAGATTTGAAGTTAACGAGTGCATAAGCTTAAACGACGAAAACATCCAGAAAGCATTCAACCGAGCGAATTCCAAAAGCCTAGTCTTCCGCAAGAATCGAAAGAGTTATCTCCGGCGAAAGACTACCTCTAAGCTCATAAGGGAACCAAGCTGAACCGACAACAAAGCATCTATTATCCAAGCGACGTGACACGAACTTATAGCTAAACCTCAGCTGTTCATCGCTCTAGAAGCTACATTCTTGTTCCCATCCCTCTAACCCTAAGCTCAACCGATATATCCATAGCTTAGACGAAGGAGTTCACTTTTGAACCCAATCCTTATTGTATAAGGACTCCTTCACTGTTGGAGAAGTTTGTCAAACACTTTAAGTTTGATAGAAGTGTAAACTGGGACTTGCTCAGTATAATCCCCAAGCCACGGCTTTGTCCTGTGCACAAGCTGACTGAGACTAACTCAGTATAATAAATAGCCTCCTGATCTATCGGGACAGTGGACGTAGGATTTGAGCGATATCCGAACCACTTTAAAAATCTCTGTGTTGTTTACTTACTGTTACATTGATTTTACTGTGCATACTGAACATCTTATTTAAAATCAATCAACTGTCTCAGCCTACTGAACTGAATATCTGCTGAACTGAGACTTTCATAAAACGTTTTCACCACTCAACTGATTTGGGCCTACACACATTTCCGCACGCTGAACTCTTACTGTAGATACTGAATTTCTGACTCAGTCAACTAGCAGGTCTCAGTAGAGTCAGACTCTTTGCCGCACACGATTCGTAAGCATTGTTTGGTCCGCCGAACTGTTTGATCGAGACACCATCCTGAATAGGACTGTTCGTGTTCGAAGTTGAGAAATCGAATCAGGTGTATTCACCCCCCCCTCTACACCTGACCGTACACTCGGGACCAACATATATATATATATATATATCACGCGAGAAATAAGAACCATGTACAATCATATATGGTTTATGCATAGTCCTTATATTTTTATGCAAAAAATATGTAATTTTACATTATGTATAATTCTTATATGTTTATGCATAAAACATAAAAGGATAATGCATGGTTTGTATTTCTCACGTTAATTGTGGGTTCTCACCAGATACACACCCTATATATATATATACAAATTTTTTTCTTCTTCTTCTCATCGACTCCAATCTAAGGAATAGTTTTTTTTTAATTTAATTTTTAAAAACCAACTATATTACAGAACTTGTAACAGTGTCCAATTTTTATTCTCAAGAAAGTGTAATTACTAATTTCATGTAATTCTAAAATATTAAAATAAACCTATAACATGCAAAAAATAATATTTTAAAAATATTAGGCATGATATTATAATATTACCCTTATTTAAACCATAATTAATAGAGGAAAGTTCAAATGTGAACAACATGTTGCCATGTAAACAAATCTATATCTTTAAGCATCTTTTGTGGCTTAGGTAGTAACTACTTTATAGGATATGGATTGGGAGCGTAGATAATTGTAACCATATACGTATAAAATGACCGGAATAGAATGCAAATCCTAGGGTCAGGTTTTATTTTTTAATTTAAATTACCGAACTGCACTTACAATGTATTGCTACTGCACTTAAAAGATAATTAATAATTTTATATTTAAATAAAGATATTCATAATCTAATCTAAATAATTATATTCATAACTGCATCTTCATTTACGCTAATATTTTTATACAAATTTAACAACTGCTCTGTAGATTTATCTTTGTTAAGTCGAAAGAGATTTCGTTAATCTTCATATTAAATGATGATTTGTTCATTTATATTGTTTAGATGATTTAAGATATGATTATAAACTTAGGATGAAGCACAAGGTTTTGTAAGTGCAGTTCGTAATGAATATAAGTCCAGTTTATAACAATTATAGGTGCAGTTTGCAACTGTATAATTGCATTTTGTATTATGACAAATACATTTTTAAATTACCTAGTATAATCACCAATTATTAGTAGTCTAGTATAGTCACCAACTACTAGTATAATAACCAAATACTATTATTATAAGTGTAGTTCGTAAGTATTATAAGTGCAGTTCGTAAGCATTATGACTGCCATTTGCAAGCAATCATGGGGTTTGGAAAATGTGAGCGTTCCGAAGGAATGCTAGCATTTTTAAACCAATATGCGTCGCTAGGGTTTATCCTTCCCCTAAAAGGTATATCATAATCACCAAGTACTAGTATAATCACTAAATACAAGTATTGTAAGTGTATTTCGTAATTATTATAACTGCAATTGTAACAAATATAAATGCAGTTCGTTAGTGTTATAAGTGCAGTTCGTAAGTATTATTAGTGCAGTTTGTAAGTAGTACAAACTGCAATTACATTACCTTGCAAACTGCACTTATATTTGTTACGAACTGCACTTATAATACTTATAAACTACACTTAAAATATTGGTATTTATTGAATATGTTGGAAGATGATTCAGTAGTTGATTTGGTTGATCCCAAAACCCTATTCTGATTGGTGAACTATTCCTTTGTAAAAGTTCACATTTGTCTTTGAGTGTTTCGGACTCAGTAGACTTGCCATCAACATGGTCCGGCTCAGAAGATCCGTCTGCTATCCCTCAGTAGACCATCTGCCGCAGTGCCATGGAGTGAAGATTCAGTATGGCTGGACTCAGCAGGAGCAACATACTGAAAGGTGTTCAGGAATTAGTAGATCTAGACTCGGCAGAAGTAGTTTACTAAACTTAGAGTCTTGGCCCCCAGCAGTGTTGGACTCAACAGGAGCAACATACTGAACCTTTTGGTCAGACTCAGCAACGGCCTGTCAGTTGCTTTAACTGACAGTGGACTTCAAAGTTATTTCTGTAGAGTTCCGAGGTCGTACACCTGAGAAAAGTCAGCTTCACTATCTACCTTGAAGTCTGAATAAGTCTCAACGACTTTCTATACCTCGACCAATGACAACCAGCCAGCTGGCAAAGTCTCCGACAAAAGCTGCAAGTCAACTACTTTCCCGCAAAGAAAGAGGAGTCTACAGAATTCGAAAAGGAAGTCATTTGCTACCTATATAGAGTGACACGTGGACAGTTCGTCTCCAATGGATCTATTCACAACTCACGTCTATAAATAGAGGGAAGGCCGTGGTCACTTAAGTCGCAGTACACAATCATACAAGCGATCATATAAGGGAACTCAAGCATTTAATGAACTCAAGCTCTAGAATACTGTTGGGATGAGATTCAGTAGAACAATACTTTATAGTTTTGAAGATCCCAAAAACCCTAGCTGAACGATGAACCTTCGATTATGTAATAGCTTAGTTTGAATTCAGCATGTTAGGAACTCAGTAGGCTAGAGTTCAGTAGTTGCGAAATTCAATAGAAGACCTTGCACTTAGCTGATGGACTCAGTATCAAATAAGTCAGTTGGCCAGCCGACCACCAACTGAATCTGCAAAGGAATTCGTGCCCACACACTAAATGCTCAGAAGAACGTCAGTAGGAACTCACTTCAGTTCAAGGTCTAAAGATTCAGAGGGAGTCAACCATGATGTTGGACAAACCTCACCTAACAATCTACGTTGACCAATAAGGAGCCGACAACGCCTTGCCTGCTCTGGCAAAAGCTGCTCCGAGACTGAAAAAGAGGCGTATCTCTACAGTGCACCTACTTATCAAAGTTCAAATTTAAGTAGATGTTTTCCTTGTCGTTTCGACACGTGGCCAGACCCTCTCCAAAGGATCTATTCACAAATCGAAGACTACAAATAGAAGAGAGTCTTCATGCAAAAAGACATCGGGAACCAAAAAGCCCGTCAACGCACAAACAATCTCTTGCAAGCTCACTGCATATCCAGCGAAGAACTTGGACTTAGAATAGAATCTTCATTAGTTCTTCTTTCTAGAGAATACTTGTTCCCCTTCTCTTATCTAAGCGAGCTAAATTGTAATATTCATAGATTAGAAACCCTGAGCAAGTTCACATTTTGTGAAACGTTCTTATTGTAAGAACTTCCTCATGTTGGAGAAGCTCAAACTCGTTAAGTTTGAAAACCCTGTAAAGTCACTACAACTATAAGCAGAATATTTGTCCTATGAACAGATCACTGAGACTTGCTCAGTATAAGCAACAAGGTTGTATCTGTCCTGTGAACAGATCACTGAGACTTGCTCAGTATAAATAATACAAGTTCTCCGGCTTGGTTCAGGACAGTGGACGTAGGACCCAGCGTGTCCGAACCACTTTAAAAACTTACTGTGTTGATTTACCGTTGCTTTTCTTAACTGTTCATATTGCATAAAACTGTATTTCACAAACTCAGCATAAAATCGGTTTTCCAACCGTGACGTTTCATAGGGCCTATGCTTCCGCACACACTCTAATACGGAACTACTGTTCAACTGACATAAGTTAGTAGAGCTGAACTCAGTAGAAGAAATATATGCTCGTGCGATCTGAATGTATATCTGGTTGTCTAACTCAGTTCAGTTGCACACTCAGCAAAAGCTGAATTTTGTGTTTGAGAAAAAGAATCTGTATTCAGGTGTATTCATCCCGCCCCTCTACACCTGAAGCACGTCTCAGGACCAACAAATGCTTAGCAAATATTCAAGTGAAGAACACGAACCTAGAGTGATTATTCCTCTTTCTTCTTTTATCTAGAAGCCATTCTTGTTCCCACCCTCTAACCTATGCTCAACTGTTATATCCATAACTTAGAACCGAAGGAGTTCATTTATTGAATTGTTCTTAACAGATAAGAACTCCTTCATAGTTGGAGATACATTAAAACTATATTGTTTCACCTTGTAACTGAGACTTGCTCAATATAATCACAAGTTACAGTTTACCCAGCGCACAAACTAACTGAGGCTAACTCAATATAATAAAATAGTGTCATGCGTTGTTTAGGATCAGTGGACGTAGCATCTTGCGTATCCGAACCACTTTAAAATCGTTGTGTTATTTAACTGTTGCATTGATAACTGTTCATACTAAAAATATCTTTAGAAAATCATACAACAACATTTCAGTAAAAGCTTAAAATATCTTACTAATATACTGAACTGATTTGATAAACAAACGTTTTCAAAAAAAACTGAATCGGGCCTCCACATTCCGCACGCTACTGAACAGCTGCTGAACGCTACTGAATTCTGACATCAAGTCAGTTAGTAGAGCTCAGCACTCTCAGTCATTCTGTCCACACGATCGAGAGCAGCTTGCTTGGTCTGCTGAATTTATTCAGTAGGCAACCTCCGTATAACGGACTATTCGCGTTTGAGTTTGAGAAAAAGGTCTTCAGGTGTATTCACCCCCCCTCTATACACCTGAACGTTTGACTCGGAACCAACAACTGGTATTAGAGCAGGAGTTCTTTTGAGTCTTGTTTCCTGAAATTGATATACTCGAACTTATCTTTTTGAAAATGTTTTTCACAGCATATGTTGGGTGATGATTCACTTCCCAGCAACAACACAAAATATTATGAGATGATTCAGCCTTCTCTGTTGATATAAATCAGTAGCCCTGTGCTCTAAAAACTTACTGAAGATTTGAAGATCCCAAAACCCTAGCTTGATTGGTGAACCATTCAGTTGTAATCTGTTTTGGTGTTGTCTCTGAGGTTTCAGACTCTGCAGACACTCTGCATCTGGTTCACGCGCTCAGCAGATTATCTGCCTCAGCACCAGAAGTAGAAGACTCAGTGATATTGGACTCAGTAGGAGCAGTATACTGAAAGGAGTCAGTGGAACTAAACTCAGCAGGAGTAGTTCACTGAACTCAGAGCTGATCTTCGGTAGAGCCGACTCAACAGGAGCATGCTACTAAATCAGAGATCAGACTTCGCAACGGTCAGACAGTCTCCTAACTGTCAGATTCTTTAAAGTCAAATCAGCAGAGTCAATACAAGGAAGAGAGAAGTCAGCTTCAGATCTCCTTGAAGTCTGTTATGTCTCAACCACTTTCTGAACCTCGACCAATGAAAAGCAGCCACCTGTCCTATACCTGTTAAATATACAAGTCAACAACTTTCCAGAAATGGAGGGAAGGGACACTGCCACCATAATTCAAAAGAGCCGTTAGCTACCCAAAAGAGAGAGACAAAGGATCATCGTCTCCAACGGATCTATCCTAATCTCTGCTCTATAAATAGAGGGATAAATCAAATTTGAAGCTCACCACAAGAACACACAAGAATACGAGCGAACTCAGAGCAAATCAAAAAGCCTAAGTCTTCCGCAAGAAGTTAGAAGAAACAATCTCCGGTGAAAGACTACATTTCTGCTCATATATATAGCCTCTAGTATCCAAGCGACGATACACGAACCCATAGCTTATCTTCAGTTGTTCGTCGTTCTAGAAGCCACCTTGTTGTTCCCTATCCCTCTAACTTAAGCTCAATCGTTCATATCTATAACTTAGACAAAGGAGTTCGTTGCTGAACTTATCCTTATTTTAAAGGACTCCTTCACTGTTGGAGAGTTTTTCAAACACTTAGTTTGATACCTTGGAAACTGAGACTTGCTCAGTATAATCACTAAGGTCAGTGTTTGTCCAGTGTATAAACCGACTGAGACTATCTCAGTATAATACATTGCCTCCTGATCTTTCAAGAAAGTGGACGTAAGATTGTTGTATCCGAACCACTTTAAAAATGCCCGTGTTTTGTGTTCTTTATTTTACTGTTGCATTGATTTACTGTTCATGCAGAAAACATCTTTCAAATCATTTAACTGAGTTTCAGCAAACTTAATAGACTGCACTAATCAACTGGAAGTGTTTTGCTAAAAACGTTATTCCAACTCAACTGAATTTGGGCCTACACTATTCCGCACTACTGAACTCTATCTGAACGATACAGAATTCTGACTCTAAGTCAGCTAGCAGGTCTCAGTAGAGTCAGTCACTCTGCCACGTGATTCAGAATAGCTTATCTGGTTTGCTGAACTTGTTCATTATAGAACCCTCCTGAAAAGGACTATTCGCGTTTTAAGTTGAGAAAACGGTTTTCAGGTGCATTCACCCCCCCCTCACACCTGAACGGACTCTCGGGACCAACAATTGGTATCAGAGCAGGAGTTCTTTAAGACTCTTGTTAGTCAGAAACTGGTCTACTTGAACGGATCCAGAAAAACGTTTTCACTGCATATTATTCTTCATTCATATCACTATCTATCATGTCTGATATGTCAGGGATCAGGATGGTACCCATGTTCTCAGTAGAGAACTATGGTGTATGGCAGGTCAGAATGGAGGCACATCTGACCTCTCTCCACGATAGCATGACAGAGGTTCTGGAGGAAGGACCTATTGTTCCCATGATCGAAAGCGTCGTAACTCAGGATCAAGCAGACGGAGGAGGAATGGTGACCGGGGAGAAGATCCCCAAAGACAGAAGTCTCTTCACCCTGAGGAGAAGAAGCTTCACAACTTAGACCGCATCGCCAGAAATGCCATACTGACCACTCTGAGCGATTCTTATCTCGGACAAGTTCAGGACTGCAAGTCCGCGAAAGAACTATAGGATGCTCTAACGCTACTGAGTCGGGGGACTCAGAAGATCAAAGCAAACAAACTCGCGCTGGAACTTCAGAAGCTGGAGAGACTGTCTCTCATGCCTGGTGACACCATTGAAGATCTCAATGTCAGGTTCACGGATCTGATGAACTCTATCAATGGGCTGGGAAAGACATTCTCCAACCGAGAGATGAATCTCAAGATTTTGAGAGCATTGCCAGACGGTCATTGGACCCCCTTTGCTACTTTATTACGTCATTCTGATTTATATATTGTTACTCCTAACCATATCTTTACAGAACTTAAAGCAGAGGAGTTCGTGTTTGGCTTACCTAAAAGGAAGCAGCGAGCTAAAGCTGACACCCAAGTCGACCATGCTTTAAAAGCATCAGTCAGCACAGCAGCTCTGGCGTTTAGTAAGGCTGAACCTTCACTAGGTGACATACGAGAAGGAATTCTAGCCAAGAAGTACGCACTGCTTGTCGTGAAGTATCAGAAGGAGAAAGATAGGCGCCGAAAGTGCTCAAGAGTCGTCAGAGACTCTAAAGGTAAGAATGAATATACACCTAAGCGCACTCCTGACTCACATACTTCTGAATGCAGGAAACAAGAAGACTCAGCTCAGTCAAAAGACAGTGAGAGCAAAGAAAAAAGAGTCACAACCTGCTATAACTATAAGAAGCCAGGACATTATCAGTATGACTGTCCTGAGCTCAGCACTGCTGAAAGAGCAGCACGCAAAGCAAGAAGGGAGAAGTTCATCAAGAAGCGACAAGCATACAATGCCGGTGAACTCTCAGATGACTTAGATGAAGTCGATTCCTTCATGGATTCGTCGGATGATGAAGCAACTTTCATGGCTATAGAGCTTGAAGCTGAAGAAGACACTGAAAAGTGTCTCATGGTAGGATAAGAGGATGAAGTAAATTCTCATGCACTATTTAACTCCTATTCACACTGCACACACGACACTATTTTAGGTACAGACGAGAATCTGGACGACGCGATCGCATACGAGGAACTACTCGACGAGCAGATTCAGATGAGTTTGCAGCTCAGTAAGACTCTTCAGGAATTGGATACCCTGAAAGTGGAGAATCAGAGACTTTCTCAGGAGAGTCAGGTTGCTACTGAGTCTGAAGGACTTGTGTTAAGATTCAGGGAGGAGATAAATTCTCTGTTGTCCAAGTCTCAGCATCAAGAAGATCAGACCTCATTACTGACCAATGACTTGACTCAGAAAGATACTGAACTGAGTCTACTGAAGCAAGAGTTGTCAGGACTTCAGACCGAGCATGATTTGCTGAAGAAAAGTGATGACGTCTGGAGGAATCTGATGACAGAGCGGTATATAGGAGCTGAAAAGAAGCTAGAGGCGATGCTAGCAAGCAACAAGCCTAAGAATAGTAAGGAGGGACTTGGATTCAACCTTGGAGCCTCCTCATCTGCCCCCGTACGCTCAGAAAATTGGCTTGCTGATAGGTTTGTTCAAGGGGAGACCATCCATGCAGAAATACTGAACCCCCTAGCCAAGAACAAACAAAAGATGAAGGCACCTCATCCCAGTTATCAGCATTCTGACAAGAAGATCAGCACCAGATTATCCCAGTTCAGTCAAGGGGGAACCAACAAAGTAAAATGGGCTGATCAGTATGGACCTCCGCAGCTGACGCATCCAGCTCAGTATGGGTCATATTACTATGATCCTATAGTCAGGAGAGGATCCAAAAGTCAGAAGAAGAAGAAGAAAGCCGTACAGAAGGCAAAGGTCAGCAGTCCACCTACTTAGAAGATCAGGACTCTTGAACCTGTAAAGCCTCAGAAGTCAGCATCGACCAGTCCAGTGGTCAAATATGTTGACAAAAGTGGAAAGAAACTGTCTGAGACCACCAGGGTCGTTAGAAAGATTTCGGTTTGAAAAACTAACATCTAAGGACCCAAAATCAAAAATAAAGGGTACCTAAATATAATACTATTTTGCAGGTGCACAAGGACCCTTGGTATATGGACAGCGGATGCTCAAGACATATGACATACCAAAAGGACCTACTGAAGAATTATACTACTGAAGAAGGACCCCGAATTGAGTTTGGAGACAACGCAAAAGGCTATACCAGAGGCTATGGAACACTCAGCATTGGAAAAGCAACAGTTCCAAGAGTATCATATGTTGAAGGACTTCAGCATAATCTTCTCTCTGTTAGTCAATTTTGTGATAACTCGAATAGAGTGATTTTTTACGCTGGTTTCTGTGATGTCATTGATAAATCTACAGGGAAAACAGTGTTATCAGGTTCACGCAAAAAGAATATCGATGTAGCTGACTGGAACTCGGCTAAACCTGAAGCTTGTTTGCTGGCGAAGAATGACAACAGAACGGGGTGGCTCCGGCACAGAAGACTCAGCCATCTCAACTTCAAGATGCTCAACAAATTAGCTAGAAACACTTTAGAAAGAGGACTGCCGAATGAAGTATTCAACAAAGACACTCAGTGTGAAGCTGGCCTGAAGGGAAAGCAAACAAGGAATCAAAACCCACCTGTTCCGTCTCCTTCCACTGATGGAATCCTTCAGCTGCTACATATGGATTTGTTAGGTCCAGTCTCTCCAGTGACGATCAGAGGCAAGAAGTTTGCATTAGTGGTCATTGATGACTACTCGCGCTACACATGGGTCATATTTATTGCCAACAAGTCTGACGTTAAAACAGAGTTACCAACGCTTCTGAAAAGGCTCAGTGTCGAAAAGAACACCAAGATCATCAAGATACGTTCAGACAGAGGAACTGAGTTCCTCAGTTTTATTGTAGAGGAGTTCTGCAAAGAAGAAGGCATAGAGCATGAGACGTCTGCTGCGTACACACCTCAGCAGAATGTGGTTGCTGAACGAAAGAACAGAACACTCAAAGAAGCAGCAAGAACCCTGCTCGTAGACTCAGGACTCCCAACCAAATTCTGGGCAGAAGCTACTGATACTACATGTTATACTCAGAACCGATCTCTACTGACACAGCAGCATAAGAAGACACCATATGAACTATAGAACGACAGGAAGCCTTCTTTATCTTATTTCCATATTTTTGGGTGTTCGTGCTTTATCCACAATAATGGGAAGGATCAGCTGAAGACTTTTGATAGCAAGTCAGATCTGGGAGTGTTCTTAGGATACTCCGGGGTCAGCAAAGCTTTCAGAGTCTTTAACTATCAGACCCTTTGTGTGGAGGAAAGCCCTCATGTTTTTGTTAATGAGTTTGCTACTGAAGACAGGAGCAGAAACTCTAAACCTGAATTTGAGGACATCCGCAAGCAACTACAAGATCTGAGCTTAAAAGATAAAGTTAAAAAGATCCAGTTATGTTGGGATGATGATTCAGATGAGGAAACTATAGACAAATCTACTGAATCTCAGCCAGCAGCAGAAGTAGCTGAACTGATTGACTCTACTGAACAGAGTCAATCCCAGGTAACTCAGGTCGATGAAGAAACCCAAGTGGTAACTGAGACCTCTACTGAGAATAATAATTCAGGGGGAACGAATGAAGTTCTTGAACTAAATGCCCCTGAACCTGGTGACTCAATAGATCAAACTCTTGTCACCGAATTGCTTCAATCTCAGAATAGTACAACTGAAATGCCTAACTCACCTACTATCTGTGTTGATCAAATTTTAGATGAAGAGTTGAAACATCGTAGATCGTGGCTGGACGCTCACACTTCTGATTTAATTATTGGAGATCCTTCAGCAAGCGTAAAGTCAAGATCCAGATTCTGTCAGGGAGAAAGCGCCTTATATTCCTGCTTCTTGTCTACTGAAGAACCTCAGTCAGTTGAGGATGCACTGAAAGACGCTGACTGGATCATAGCCATGCAGGAGGAGCTGAATCAGTTCACAAGAAACGAAGTTTGGGAGCTTGTCGACAGACCCCTGCATTAACATGTGATTGGAACAAAATGGGTCTTCAAAAACAAGCGAGATGAAAACAATGTCATAGTAAGGAACAAAGCAAGGCTCGTGGCAAAAGGCTACTGTCAAGCTGAGGGAATAGACTTCGATGAAATGTTCGCTCCAGTTGCAAGATTGTAGGCAATCAGACTATTCCTAGCCTACGCAACACATCAAAGATTCAGAGTCTATCAAATGGATGTGAAGTCTGCGTTCCTAAACGGCGTGCTGAAAGAAGAAGTTTATGTAGAACAGCCTCTCTACTTTCAGCAGGGACATCAGGTCTACAGACTCAGAAAGGCACTGTATGAGTTAAAACAAGCACCCAGGGCTTGGTGCGATACCCTGTCTGAGTTTCTTCTTCAGAAAGGTTTTCAGAAGGGCACAGTAGACCGCACATTATTCAGCATTCGACTGGAAGACGATATTTTACTTTTGCAGATCTACGTAGATGATATCATCTTCGGTTTGAAGAATGTCATTATGTGTCAACAGTTTGAGGAAATGATGAAGGATAAGTTCGAGATGTCAATGATGGGAGAGATGAACTACTTCCTCGGTTTTCAAGTCAAATAATCTGAGAAGGGAACGTTCATCAATCAAGGCAAATACAGTCGAGACCTCATCAAGAAATTCGGTTGCACATCCAGCAAACCAATCAAGATCCCAATGAACACGAATATGAAAATCGATCTTGATAAAGAGGGCAGTAGACCATACTGAATTTCATGCTATTATTGGTTCATTATTATATCTAACTGCTACTCGACCTGACATAACTTATGTTGTAGGTGTCTGCGCTCGATTTCAGGCGAATCCGAAGCAGAGTCACATGGACTCAGCAAAGAAGATTCTCCGCTATCTAAGAGGAACACCTGGCATGGGTTTGTGGTATCCAGCTGATGATAATATTGAACTGACTGGCTATTCTGATGCTGACTATGCAGGATGTAGAATTGACCGAAAGTCAACTTCGGGAACATGTCAGTTCCTTGGCAGTAAGTTGATCTCATGGTTCTCAAGGAAACAACATTCAGTAGCGACGTCAACTACTGAAGCTGAATACATGGCTGCCGGAAGTTGCTACGCCCAAATCCTTTGGCTGAGACAGCAGCTACGCGACTACGACGTCATTCAGAATGGAGTGCCGATCTTCTGTGATAGTACCAGTGCTATTGCAATCACTAAGAATCCTGTACTTCATACGAGATGCAAGCACATGGACATCAGACACCACTTCATTCGTGACCATGTCGAAAAGAAGGATATCAGGATGGAAAAGATCCATACTGACCATCAAAGGGCTGATATACTGACCAAGCCTCTAGTTGAAGCCAGATTTAGAGAACTTTCAGTAGAGCTAGGTCTGCTAGACCCTACTGACTCCAGTCAGCAAGTGGATTCAGGAGAGGAGCATTCAGTAAGGGGGAATGTTCACTCTCAGTACTGAGTAAAATCCAGTACGTAGAGACTCAGCAACCATCTACACGAGGTATCAGCTGACTACGATGTTCAGCTAACAGGTTTGCGTATCTCTACTCAGTAGTAGCCAATAGAACAGTTCTGTACATTTATGATTTAGATTCAGCATCGTACTCAAAGCCTTAAGAATGTCATTTAATATTAACGGTTTACATTTAATACACGACATTCTATGTAAAAGTATGCTGAACTCTGCAACGCATTTAATGCATGTCGTATCAAGTTACTTCTTTTGCTAAATACAACTGTAGTTTGACTTAGGCTGCTAATATGATCATTGTCTATAATATGAAATCCAATCCTAGCCGTCCATCTCAAAAAGCGCGTTCAAAAGGGACCCCTGATATCTAACTGTTTATCTTCTCTAAGATATATATATGCGTTCAAATGTTTGAAACCGCCATTTCAAAAACTGCATAACTTGAACCCTAGTATTTTCAGAGATTTTCTAAAACCTTATACACCTTCATCTTTCAATCTCTCAAAATCTAATCTCTCAAGATGACAGGAACTCACGTAGATACTCCTGCCGATATGCAAGAGATCCTTGAGAAGGATCGAGTCTGGTGCCAGCCGATGATGGAATTCGATGCTTGTGACCTCGACTATATGGGGGAGATCTTCTACGCCCTCCGTGAGACCGGGCTAGAAGGTTTTCTAACAAGGATTCTTCCTTCCGCGTCAGGTAGCTGAAGCCTACCTGAACTCAGAGTCCGTAGACGAGGATATTCGCTGCCGTTTCAGAGTCCATTCAGTAGGCGACCCCTCCCGAGATACTTCTATAATCAAACAGATGTCCATCCGTGAAACTCTCCAGAAAAGCTTCAACTTGCCGAATGAAGGATTCACAACAGTGTCATACAAGGATGACCTCATGGACGAATACTTGACTAAATTCTGCGGAAAGCCAACGACCTTCAGAGCTGCTTTTGCTATGAATGCCATGCTCCCTCAATACAGAGCATTGGCTTACATCGTGACGCAGCTCATGATGAGTCAAGCTGGCTCCTTCGATCAAGTGTCAAGGCCCAAGCTACAGCTGATGATGGCCATTCATGACCGAGCCAGAATTAACTAGACTGAATTCTTTCTTAAAGAGTTCATGACGCAGTCGGCTAAATTCGACAAATCATCCAAGCGACTGAGCGTCAAAGGGAAGCTTCTATACGGACTTAAGCTCTCCGTGATAATAGAAGACTTCTGCGGATCTGAAAGCATCACATTTGCTGATAAATCCTACTTCAATCCTAAGAAAGTCAGATTCCAGAGCAGGGCAGCAGCCCTTCAGCGGATAGGGTCAAGGCCCGCTGACCCAAGGATCGGGACTCAGAAGACCTCAACTCCAATTAAGAAGAGGCCCCCTCCCAAATCTACTCCTAAGACGCCAACAAAGAAGCTGAAGAAAGTCAGCGAGGTTGTGCCGGAGGTTGTGGTTGCTGAGCCTCCTCTGCAGCTGAGGGATGAAACTGAGTCATCCGAAAAGACTCAATCAGTGGAGAAGGCTATCTCCACTGAACGAGAAGGACCAGTGGACCAAGGGGACCAAGCTGAAGAAGTCCAAACACTAGAGAGCCCCTTGGACGTTCCACTACTCAGCAGTATGCTCTCTGCTGAGAAACCGCAGTCTCCGATTGAAGCTGAAGATTCGGAGACCGCCTCAGAATCAGAGTCGATCGGGATGGAGGCCTCAGCTCTCCAATCAAGAGCCTCCCGAGTGATAGCTGAATTCATTCCGGAGATCACTAGCCACAATGACCTTGTAATAATTGCAAGACATGCGAGGCTCTATATGCTGATAAGATTCCAGGAGTGGCACTACCTGAAGAGACTTATGATCCACCACTCCTGTGAACAGCTTCACGAAGAGGAACTGATAATCAGAGAAAAGATTAGCTACTCCGAGCCATTTGACCTCGGAACGCTCGAAGACTTGAGCGCAACAATGCTCGCTAAGCTGAATGACAGACAACCTGTCTCAGCATTTGCGCCCTCAGATGGGGCTGACCCCAACGGTCAGGACCCGCCCCGTGATTCAGGCCCTGAGAAGCCTGATGAGGGATCTCAACCGGACAAGGATGCTACTACATCCACTGCTGATGAGGGATCTGAACCTCCTCTCAGCATCCTTGGTTCGGGCAGTCGACGACTGGTACTTCGAAGGCAGCTAAACCCTCTCAGCTCCTTCTAGAATCTGCTTTCGAAGTAGCGGCCAGCCCAAAGAGCCAACGATCGAAGTCGGTGGCCAGGGCACTGAGGAGCCAAGGGACTCAGAACCGGCTCCTTGCCCGTAATGTCCACAAGACGTGGAGGCAGTCCACCCAGGCCTACAACGTAGTGATTCAGTGGCTAAGAACCACTCTCCAAGAATCGCCTGCCCCTGACTTCTCCAACATCTTGACTGAAGCGCTAGCTACTCAGAGGACTTACTTTGAAGAACAGTTGAAGACGATTCAGGTAGGCCCAGCTCAAATGTTGAATGACTACAAGGCCGCACAGACTGCTCATAATGAATCCGTCACCGCCATCTCTCAAGCCGCTGATCTCAGACTCCAAATCATTCAGAAGGCGATTGAAGAGAAGGTGGAGAAACAATTGAAGGAATTTCAGGCAGCAGCCGATCTCTCTCACAAGAAGTATAGTGCTCAGCTCACTCAGAAGAGGAACGAGTTGCATGAGAAGCTGACAAAGCTACACAACACTTTGGATGATCTATCTGAAGCTTACAAGAGCCTGAACAACAAGGTGTCAGTTCCACCCCCTACCCGATTTGCTGATGCCAAAAAGGGGGAAGGATTTATAGAGAAAGGATCTAAGGAGCTGATACTAAAAGCTCCGAAGAGAACAAGGACATCGGTAGGGGCGACTCAAACTCAATCATCTGCCCCCACTGGGCCTATTCAAATTGGCGAGGCCAGGGGTGTCTCAGCAGCAGGAGCTTTAGTACCTGCTGAGACTGGCCCAAGTGGTTCAGGAGCCAAGGAAACCAAGGAAGTCGCGACCCAAGCAACCCAAACACCCTCTGATATTATCAAAGAGGTTGCTGAGTACGCCGATGAGGACTCAGAAGAGGAAGAAGCTCCTCTACCTCCCCCAGTCGCCGGGAAAGGTAAGAAGGTGCGGATGCTTCCTATCCCTCCCAAGAAGAAAGGATCTAAGCGATATGTTACTCCGGAGGAGGAAGCTCAGATCGTCGCCGATGAAAAACTGGCAAGGGAGATCGCCAAAGCTGAAGCTGCAAATAAGTCTAAGAAGAAGCCTGCTAAAGGCAAGACAAAGGCTCCAGCTGGTGGAAGGAAATCTACTAGACTGCCTCCTAGAACACTGAAACTCAGCGATGAAGCTGACAAAGAAAAGGAGAAGGAGCAGCAGCAGCAACAGCAGACCACTGGGCAGCAAGGAACTTCTAAAGAAAAATCCTCCACACCTGCTGACTCGGAAGAAGAACAGCCTCACAAGCCCTCCTATGTTGCCTCAAAGGCACAAGAGCGTGAAATGGAAGAAATATGGGCTCAGCTGGACAGGTACTTGTACAGAGGAGAAGAGGCTAGACAGATTGAAGCAGCCAGAGAAAGGCTCAGGCTTGCAGACCTTGAAGCTCTTAGGCTGAAAGCAGAAAAAGAGGCAAGCACAGGATTCCTGAGAAAGCTGACATTCCCTACAGATACAGGAAGTTCAGGAAGCCTACTGATCTCAAGACTCACAGATGGCCAAGAGTTTATGAGTGGATGCCGTGGGAAGTTACTCAGAGGTGGGAGTCGCTGAAAGCTTAATTTTTCAAGAGGAAATACTTCTGGAGATTCTGGCCTGAGAAGCACAAATCAGTAGCATTTGCTGAATGGCTCATGAGAGCTGACTTAGAGATGTTCGCCAGAGTTCAGAAGGCAATCAAAGACAAAGTGGACGTCAGAGTTCCAGCTCCCAGCATCTTGCCGCCCCCACTCAGATTAGACGGCTCTGTTCATTATGGAGTGATAGAGAAAGAAGTGAAGGACGTTGCTGAAGCCAAATGCCTAGATGAAGAAGACCCAGCTAACTTCGCTGAGATACTGAAGCTGAGGAAGGTCACTTACTGGATGTACGGACTGCCTCTTCCTGAAACCCAATCAAAGGATTTCAAAGACAGGATTAAGCGATTTAGATGACTATCTTGCTTCTTTATTTCCTTGTATCTTTCTTTTGTTTTTGTTAGTATAGCAGATGATGTATTTGTACTGAATTGTTCATATAAATAACATTTCTGTTTTGGCTTTGACAATTCCTTATTGTCTGAATAGCCGTGCTTGTTTATGCTTAACACTCAGAATCACTGAAGTGATTACTGACTCACACACTCACTGATCTTTTTTATTGTCAGCTCTTGCTTAGCTAGATTCTGATAGATTGCTTAGTGATCCGGGGAAAATGTTGTTAGAAAGGGAGAAAATGCTGATTAGATTCTATACTAGTTCTGTCATTTCTGCCTTGATCCCCTCAGTAGTCTAGGACTTGAAGAACAACTCCACTGATTCTACTTGTAATATTTGTAAGGAGCTATGTTTTTGATAAGTCATCGTGTTAGGTTGTTAGGTTTTGGCATCATCAAATAGGGGGAAAATGTTGGGTGATGATTCAGTTTCCAGCAACAGCACAAAATATTGGGAGATGATTCAGTCTTCTCTGTTGATATAACTCAGTAGCCCTGTCCTCTGAAAACATATACAGAAGATTTGAAGATCCCAAAACCCTATCTTGATTGGTGAACCATTCAGTTGTAATCTTTTTTGGTGTTGTCTCTGAGGTTTCAGACTCAACAGACACTCTGCATCTAGTTCAGGCGCTAAGCTGATTATGTGCCTCAGCACCAGAAGTAGAAGACTCAGTGATACTGGACTCAGCAGGAGCAGTATACTGAAAGGAGTCAATGGAACTGAACTCAGCAGGAGTAGTTTACTGAACTCAGAGCTGATCTTCAGTAGAGCCGACTCAGCAGGAGCATGCTACTGAATCAGAGATCAGACTCAGCAACGGTCAGACAGTCTCCTAACTATCAGATTCTTTAAAGTCAAATCAGCAGAGTCAATACGAGGAAGAGAGAAGTCAGCTTCAGATCTCCTTGAAGTCTGTTCTGTCTCAACCACTTTCTGAACCTCGACCAATGATAAGCAGCCACCTGTCCTATATCTGTTAAAGCTGCAAGTCAACAACTTTCCAGAAATGGAGGGAAAGAACACTGCCACCATACTTCAAAAGAGTCGTAAGCTACCCAAAAGAGAGAGACAAAGGATCATCGTCTCCAACGGATCTATCCTAATCTCTGCTCTATAAATTGAGGGATAAATCAAATTTGAAGCTCACCACAAGAACACACAAGAATACGAGCGAACTTAGAGCAAATCAAAAGGCCTAAGTCTTCCACAAGAAGTTAGAAGAAAGAATCTCCGGCGAAAGACTACATTTCTGCACATAGGGAACCAAGCTGAATTAGAAATATACAGCCTCTAGTATCCAAGCGACGATACACGAACCCATAGGGTATCTTCAGCTGTTCCTCATTCTAGAAGCCACCTTCTTGTTCCCTATCCCTCTAACCTAAGCTCAATCATTCATATCTATAGCTTAGACGAAGAAGTTCACTTCTGAACTTATCTTATTGTAAAGGACTCCTTCACTGTTGGAGAGTTTTTCAAACACTTAGTTTGATACCTTGTAAACTGAGACTTTCTCAGTATAATCACTAAGGTCAGTGTTTGTCCATTTTACAAACCGACTGAGACTATCTCAGTATAATACATAGCCTCCTGATCTTTTGGGACAGTGGACGTAGGATTGTTGGATCCGAACCACTTTAAAAACACCTGTGTTCTGTGTTCTTTATTTTACTGTTGCATTGATTTACTGTTCATACTGAAAACATCTTTCAAATCATTCAACTGAGTTTCAGTAAACTTAATAGACTGCAATAATCAACTGGAACTGTTTTGCTAAAAACGTTATTCTTTTGCTAAAAACGTTATTCCAACTCAACTGAATTTGGGCCTACACTATTCCGCACTACTGAACTCTATCTGAACGATACGGAATTCTGACTCTAAGTCAGCTAGCAGGTCTCACTAGAGTCAGTCACTCTGCCACGCGATTCAGAACAGTTTATCTGGTCTGCTGAACTCGTTCAGTACGATACTCTCCTGAAAAGGACTGTTCGCGTTTTAAGTTGAGAAAACGGTTTTCAGGTGTATTCACCTTCCCCCCGACACCTGAACGGACTCTCGGGACCAACAACATAAGATCTCTTCATTCATGCTTAACCCATAATCTTGATGTCTGATATGTCAGGGATCCGGATGGTACCCATGTTCTCAGTAGAGAACTATGGATTATAACCCGTAAGAATGGAGGCGCATCTGACCTTACTACACGACAACATGTCTGATGAGCTGGAAATCGGTCCTATCAATCCTATGATAAATAGTGTCAAATACAAAGAGGAAGGTAGAGTTGAGAAAGGGAAGATGATCGCCAAGATCAAAACTGAATACACGCTTGAAGAGAAGAAGCTTCAAAATCTAGATAGAGTTGCTCGTAATGCTATTCTAACAACTCTTAGTGATTCTTATCTAGGCAGGGTTCAGGACTGCAAGTCCGCGAAGGAACTCTGGGATGCACTGGCGTTACTGAAGCCGGGGGACTCAGAAGATAAAGAACAACAAATTAACGCTGGAGCTCCATAAGCTTGAGAGACTCATCCTCATGCCCAATCAGAAGATTGAAGATCTAAACGACAGATTCATAAAGATTATGAACTCAATCAACGGGCTAGGAATGACGCTCTCGAAAAAATTCTAGACCAATTTAGCCAATAATGCAAAGATTAACGACTATTTAGGTCAATTTGCCAAAAAATTAAAACAAACCCAATTATGAAGTTATGCATTTTCACTCATACGCGAGATTTTTTTACAATTAATAATAAACGTAAAGTATTTTTCACATATTGCATTTTGGCCGTATTTGTTGGAGTTTTTCCCTATAAATACACGTACCTCTAAAACCGTGCAACAACTATTAAACGAAGGTAACAAGCTGAAATATGGTGGAGGAAATGATCTCATCTGCGGTGGATAAGCTGGTAACTTCGGTGGTTGGGATTCTTGACAAGGTTAGTCCTCTCCAGAAGGCGGAAGTGCAAATGCTCGAAACTTATCTGAAATTTATGCGGGATTTCCTCGGTTTTCGAAGAGGGGAGCAGCTGCATTAGAGTCGAGTTACCACAAATTGTCGCCGAAGTTGAAGTCATGTTTCTTACACATGAGCTTCTTTCAAGAAGGAACAACTATCAAAGCAGAAAAATGCTGCGGGAATAGTCTCATGGGGAGAAAGCGACTGTCAGACAATGGAGAAGACAACAAAAATGCATTTAGATGAATATTTGGGTCAATACATGCTTGTTGTGGTTGACATTACAAAAGGAAAGGGAATAAAAAGCTTTCACGTTCATAAGTTTCTTCACAATCACAAAAGCTAAGGAAGAAATATGTTTTGAGATTCTAATGAATGAAGGACATGGCCGACCACCTTGTAGATCCGCCATCGTGTAATCTGTTGTAAAAAAGAAAAGTTCAATTATTCCACCAATCAAGACAAACATTTTCTCTCTCTTTTCTTCCATGGAGGTGCCAATTTTGATGCTAGTTCATCTTACTGGAAGAGTTTTGAGCAGCTCAGATACTCAATTTTGAAGGTTTTGGCTTGAAAAATTTATCAGAAACGGTGTGTGAGTTGAGTAGGTTAAGATATTTGGGATTAAGGGACAATTACCTAGAAGATCTTCCACACGCACAGGGTCGCTTGAAAAAACTCGAAGTTCTAGATATAACACTCATCTTTATGATTGAAGTGCCAGATATTATATGGGAAATTGATAGTCTTCATCACCTTTATAATGCAATAAATTCAGATTCCATGGTGGATCGGGCCATGTACGTCTGTTTCGTGGATCTCCACGATACAGCTCCTCCCCCTATAGTGAACACATAACCCCTAGTAGACAACGAGTCTATAGTGACGGATATCCAATTCGCATCATAGTACCCTTCAAGTACTGGGGGATGTCTCGAGTAGTGCAGCCCAAAGTTAAGAGTGTATTTCAAATACCTAAGAACTCTTACAAGAGATTTCCAATGCTCTCTACTAGGATTACTAGTATAGCGACTCAGTTTGTTCACCGGACAAGCTAGATCGGGCCTCGTACAATTCGTGATGTTCATAAGACATCCAATGACTCTAGCATAATCCTCTTGCGCAACAGGATCACCCATATTCTTGCTCCAGTGAACATTAACTTCTAGAGGAATCTTTGCCGGTGCACTATCAAAAGCATTAAACCTCTTAAGTACTTTCTCAATATAATGAGATTGAGACAAAACAATCCCTTTGGGTGTTCTTTGAATCTTCACTCCAAGAATAATGCCGGCAACTCCCATATCTTTCATATCGAAAGTTCTCTTAAGCATAAGCTTGGTGTCATTTATGACTTGAAAGTTTTGTCCCATAATTAACATGTCGTCTACATAAAGACAAACAATTACAAAACCATTCTTTGTATTCTTTAGGTAAACACACTTGTCACATTCATTAATCTTAAAACCATTCGACAACATAGTCTCGTCGAATTTCAAGTGCCATTGTAATGGTGCTTTTTTCAATCCATATAGGGATTTCACCAACTTACATACCTTTCGCTCTTGGCCAGGTACTAAAAACCCTTCAGGCTGTTCCATATAAATTTCCTCTTCAAAATCTCCATTTAGAAAGGCAGTTTTCACGTCCATTTGGTGAATCTCAAGATTGTGCAAAACAGCAATCGCGACAAGCACACGGATAGACGTAATTCTCGTTACAGGCGAATAGGTATCGAAGAAATCATATCCTTCAATTTGCTTAAAGCCTTTAACCACTAAGCAATCTTTATATTTGTCAATTGACCCATCTGCCTTATATTTTCTTTTTAGGATCCATTTACATCCTAAGGGCTTGCAACCTCTGGGTAAGTCTGCTAAGACCCAAGTGTGATTTTCCATGATGGAATCAATTTCACTTTGGACGGCTTCTTGCCAAAGTGGGCCATCGGGTCTAGAAAGAGCTTGTTTTATAGACCGCAGCTCTTCATCTAAAAGAAAAACTACATAGTCAGGACCAAAGTCCTTAGCAACTCTTATTCTAGTGCTACGTCTTGGTTCTAAAATTTCAAGATCGGCAGCTAGCCTTTTACGTGTAGCAGGTTCTACCCTTACATTTCTAGAACTACTAGCAACTTCTCTTGCTTCACCATTAGAGCTTGACTCAACTTTATCATCCTTTTTACAAGGATAAATATGTTCAAAGAATATAGCATTCCTTGACTTAGTAGTAGTTCCAACATTCATATCGGGCACAACCGACTTATGAACAACAAATCGATATGCACTACTATTTAGTGCATATCCTATAAAGATACAATCGACGGTCTTATTTTCTTAAAGCCTTTAACCACTAAGCGATCTTTATAGGCGAATTCTCGTTACAGGTGAATAGGTATCGAAGAAATCATATCCTTCAATTTGCTTAAAGCCTTTAACCACTAAGCGATCTTTATATTTGTCAATTGACCCATCTGCCTTATATTTTCTTTTTAGGATCCATTTACATCCTAAGGGCTTGCAACCTCCGGGTAAGTTTGCTAAGACCCAAGTGTGATTTTGCATGATGGAATCAATTTTACTTTGGACGGCTTCTTGCCAAAGTGGGCCATCAGGTCTAGAAAGAGCTTCTTTTATAGACCGCGGCTCTTCATCTAAAAGAAAAACTACATAGTAAGGACCAAAGTCCTTAGCAACTCTTGTTCTAGTGCTACGTCTTGGTTCTAAAATTTCAAGATCGGCAGCTAGCCTTTTACGTGTAGCAGGTTCTACCCTTACATTTCTAGAACTACTAGCAACTTCTCTTGCTTCACCATTAGAGCTTGACTCAACTTTATCATCCTTTTTACAAGGATAAATATGTTCAAAGAATATAGCATTCCTTGACTTAATAGTAGTTCCAACATTCATATCGAGCACAACCGACTTATGAATAACAAATCGATATGCACTACTATTCAGTGCATATCCTATAAAGATACAATCGACGGTCTTAGGTCCGATTGTAACTTGCTTAGGCAAAGGCACTTCTACCTTAGCCAAACACCCCCACACTTTGAGGTATTTATAGGAAGGTTTCCTTCCTTTCCACAACTCGTAAGGAGTCACATCTCTACCTTTTAGAGGTATTTTGTTTAATAAGTAGTTAGCCGTCAAAACGGCTTCCCCCCACATGTTCTGGGGCAATCCAGAACTTATTAACAAAGCGTTCATCATCTCCTTTGAGGTTCGGTTCTTCCTTTCAGATACACCATTTGATTGAAGCGAATAGGGGGTACACAAATCTTCAAAAGGAGCTACATACTCTCCACCTCTATCACTTCGTACCATTTTGATTTTACAATCAAGTTAGTTTTCGGCTTCTGCTTTGAAGTTAGTAAAAGCTTCAATCGCCTTATCTTTACTCCTTAAAAGATAAAGAGTACAATACTTAGTGCAGTCATCAATAAAAGAAATAAAATACTTTTTCCCACCTCTAGTTTGTACAAACTTTAAGTCACATACGTCAGTGTGAATGAGTTCTAGAGGTTTTGTGTTCCTTTCTATAGAATGAAATGGCATCTTAGCCAATTTTGCTTCAACACAAACTTCACACTTGGTTTTGTTAAACTCATTTACTTTAAGTAAATCGAGATTAACTAATATTTTTATCGCATTTAGATTAACATGTCCTAATCTAGAATGCCATAAATCGGAACACTCAACCAAGTAGGAGGAAGTAGTTTCGTTCTCATTATTCTTGCCCTCAGTGGGCTATTGGCGTAACGCCATTACACTTAGCTTGAAAAGGCCCTCAGAGAGGTAACGTTTTCCTAGGAACATACAAAATTTTGACAAAATAAACTTGTCAGACTCAAACACTAGTCTAAAACTTCTCTTGACTAGTACAGAGCCGGAAACAAGATTTTTCCGGATGTCGGGGACATACAGCACCTCCCCAAGAGTAAGGTTCTTGCCGGAGCTCAACCTTAGCACCACAGTACCATAGCCAACTACCTCAGATGAGGCTTGATTACCCATATTGAGCTTCCTCCCTTGGCAACTCTTGTACTTGGTGAAGCGGCTTCGGTCACCACAAACATGTGTCGTGGCAGCGGTATCAATATACCACTTCCCTTCATTCTCCACGACGTTTGTCTCTTCTGTGACAACAGCCGCAAGGTCGGTTTCTGTTATCTCCAACATGTTGGCTTGACGAGCCCTCTTCTTCTTCGGCTTTCGGCAGTCCTTCGACATGTGGCCGGACTTGCCACAGTTGTAGCAGTCCCCTTCAAACTTTCGGGCTTGCACCTTGCCCTTCCCTTTGGGGTTGCTATTCGGACGCTCTCTCTTTGCATTATTGGAGTTGCCACCTTTCTCTGCAAGGTTGACTCCCGGTTCCATAAGTGCTTTGCCCTTCCAATCTCAAGTCCTCATATCGGTCTCGATGCGGAGCTTGACCACAAGGTCTTCAAGCGTCTTTTCCTTTCGCTTGTGCTTCAAGTAGCTCTTGAAGACTTTTCAACTCGGGGGAAGCTTTTCTATCACGGTTGCCACAATGAAAGCATCTGGCAAAAGCATTCCTTCGGTGTGGACGTCATGGACAATGAGTTGGAACTCTTGCACTTGGTCCATGACCGGTCGAAAGTCCACCATTTTGTAGTCCAAGAACTTGGCAACAACAAACTTCTTGGTTCCTGCATCGTCAGTACAGTATTTTCTTTCAAGTGCCTCCCTAATTGCCTTGGAGGTCTTTACATTTGCGTATACACTATACAGACTATCATCTAGTCCACTAAGCAAGAAGTTTTTACAAAAGTAGTCAGAAGTTAGCCAATTTTCGTAGGCTATGCGGACTTCAGTATTCTCCTCGTTTTCACTTGGAGGGGCGGGTGCATTCTCCATCAGCACGGTCGTGAACCCCAATGTTGTCAGATAGAACAACATCTTCTGTTGCCACCTTTTGAAGTCGGCTCCACCAAACTTGGTCGGCTTCTCGGCGGCGGGCAACACTCTAGACGAGTGCAGAGGTGCCGTCAGGCTTGGGGTCGACCCCCCCACCACTCCATGGTGGTTCACACTCCCAAAAGGGGCACTGTTCTGCAAATCAGAAGACATCGCAGTGAAGTTATATGCTGAGTTAGTGGCATTAGCACGGTTAAGTGCGATCCTAGCATCAGTAGCGGCGGACATAGCAGCGAGGGTTGGATTAGCAAAAGTTGGGGTCGAAACCGGGACAGACACCGGCGGGACAACATCCGAGGTGGAGGAGATGGCAGCAGCGGAGGCATTTTTTTGTCGGCGGCAGAAGCAACTAGGTAAAGAGTACGATATTTCGTCTTGCGATTGTAGGATTACGAGCTGCCATTACAAAGTAAAACCGATAAGACGGAAAAAGAAACAAACAAAAATGTCTAAAAGAAAACTTCGTCGAGTCGAGGATAGCCTCTATCCGCAAGACGAAATACGCCCCGGTAGTGCTCTCGGTCTATGGCGTATCGTCCCCAAAGATAAAATGACGACGTCTCGAGGATTCCAGTACCGCAAGATCTTCGAGCTCCGGCGAACTAGACGGAAGGCAAGGACTTGAGCTAGATGAACTAGCTAATATGAAATGTATGAAGATGCTTGTGTTGGTGGTTTTGTTGTATGAAATGAACACTACATGCTCCTATTTATAGGTGAAAATCCACTCATGAAAGGTTATGTATTGATGATGGAAATTAAAACACCATAGGTTACAAATCAATACGAAGTTAAGAGTGTTAACAACTAGAATTTGAAACACTTCAAATTACATGACACGTTAAACATACTCATATACATAATATATTATATATACATATATGTATAATTATCTAATATCAAAATATGATATAGATAAAGTCCGAATTCGTTCAAACCTATTACATCGGCTCGACGAACAAATCCCAACGATTAACACTTTAACTTCCACTTCTTGTGCACCAATTTCGCGCATCTATTTCTCACTCACCGAAAATCGAAATCGAGAAATTAAGTACACTATAATAATCTACTCGAAACGTAGATCGACATCATATATCTCAATTCATAAATCGGATATATTTCGAGGCACGAAAATACGATTAAACGAACTAAGTATACAAATATAATATTACCGTTTTTTCAAACCTATTACTGATTTTTCCAAACCTATTATAGGTTTTTCCAAACCTATTACCGATGGCTCGAGAAGATGATTAAACAAACCTATTCCCAATTTTTACAAACCTATTACAGGTTTTTCCAAACCAATTAGCGATTTTCCAACACCAACAACCTGGGTGGGCCCCACCGCGGACCCAGCCGTGGGTGGGGAGGACTTCCGGAGTAGGCTGTCCGTAGACGTACGATTTCGAAGGGGAAGGTATTGTTATGATGTGGGATATCCCACATCGACTCCACACGCAAGTGTGGAGTGGTATATAAGTGAGCGTCAATCATTTCCCTACAATCATGGTTTTGGGGAGAGTTAGGGCTCCTTGCTTGTATTCCTAACAAAGACGGGAAATGAAGACATTGGGAAAGGATTCAAAAGCTTGAAAAGAGTGGAATTGGGCTGACCATTATGCTGAATTATGTGTCTGCTAGAGCTGCACTATCTGGGACAAGAGTCTTTAGACAAGAAATATCAAAAGAAGCTCACCACCTTTATTCGCAATTCCTAGCGCATATTATCTATTGGGTAATGTCTTTACCCAGCAGTACACCATTTTCACCTAATCATATCTAGTCTAGTCTAGTATGGAAAATCCAGCTGCCAAGTAGTTCGATCATCTTTAATGTTTTTTAGTTTAGTAGTTTGATCATCTTTAATGCTTTTGAATGCTCTCCTTGTGAAGAAGACTTTAATGTTCCAATCATTTGGCTTATGGTAATGTTTAAATAGGGGGATAGTATACATTTCATGTTGATTACAAGCTGCTTTTACAAAGTAAACCGGTAAATCTCAAAAAGGAAATAAACAAAGAAACCTTGGAGTCGTGGAAGACCTCTCTCCGCAAGACGAAAAACACCCCGGTAGTGCTCTCGGTTCTGGTGTTTCGTCCCCATAGATGAAACGACGACGTCTCGAGGAGTGCAGCACCGCAGGAACTTCGAGCTCTGGTGAACTGGACTTTTCCGGCAAGGACAAAGGCTGCTGGACAACTACTGGCGCTAAGATGCAGCTAAGTGAGCTAAGAATGCTGATGTGATTACAGATGTGTTGAAATGGAATGAAGACCTGCCTATTTATAGGCTGCTTCCCCAGGTGAAAAGGTGTTGGTGCCATTAAGGCAGGTGGACGTGGGTATGGTAAGTGGAGAGTGGAGAGTGGAGAGTTGTTGAACAGTCTCTTCCAAAGTCTTTCAAAAGATACACTTTGGTGCAGCAGAAGCACTGCACCACGGAGAGTAATCATCTGTAGCCGGTTCACTACACCAACGACTGGGCCAGCCCACAAGTAGCCCACGGAGCCCAATAGCCTAGCCCAACTGCCAAGCCCAACTGCCAAGCCCGACGGACAAGCCCACAGACCACCCAATGCTAAGATCCAAGTCCAAATCCAAGGACAATGACACGGACCGGAACCGGAGCCGGAGCCGGAGCCGGGGCTGGGGCTGGGTCCGGGGCACGGGCACGGGCGCGATCTTGGCGCGGCGCGCAGCACCGCGTATGAGGCGGTCGGCGAAAAGGCTCGCGCGCATGAGCATGAGTGGCCCAAGCCCACCACATGTCACTTAGTTATCTCCTACAAAGTGGTAGAGACATAAATACCACACAAAACATTACACATTAAACAATGTGGGACATTGATTAATGTAATAACTCTCCAAACCCCAAATTAGGTAAGTTTCTCCACTTTAGGTAACATATTAGTTTTGTCCCCCCAAACTTCGAGCCACTATTTCTCACTCACCGAAAATCAGAATCCAGAAAATAAGCACATTATAATTATCTACTCGAAACATAGATCGACGTTATATATCTCAATTCATAAATCGGATATATAT
This sequence comes from Lavandula angustifolia, assembly GCA_028984105.1. Lineage (NCBI taxonomy): Eukaryota > Viridiplantae > Streptophyta > Magnoliopsida > Lamiales > Lamiaceae > Lavandula > Lavandula angustifolia. The sequence continues at coordinate 8,132,837 of CM054819.1, read as the reverse complement.
CGAGTCTCAAAAGACGATTAAACGGGTTGAATTTTTCCCAAGTTAAATTAGCATTTAATGCTAATTAAATTTCCATAATTACAAAAAATATATATATAATTATATATATATATTACCGATTTTTCCAACAATCCCCCACGTGAGTGGAAATAGCCAAATGCATGCATGCAGACACACAACTCTATCCTCAAGAGACAATAAAGCATCAGGGTAGGTGGCTTGTGACCTTGAACCTTCCTTAGTCAGTGCTATCGAGCATACCGAGTATCCTGTCATAGGTGATTCTTACTCGAGTATCCTGTCATACTCCACCTTCTCAAGGCATCCAAGAATCATTAAAAGTCAAAGACTTAACCTCACCACTTGACAGGTCACCAACACTCTCGAACTCTTTTAGGGAATAGATTAAATGAGTTTGGTATCAACAGACTCATATAGCTTAGTTTTCCCATTGAACCAAGTTCATGGAATCTCCAATCTACAAGGTTGAGTATCCACTATAATCGCCTTTAAATTGTGGATTTAACTCCCATTCCCTCTACGAGCTTATACATTTGATCTCGATTCAAAATCTTAGTAAGCGGGTCTGCTAAGTTATCTATAGACTTGACATAGTCTACAGAGATAACCCCACTCGTGATCAAATGTCTTACGGTATTATGTCGACGACGAATATGTCTCGACTTACCATTATACAACCTACTCTTGGCCCTACCAATAGCCGCTTTGCTATCACAGTGAATCATTACAGGTGGCATGGGTTTCGTCCAACATGGAATATCTTCAAGAAAATTACGTAGCCATTCGGCCTCCTCATCGGCTTTATCTAAAGCAATAAACTCTGAATCCATGGTGGATCGGGCTACGCACGTCTGTTTCGTGGATCTCCACGACACAGCTCCTCCCCCCATAGTGAACACATAACCACTAGTAGATAACGAGTCTTTAGTGTCAGATATCCAATTTGCATCACAGTACCCTTCAAGTACTGGGGGATGTCTCGAGTAGTGCAGCCCAAAGTTAAGAGTGTATTTCAAATACCTCAGAACTCTTACAAGAGATTATTAATGCTCTCTACTAGGATTACTAGTATGGTGAGTCAGTTTGTTCACCGATGACTCTAGCATAATCCTCTTGACTCTAGCATAATCCTCTTGAGCAACATGATCACCCCTATTCTTGCATCACAGTACCCTTCAAGTACTGGGGGATGTCTCGAGTAGTGCAGCCCAAAGTTAAGAGTGTATTTCAAATACCTCAGAACTCTTACAATAGATTTTTAATGCTCTCTACTAGGATTACTAGTATGGTGAGTCAGTTTGTTCACCGATGACTCTAGCATAATCCTCTTGACTCTAGCATAATCCTCTTGAGCAACATGATCACCCCTATTCTTGCTCAAGTGAATATTAACTTCTAGATCAGTCTTTGCCGGCGCACTATGAAAGGAATTAAACCTCTTAAGTACTTTCTCAATATAATGAGATTGAGAAAAAACAATCCCTTTGGGAGTTCTTTGAATCTTCAGTCCAAGAATAACATCAGCAACTCCCATATCTTTCATATCGAAAGTTCTCTTAAGCATACGCTTGGTGTCATTTATGAGTTGAAGGTTTTTTTCCCATAATTAACATCTCGTCTACATAAAGACAAACAATTACAAAACCATTCTTTGTATTCTTTATGTAAACACACTTGTCACATTCATTAATCTTAAAACCATTCGACAACATAGCCTCGTCGAATTTCAAGTGCCATTGTAATGGTGCTTGTTTCAACCCATATAGGGATTTCACCAACTTACATACCTTTCGCTCTTTGCCAGGTACTACAAACCATTCAGGTTGTGCCATATAAATTTCCTCTTCTAAATCTCCATTTAGAGAGGTAGTTTTCACATCCATTTGGTGAATCTCAAGATTGTGCAAAGCAGCAATCGCGACAAGCACACGGATAGACGTAATTCTCGTGACAGGCGAATAAGTATCGAAAAAATAATATCCTTTAATTTACTTAAAACCTTTAACCACTAAACGAGTTTTATATTTGTCAATTGACCCATCTGCCTTATACTTTCTTTTTAGGATCTATTTACATCCTAAGGGCTTGCAACCTTCAGGTAGTTCTGCTAAGACCCAAGTGTGATTTTACATGATGGAATAAATTTCATTTTGGACAGCTTCTTGCCACAGTGGGCCATCGGGTCTAGAAAGAGCCTCTTTAATAGACCGCGGCTTTTCATCCAAAAGAAAAACAACATAATCAGGACCAAAGTCCTTAGCAACCCTTGCTCTAGTGCAACGTCTTGGTTCTAAAGTTTCAACATCGGCAGCTTGCCTTTTACGCGTAGCGGGTTCTACTCCCACATTTCTAGAACTACTAGCAACTTCTCTTGCTTCACCACTAGAGCTCGACTCAACTTTATCATCCTTTTTATATGGATAGATATGTTCAAAGAATATAGCATTCCTTGACTCAATCGTAGTTCCAACATTCATATCCGGCACGGGTGACTTATGAATTACAAACTGATATGCACTACTATTCAATGCATATCCTATAAAGATACAATCGAGGGTCTTAGGTCCAATTGTAACTTGTTTAGGCAAATGCACTTCTACCTTAGCTAAACACCTCCACTCTTTGAGGTATTTATAGGAAGGTTTCCTTCCTTTCCACAACTCGTAAGGAGTAACATCCCTACCTTTTAGAGGTATTTTATTTAATAAGTAGTTAGCCGTCAAAACGGCTCCCCCCCACATGTTTTGGGGCAGTCCAGAACTTATTAACAAAGCGTTCATCATCTCCTTTAAAGTTCAGTTCTTCCTTTCAGCCACACCATTTGATTGAGGCGAATAGGCGGCAGTGGTTTGATGAATAATACCACTTGTCTTACATAACTCTTCAAAAGGAGCCACATACTCTCCACCTCTCTCACTTCTTACCAATTTGATTTTACAATCAAGTTGGTTTTCATGAGTTCTAGGGGTTTTGTGTTTCTTTCTACAGAATGAAATGGTAGCTTAGCCAATTTTGCTTCAACACAAACTTCACACTTGGTTTTGTTAAACTCGTTTACTTTAAGTAGATCGAGATTAACTAATATTTTTATCTCATTTAGATTAACATGTCCTAATCTAGAATGCCATAAATAAGAACACTCAATCAAGTAGGAGGAAGTAGCTTCATTCTCATTATTTTTGCCCTCAATGGGCTGTTGGATAATTGTCATTACACTTAACTTGAAAAAGGCCCTCAGACAGATAACCTTTTCCTAGGAACTTACCAAATTTAGATAAAATAAATTTGTCAGACTCAAAAACTAGTCTAGACCCTCTCTTGACTAGTACAGAGTTGGACACAAGATTCTTCCGGATGTCGGGGACATGCAGCACCTCTCCAAGAGTCAGGTTCTTCCCGGAGCTCAACCTTAGCACCACAGTACCATAGCCAACTACCTCAGATGAGGCTTGATTCCCCATATTGAGCTTCCTCCCTTGTCAACTCTTGTACTTGGTGAAACGGCTTTGGTCACCAAAAACATGTGCCGTGGCAGCGGTATCAATATACCACTTCCCTTCTTTCTCCGCGATGTTAGCTTCTTCAGTGACAACGGCCACAAGGTTGGCTTCTGTCATCTCCAACATGTTGGCGTGACGAGCCCTCTTCTTCTTCGGCTTACGGCAGTCCTTCGACATGTGGTCGGACTTGCCACAGTTGTAGCAATCCCCTTCAAACTTGCGGGCTTGCACCTTGCCCTTGCCCTTGGGGTTGCTGTTTGGACGCCCTCTTTTAACATTGTTGGAGTTGCCACCGTTCTCTGCAAGGTTGAATCTTGGTTCCACGGGTGCTTTGCCCTTCCCATCTCGAGTCCTCATAGCTGTCTCGATGCGGAGCTTGACAACAAGATCTTCAAGCGTCATTTCCTTTCGCTTGTACTTCAAGTAGCTCTTGAAGTCCTTCCAGCTCGGGGGAAGCTTTTCTATCACGGTTGCCACAATGAAAGCATCTGGCAAAAGCATTCCTTCAGCGTGGACGTCATGGATAATGAGTTGGAACTCTTGCACCTGCTCCATGATCGGTCGAGAGTCCACCATTTTATAGTCCAAAAACTTGGCGCCTACAAACTTCTTGGTTCCTGCATCGTCAGTACAGTATTTTCTTTCAAGTGCCTCCCAAATTGCCTTGGAGGTCTTTACATTTGCATATCCACTGTATATACTATCATCTAGTCCACTAAGCAAGAAGTTTCTAGAGAAATAATATGAAGTAAGTCAATTTTCGTAGGCTATGCGCACTTCAGCATTCTCCTCGTTTTCGCTTGGAGGGGCGGGTGCATTCTCCATAAGCACGGTCGTGAACCCCAATGTTGTCAAGTAGAACAACATCTTTTGTTGCCACCTTTTGAAGTCGGCTCTACCAAACTTTGCGGGCTTCTCGGTAGCAGGCAACACTCTAGACGAGTGTAGAGGTGCCGTCAACGTCGGGTTCGAGCCCCCCACCACACCATGGTGGTTCACGCTCCCAAAAGGGACATTGCTCTACAAGGCAGAGGACATAGCATTGAAATTGAATGTCTAGTTAGTGGCAATATCACGGTTAAGTACTATCCTTGCATCGGTGGTGGCGGACATAGCAGCAAGGGTTGGATTAGCAAAAGTCAGAGTAGGGGTAGGGACGGACACCGGCTGGACCACATTACCGGAGGAGGCGACAACGTCCGAAGTGGAGGAGATGGCGACAGCGGTGGCATTCTTGGTAGCGGCGACAGAAGCAGTGGCGGCGGCAGCGTCGGAGAAGGAAGCACTTGAAGAAGACATATTGCAGTTTACTTGAAGCATCTAGGTAAAGAGTATTTTTTGTCTTGCGATTGTTGATTACAAGTTGGTTTTACAAAGTGAACCGGTAAATCTCAAACAGGAAATAAATAAAGAAACCGTCGAGTCGAGGAAAGCCTCTCTCCGAAAGACGAAAAATGCCCCGGTAGTGCTCTCAGTTCTGGCGTTCCGTCTCCAAAGATGAAACGATGACGTCTCGAGGATTGCAGCACCGCAAGATCTTCAAGCTCCGGCGAACTGGACTTTTTCGGTGAGGACAAAGGCTACTGGACAACTACTGGATCTAAGATGCAGCTAAGTGAGCTAAGAATGCTGATATGATTGCAGGTGTATTGAAATGGAATGAAGACCTGCACCACGGAGAGTAATCATGTGTAGCCGGTTCAGTACACCAACGACTGGGCCAGCCCACAAGTAGCCCACCGAGCCCAATAGCCTAGCCCAACTGCCAAGCCTGACGGACTACCCAAACGACCAATTGCCAAGATCCAAGTCCAAGTCCAAGTCCAAGGACACGGACCGGAACCGGAGCCAGAGCCGGGGCTGGGCACGGGCGCAGTGCGGTGCGGCGCGGCGCGGCGCGCGTGAGGTGGTCGGCGAAAAGGCTCGTGCGCATGAGCATGAGTGGACCAAGCCAACCACATGTCACTTAATTATCTCCTACAAAGTGGTAGAGACATAAATACCACAGAAAAAAATTACACATTAAAAAATGTGGGACATTGATTAATGTAATAACTCTCCAAAACCCGAATTAGGTAAGTTTCTCCACTTTAGGTAACATGTTAGTTTTGTCCCCACAAACTTCGAGCCACTATTTCTCAATCGCCGAAAATCGGAATCGAGAATTTAAGCACACTATAATTATCTACTCGAAACATATATCGACGTCATATATATATCGAGGCTCGAAAAGACGATTAAACTGGCTGAATTTTGCCCAAGTCAAATTAGCATTTAATGCTAATTAAATTTCCATAATAACAATATATATATATATATATATATATATATATATATATATATTACCGATTTTTCCAACATTTCCAACTTCAAAAATGCAAAATTATACATGAATCCTTATAATTGCAAAAATGTACATCTAAACCTATTTCACATCTAGTGCATGTGCAATGTGTGTGTGTGCAGAGTACTTTTAAGAGTGTGTGCAGGTGTGTGTTGGTTTCTTTCTCCTTGTTTTACTCACTTGCCTCGGGAATGACGAAACCAATTATCATGTATTCATTCATGATCCCAACTCAATAAACCCTAACCACTTTGTCAACTCCACAGTATATCCTACTGATAAAAATGCAAAATATTGGCGAAAATGTTCAGTTGTACCTAATAAGGCTCGAACCTTAGACCTGAAGGATTAAACAAAATAAAAAATAAAATATATGGTTATTTGAGGTGAACAGGGGTCGAACCGAGACCTACTGAAATTTCCCAAGCTGTGAAACCATTTACCATCACCCATCCTCATAAATTTAGTTACCTATATATCTCTATAATGAAACATGTTTATAACGTGAAGAAACCCAGCTGCTAGGGCTCATGAATGCGAAAATTGTACTAATTCTTTGTCTATAAAGCTGATGGAAATAAAGAAGGAAAAAAATATTCAGTTGTACCTAATAAGGATCGAACCTTAGACCTGAAGAATTAAACAAAATACAAAAATCAGAAATATAGTTATTTGAGGCGAACATGGTTCGAACCCGAGACCTACTAAATTTTTTTCCAGCTATGAAACCATTGTACCATTACCCATTCTCTTAAATTTAGTTACCTATTTATCTCTATAAGGAAACGTGTTTATAACATGAAGAAACCCAACTACTGGGATTCATGATGCAAAAATTGTACTTATTCTTTCTCTATAAACTGAATAATCATAGTACGAAATTCATAAAATTCAGTTCAACTCATGTTTATATACTTCAACTTCAACTTCACCATCTCTCTCTCTCTCTCTCTCTCTCTCTCTCTCTCTCTCTCTCTCTCTCTCTCTCTTAGCGTTGAAGACCTATATCGTAGGTTTGACCTTATCTCTTTCTCCTCAATTATTTACCCAAACCACAACCTCACTTTACAGGAATAAGATTATATTCCCTACTACTTTCACCCTCCTCTTCTCAGTCCATAACAGAGCACAAATTTTGTGGTTTAGGTTTTCTCAGTACTTTCACATGATATTGCATGGTAGACGAAAATAAGGAGCTTTGAGTTGACTGCTTTCTTGGTTCTTTTTTACACAAAAATGAGCATAACATGGAACCACAAAAATCTCTCTCTCATATCTCATTTGAAGATTTGGCATCCTGTATTCTCTCTCTCTCTCTCTCTCTCTCTCTCTCTCTCTCTCTCTCTCTCTCTCTCTCTCTCTCTCTCTCTCTCTCTCTCTAAATCAAAAATTGAAATGTCTATCTATATGAAATATTGATACGAAATTAGGATGAAATATTGAAAAGGTAGAAAATAAATTAATAACCGAAAATATTTATATAGATTCCTCTAATCTTATACTCCCTTTGTCCCACTCATCTTGCAACATTTGAGATTGAGTGCGGATTTTAAGATAGTGGGGTAAATATGTAAAATAGTGGTACAAAGTAAAAGATAATGAGGTCCACTTGTTTAGAATGATTGTGGTCCACTCATTTTTTTCTATTTTATGAAATGTTGCAAGATGAGTGAGATAGCCCGAAAAGGAAAATATTGCAAGATGAGTGGGACGGAGGGAGTATAACTTACGTCCGATAAATATGCAACTAATTAAGTCGAAAATCATTCACATGATATAAATTATTCTACCACATTTTTTAAAATTCGAGTTTGTGCCACATTTTTTAAAATGACTCCGATAAATATGCAAGTAATTAAGGGATTATTAGAAGAAACCAAATTTTATACCTAAGTTCAAAAATATCTAAGTTCCCTCTCCACTTATTTCTCCCAAAACTATGAGTAATTCAAGCAAACTCCCAAAAGTAAGACTACAAAGTAGTAAAATTTATTTTTTTGCAATCACATGTCCATCAAAATAGAATATATTGGAAATGTACACTTATTCTAGGTGAACTTTGAATTATTGACACTTCTTTCTTTCACTCTTAATACTTCTCACGCCATATCCATCATCTTTTTTCAAACACATACCTTGACACACCATTGTTGCACCTTCACATGCCAAGGTCGGAGCTTCATCTACTCTTTCGAAACAAGAACACCTTAATCCCTCCGAACTAGAAGGCGTCAATGGATGACCAAGTTAGTTTCATGTTGAGCGTGATTTATTGTTTTTTGCCTTGGTTTAGGGTTTAAAAACTTTTGCTTGTGTACATACTCGCTTTCGCTTGGTTTAGTGTCCTTTTGTTGTTTCTTGTCCTTCGTCACCAAGAGAGTTAGATGAGACAATAATCGTTGCACACACATTTTGGATATATAATCGATGCACACTATTATTTTAAAAAAATCTTATATTGGTTTTATATAATTAATTTTCAATGAATCAAGACTATTTTAAAAAAAATCCTTTTCAAGATCCTAATGGTTTTATATAAAAAATTAAGGATTATTTAGAGATAGGAATTCGTGCTTGATTAAAAAAGAATTATCCTAGTTTTAGGATTTATGTACTTGATTTATAATATATACATAATATATTTATTTAGAAATACCGTAATTAGGGTAACTATAGAGTTTTCAATAAATTTTGTTGTTTAGAAATACCATAATTAATGAAATAGATTGCAATAAATAACATTATGATTGTTAATAATCAACATAGAAAATCAGTCAATCAATATGGGGCATGAAGATAAGTCATATACGACAAGATACATATTATCTTAGAAAGATAAGTCATAAACTCTTTTTTTTAGGGATTTCGTTAATTTAGGGTTTTTTAGGTTATAAGTTCTTTTTATAAATTTATGGAATTTGTTTAATATATATAATTAGGTCTATTTTTTATTTTGTTTATTTAGGGAATTTCTTAATTATGATCAATTTGCTCGCTATTTAGAGAAAATAACACCAAATATTTGTAGGATATTTCTTGGAACATAATATTTAGAATCTTGATAAAGTTCTAATATTGAATATTTATAATTTCATAATTATGGTTGATTTATAAATTTTTAATTTAGATTTTGTATTTAAAAAAATTTATTAAATTAATTATGAATAATGTATACGTAATATATGATAATATATATTTAATACATCATTCTTAATATTAGGAGAAAATTTCCAAAATACTTACTATTTAAATGAATTAATTCTCAAAATATTATTCTAGAAAAAATAATTTCCAAAAGCTACATATTTCATTAAAATCAGAATCTCTTAATTTTAGATTTAATGTCTGATGTGGATTTTCTTATTATAAAGCTAGTTTAAAATATAAATATCTTAAATAAAAGTAATTACATCCAAAATAAATTTAGTGTAATATCTGACGTGTATTTTTAATTAATATGTTGTTTGTTATTATTAAGTTCGTTTAGTTTTCGTGTTTAATGATTTCGAAGAATTTTAACTTTTTTATTTGATTATGTCTGATGTTGTTGGTCCGGAGACGAAAAGTCAGGTGTAGAGGGGGGGGGTGAATACACCTGAGCTCTGTTTCTTTTTCTCAGTGAAGGTCGGTGAAGCCGATGTTTGCAGCCCGATGAACGAGTGCCAAATAAGCCTTCGATCACTGGGGTCAAAGTGAGTCAGCTTCTGAGCTCTTCTACTGACTGATGTCAGTATTACGAAACTCAGTCGGAGACTGTAGTGCGGATAAGTGTTAGGCCCGGAGTCGTCTCTTTTGAAAACGTGTTTTCGCAATGTAAAGTCTTTTGGCTGTGCGCTTTTTAAGATACGTTTTATGCAAGCTGATGATTTAAAACTGGGTTAAATGCAATGCGATAAAACAGTAAATAACACAAGCGATTTTTAACGTGGTTCGGATAACAGATCCTACGTCCACGGTCCCGAACTCGGCAGGAGAAACTTGTTAATTAATCGAGCAAGTCTCAAGAAGGAAAGCTGTACGCGGGACGGATCCTTCTAAGTTATAGTCCTTAGCGACTTTTACAATCCAAACCTAAGTTTAGAAGGGAGGGAATATTCTCCAACTGAGAAGGAGTTCTTACAACAAGAACGATTCACTAAATGTGAACTCCTTCGAATCTAAGCTATGAATCTAGCAATGAGCTTAGTTTAGAGAAGAAAGGGATCAAAGAGCTCTAGAGAGATGAACTACAAGAAGTGTTCTATGAAAACTAGTTCGTCTCTGGATAAGCTTGAAGGTTCTAGAGCGTTGTGAGCTTGAATGCTTTCCCTTGATTTCGCGTATATTCCTCTGTTTTTCGAAATCTTCAAATCCTTCTCTATTTATAGGTCGTGAGTTGTGGCATATGTCCGTTGGAGACGACGATGCCACGTGTCACAAGCCTCCAAAGAAAACGGCCATAAATTCGAGCTAGTTGCGGCAGGCGGTTAATGCGACTGTTCATGAGAGAAGCGACTTTCTTGTAGAGTAGGTAAGCGTTGTCGGCTTCTCATTGGTCGAGGTTTGTGGTTGGTGAGAGTGTCGAGTTGGACCGTTCAAACAACCTCGTATGTCTTCTCGCCGAACTATTCGAAAAGACTTCGGGTGCGGGGGTCGCTTTTACGTCGAGTGCCGATACATCGAATACGTCTCTGTCTTCTTCGGCCGAGTCGTCGGCGATGAAGTGAGCTTCGATAGTCGGTTGGTCGCTGCGAAGGTATTGTGCTTGCATAGGTTCTTCCGCCGATGACCATCAGCCGATAATGTCTTCTACCGAGATCGGGTAAGGCCGATGCGCTGTCTCCACTGAGTTTAGCATTCGGCTTCGACGAAGAACGCAAGCGATTACACCGATGACATGGGGTTCGAAAAGTATCTTCAGCAGAAGATCGGTTCAACAACTACCCCGTACGAGGACTTAGACAAAAACAATAAACATAACATCAAGTCTAACCTATACATCAGCTAATCCTATCGACACACTAATCTACTGATATCAGCTCGGTTTTGGGATCTTCAATTCCATAGTACTACTATGATTTCCCCCAATTTCTTTTAACCCTAGAACAGTGAGTATCAATCTACCGACTCATATCCAACAATTTCCCCTAATTGATGATGCCAAAACCTCTATACTCTAACATCTATCAAAGATCTTGTCCCTATCGACAACAATTTCCCCCTTAAAGCATTTGAGGAAAACCTGATAAGAGAAAATGAACTTCAAGCAGTGAGAGAAAGGCAAGATCAGAGAAACTGATGTGAGTGTGTGTCAGATCACTTGGTGATCAGTCGTGAAAACATGACACTAAAAAGCTTAAAGACAATGAGCGATTGTCTAGCAAGCGATAGGAACTCTTATAGATTGATCGACAAAGTACAGGTTCCTATGCTATTACAAAGAATTATCAAAAACAAAGAGGAGAAATCACTACTGTCGTCTGAAGCTCTGAGTCTTCTTCTTGAAATCCGTCGAGCGATCGGTGAAGGGTCCGAGCAATAAAATTTATAAATCCTTTTGCGCAAAACCCGGATTTCCTCTTGATCTTCTCGGTCATGCGGATGTAACTCATGCCGATAGCTGCAGATTCGATTTCTTCTTCGATAGACTTTGTGATGATAATGCCTTTAGCAGTCATGGGAGGAGGATATCTTCTGAATGCAGGTGCTTTCACAGGAATGTTCAGTTCTTTCATGATAGGCAGCAACCGTTCTCCGAGTTCTGGAAAAACTTCATTAAAACACTCTTCGAACAGTTGATCAGCCGGAATGTCTTTCCGATAGAAGCCCCATACATATAGATTTTTAACAAACATTTCTTTGAGAGTCTCCCATTGATCATTCAGATCAGCAGGTACCCATTTGTCCACATGAGGTGCAGGAATCAGCTTCATACGAGGAGTTCTAATAGTAGTCCTCCTGTTCCTCGATCCTCTAGGTATCTGTTTTCTCGGATCGGCCGCTGGCTTATTAGATAGGCTTTTCATTCTTGCCAGGTCAGCCATCCTTTTCTTCTCACGGAGAGCGGCTGCTCTAGTGTCTCCTCGTCTGAGACTCAGTCCTTGCAGCGTCGCCTCCCAGATCGCTTGTTCTTCTGCTATCTGCTCAGGTGTAAGAGTAGATATAGGAATACTCTGAGCAGTAGCTTTGATTTCAGTCGGAAGAGCCTTAGCAAAATCTTCTTGGGCTTTCTTCTTTTGCTCTTCGACTGTATTAATGACCTTTCTCTTTCCTTTGCCCCTGACAGCTTTGCCCTTAGGCTTTTGCCGTCTTTGCCTCCTCTAGCTGACGCTCCTGGTCCAGCTTGTCTTGCATCTCTTGGGCTATTCTGAGGTCGAATGCCTCTTGCTCCGCTTTTGATTTAAACTTCTTGACCGGGGAGGAAGGAGTAGTGGATTCGATAGCGATTTCCTTCCCAGACCTCTGCGGGCACTGTTGAGACTCTTCTTCTTCAGTGGCTCTTCAAGGAATTGAGCGATTTCGTCTATGTGCGCAGTGAAGAGGAGATGGGGGTGGCTTGTAGTGGGAAATCAAGGAGAAGGACCTCGGTAGATGTACCTTTACGAGTAGATGGTCCCGACTCCGGAGCCTGTTCCCCCCGAATCTCTGCGGTGAGGGCTCTGGCTGGCCGAGGAGGGTCCCGCCTCCCGAGCCTGTCCCTCAAGAATGCGGACGTCGTTGTATGCGTATCGGGTTCATCTTTCACAATATCTTCCCCCTTTTTGGCATCAGCAATATTTGCCGGGGAGGTGCGGATAGCTTTTACGTCCTGCTCCAGTTGTGCGAGAATCTTTGATCCGGGTAAGCTGTGTCATCAAAATCACTCGACCAAGTTGCGGTAGTTTTCCCGGTCTTTCTCCCGATCGGCTCTAGATTTCTTCAATCGAGCGGCCGACTCTGACGGAGTTTCAGCAGAGCTTGATCATTTGATTCCGTTATTTCGTTACGAATGGCTTTTAAGGCCTCGACTGTTGCTTAATGGCTGTTTGAAGAGAAATGGTTGCTATCTTGTTTCTCTCATCTATGAAGCCTTGAAGCTGTTTTCATGGCACGAGTCATTGCTCCGAGAAAGTTTTATCTTTGAGCCGCAAGCGGTGCCGACTCTGTCTTTGTTAAATCGGCCTTTTGAGCACTTAGGGCCCTGCTCAACTATCTCCTTGAAATCCGGCTGAGAAGCCTCTTTAGGAGTTGAGATGTCGGCCAACTTACTTAGAGCTTCGTTACGAGCCTTGGTGTACTTCTCCCATTTGATATGAACATCTTTGGCTAGGAGTCGATTTTTCTCACCTTGGAGTTTGATAGCCCTGTTGACAGAACGTGAGGACACGGAACCGATGGGTTGTATTTGATAAGAGCTGGTTCTGAGCCTCTGCTCAGAGAACGAGATCAACTGCTCCCTATTGTACTTCGGAGCAGTTGTAGCCTCACCTGATGTGACTAAGGGTGGTGTTGGGCTCTTCTCTTGGGGAGTTTGTCCCTTTGCGGATTCTCCCTGGTCTGCTTCCTTGGGTTTGCCATCCATCTCCTCATCTTGATCATCATTATCACCTTTATCAGAAGGTGGAGATGGGGGCGGAGCTGTTTCAGTCGGAGCTCTCAAGCTCAGTAAATAGAGCATTGCAGCTCTCAAATCTTCGAAGGACGCCACATCAGCTGGCTCTCCGAATCCAATCTTGGCTTGGAGCTCTTGCTCCTCGTCGCAGCTCATCCGGTGATTGCTTGGGATTTGGCAAAGTCAATAAGAATGTCCCAGTGCAGAAACCTTAAGAGCATCCGAGCTCTTGTCCTTCTTGCTATTTCAACCGGATCTGCATGCTCGGCAATTTCGGTATCTCTTCTTGAATCTCAGGCTGCAGCACCGTGATCGAGTGGTGTCGGTTGTTGTCCACTCAGCAGTAGGTTCGGGTGACGGTTCCCTCTTGTTAGACTCTGTTTCCTCGAGTTGATCACTTGGACCTTGTCCTTGATCGTCGCTCCCTCGATTCCGAGATATCCGAATCGAGTAGTTGCTCCTCTTGAGTAGAAGGAGGAGGCGGCTCTATGATGGAAAGTGGGCCGAGCCAATGTGACCTCGGCGGGTCGAGTCTTAGCCAACCTCCTCTTCTTTGGCACTTGGACGGATGGGGGGGAAGGAGCGGACGCAGCCTCTCTTCGGTTCGGGTGGCCCCTTGCCAATTGACTTCTCTGTTCCGGCCTTTGTCATAAATTTAATACTCTTGAGATCAAAAGACTTTGAGTCCGAAAAAAGCTGAACGTTTACGTACCACACTCTCTATCGGCACCGACATCTTGGTGCCGAATAGGAGCTTGCTGTCTTGGTTAGCTTCCTCTCTCCGGTGGCGAAGTAGTGAACTTCGGGCTTGGGCCTTCACTGAATAGTATAGTAGTCGGCCCAGTTCACTTCTACTCCATCGTCTATAATCATCATCGGTTGTATCCTCGGCTTAGAAAGGCCGATCATAAGATCCAGTGAGCTCGTCGGAATATGAGATACAACGTAAGCTAAACCCCCCTGTGAGGTAGCAAAAGATTCCTCCGTAGCGCCGTCTTGAACACTATGTTGCTTGCGTCCACGGAACTTTTGGACGTAATCATTTATCTCCCTTTCCTTATAACCAATGGGAGAAATACTAGGTGAGGGGAGTTGAAAGGCTTGAACGAGAGCCTCGAGATGTTGAAGGAGTGGGTAGCCTCCCTCCACTTATTTGGGGGCAACTTCCCGACCGTAAACAAACGAAGCTTCTTCTCCCTCCGAGGCAAGCGACTTCCAATTGTAGTAGGCCTCCACAACTTGTCTCGGCAGATGAGAACGGGGATGCCTCGACACAAGAGTTGCCAGCCCTGACTTCTCAAGGGCGCCAAACACCGGCTCCAAATATGAAAGGTCCACCTGCCGGAGAGCCATCGTCGGCTCAAACTGAACCCGGATGGTCATGATCTCAACCATCTTCTCAGGAGTCTGTACTATCGCCATTGAAATCTGCAAAACAAATTGTTAGGACTTGAAAATAGAGTAAGTCAGTGACTATCAGCAGATATTAATACATTACCGTGAAATAGGGCTTGAATGAATATACAGCAATGCAGTTTGGATGAGGATTTAGGAAGATAACTGAATCGCTAAGAAAAAGCTCTAAGATATGAGAATGGCGAAAAGTGAGGAGTAATCGAAGTTGAAAAGATTTTGTATAAGTTGATTTGATCTTCAGTTTGAATCCTACGGTTCAAACTTAATCTTTCAAAATCGATGGACGTCTAAGATTGAATGATATAGAGGGTATGATTACTTAGCCGCCAATACTATAGATATACGTAATAAAGGTAAGTGAGAAGACATGCATTAAATGCGCGACAGAGAGCATTAATTACACAGGCGAAGGGTCCTGCTGACCTTTCCTTAAACCTTAAGCATAATAAATGGTAAGAAATAAATGCTCCTTAACAACTTAATGTAAGCGACTGATGCATTAAATGCGGCATGCTTCTGAACAATTTAAGTAACGATACTACGCAAACCTCTTCAGCTGAACTTATCAGCTGGTTACCATCATTTATCAGGAGGATGGTTGTGCTGACGACCATGTTCCCCCTTGCTGTGTACAGTGTGCATCTCCCAACTGAGTCACTGTACTAAGTTTTCTGACCTGTCGTGCTGAGTCCATACTGATACCAAATGTTGCTAAGTATATCATAATCGGTAGTTGGCTTCTACTGACTTGTCTCAGTAGGATCTAGCGAACCTAGCTCAACCGATAGTTCTACGAACCTTGTTCTCGCCTAGTGGTTTGGTCGGTATGTGCGCCCTTTGCTTATCGGTATGGATTTTCTCCATTCGATGTCCTTCTTCTCGACATGGTCTCCGATGAAGTGATGTCGAATATCCACGTGCTTGCATCTCGTATGCGTAGCCGGGTTCGAGTTATAGCTATTGCCTTTGGTGGAGTCACGGTAGATGGGCACTTCATCACGAGTTATACCATAATCTCTCAATTGTTGTCGAAGCCAAAGGATGCGGGCACGGCAACTTCCTGCAGCCCATGTACTCGGCTTCGGTAGTGGACGTAGCTGCGAGTGTTGTTTCTTTGAAAACCACGATATCGGCTTCTTTGCCTAGGAACTGACATGTTCCGGAAGTTGATTTTCGATCTATCCTGCATCCTGCATAATCAGCATCAGAATAACCTGCTAGTGTTAGATTATCATCAGCAGGATACCATAACCCAGCATCAGGTGTTCCTCTTAGATATCGCAGAATCTTCTTCGCTGAGTCTAGATGACTTCGCTTGGGATTCGCCTGAAATCTTCCGCATACACCTACAGCATAAGTTATGTCAGGTCGGCTAGCTGTTAAATAAAGTAAAGAACCAATAATAGCTCTATAATCCGTAGAGTTAATAGAAGCTCCCTCATTGTCTAGATCGATTTTAAAGTTTGTGTTCATGGGGATCTTGACTGGCTTGCTGGAATCACAGCCGAATCTTTTGAGAAGATCTCGAGTGTATTTGGCCTGATTGATGAAAATTCCTTCGCTGATTGCTTTACTTGAAATCCAAGGAAATAATTCATCTCTCCCATCATAGACATCTCGAATTTCTCCTTCATCATTTTCTCAAGCTGGCGACATATGACTTCGTTTTGCGGCCGAAAATGATGTCGTCCACGTAGATTTGCACCGGTAGAATGTCATCTTCGACTTTATGCTTGAATAGAGTGCGATCTCTTGTCCCCTTCTAAAAACCTTTACGAAGTAGAAAGTTTGATAGGGTATCATACCAAGCCACAGGTGCTTGTTTTAACCCATCTGAGCTTTCCTAAGTCGTACACACTGATGTCCCTGCTGAAAGCCGGTGGTTGTTCAACGTAGACTTCTTCCTTGAACGCCGTTCGGAAAAGCTGACTTCACATCCATCGATATACTTTAAAACCTTGATGTGTTGCATATGCTAGGAAAAGACGAATGGCTTCCAATCGCGGCCCGGAGCGAATGTTTCATCAAAGTCAATTCCTTCGACTTAGCTGTAACCTTTTGCAACTAGTCGAGCTTTATTTCGACAATGACGTTGTTTTCATCTCGCTTGTTCTTGAAGACCCACTTTGTTCCGATCACGTGCCTGATGTCTAGGTCCGTCAACAAGCTCCTATACTTCATTTCGCACGAATTGGTTCAGCTCTTCTTGCATGGCTATGACCCGGTCGGCATCTTTAAGTGCATCCTCTATCGATTGAGGTTCATCGTAGACGAGAAAACAAGAGTAAAGTGAGCTTTCGCCTTGACTTAATCTTGATCTTGTCCTTATAGTAGGCGACGGATCTCCAATGATTAGATCGAAGAATGAGCATCGAGCCACGAGCGTCGAGTCGGGCTTCTTCTTCGATACTACTTACGCACGGTCGGTAGGAGTATTAGGCATTTCGATGAGTGCGTTACGTGACTGAAGCTATTCAGTAAGAAGATTAGGATCTACTGAGTTTCCAGGTTCAGGGGCATTTAGCTCAGGAACATTTAACGTTCCCCCTGAGTTTATATTCTTAGCAGAGGTCTCAGTTACCACGGGGGCTTCCTCATCGACCGTTGTTACCTGTTGTTGATTACGTTGCTGGAGAATCAACCGGGTCGGCTACATTGCTTGTTGGCCGAGTCCGAATTTCATCATCGTCGACTCATCATCCCAACAATGCTTGGATCTTCTCGGCTTTATCATTCGGTCAGAGATCCCGTAGCTTCTGCTGCGACATCTTCGATGTTTGGCTCGAGTATCTTTCCTGTCCTCGGTAACAAACTCATCAAAAACAACATGAGGGCTTTCCTCCACGCAAAGAGTCCGATAGTTAAAGACTCACGAATGCTTTCTTGACCCGAGAGTATCCTAAGAATACTCCTTGATCGGATTCTGTTGTCAAAGACTTTCAAGCTGGTCTTTCCCATTATTGTGGATAAAGCAAGGACGGCCCAAAAATATGGAAATGAGAAATAGAAGGAATTCTCCCTTTCCACAGTTCGTAAGGCGTCTTCATGTGTTGCATTGTAAGTAGTGAGCGGTTACGAGTGTAGCAGGCGTGTCGGTAGCATCCGCCCAAAACTTTGAGGGTAGTCCGGAGTCCGCTAGGAGCGTTCTTGCTTTGCTTCTTTGAGTGTTACGTTCTTTCGTTCGGCAAGTCCGTTCTGTGAGGGTGCGTGCGGTGATGTCTCGTGCTTGAATTCCCTCTTTATCGCAGTACTCTTTAACTACGAGTTTAGAAACTCTGTTCCTACGTACGAGCGTATCCTCCGTATCTTGATGTCCTTTTCCACACCGAGCTTTTTCGAGAGATTAGGCGGCTCGGTCGAACATCGATTTATTGGCGATGAAGATGACCCTAGTATATCTCGAGTAGTCGTCTATGATGACTAGGGGCATACTTCTTGCCTCTTATAGTCACTAGAGAGCGGCCCGAAAAGATCCATGTGGGCAGGTGAAGGATTCCATCGGTGGAAGGTGAAGGAATAAGGTGGATTGCTCTTCTTTATCTGCTTTCCCTTCGGGCATGCTTCACAATTTCTATCTTTGATAAAAGATTCCTTGGGCAATCCTCGACTTTAGAGTTCTTTGCGAGCTTGTTCATAGTCTTGAAGTTCAGGTGGCCGAGTCTCTTGTGCCATAGCCGGCTGACTTGTCACTTGATTTAGTACGTGCGAAGCAAGGAAGCCTCGGGTTACTGCGGTTTTCCAGGTTGCAACATAGATGTTCTTCTTCGCGAGCCGACAACACTTGTTTTCCCTGTAGATTTGTCAACAACATCACGAAACCGGCGTCAAAGATAACTCTGTTAAGATTATCACATAATTGGTGACGAGAAAGGAGATTATGTTGAAGTCCTTCAACATATGTTACTCTTGGAGGCCGAGGCGGTCCCAATGTTCGGTGTTCC
This sequence comes from Lavandula angustifolia, assembly GCA_028984105.1. Taxonomy (NCBI): domain Eukaryota; kingdom Viridiplantae; phylum Streptophyta; class Magnoliopsida; order Lamiales; family Lamiaceae; genus Lavandula; species Lavandula angustifolia. Next base: position 8,114,045 of record CM054819.1, on the reverse strand, counting down.
ATATCCCCTTGTGTAGCCTTTGGAGTTATCACCAAACTCAGTGCGGGACCATCTTCTTGTACGTAGTTGGTCGGCGAGCTCTTTTGATGTGTCATGTGTCTCGAGCGGCCGTCCACTATCCAAGGGTCCTTATGCACCTGCAAAATAGAAACATTTTTAGGTACCCTTTGGTTCGGTTGGGTCCTTACGGGTTAGTGGGTGATTTCGGAACCCGGATCGCCTAGGAACCTTAGAAGTACGAGACTTCTTCTTCGAACCTTGTCGGCTTCTCTCTCTTTAGGACTTGGAGATACCGACTTCTTGTTGACTTTGGGTTCAGGAGCTTTCTTCTTCGAGTCTTAGCGCTTCTCGACCACGGGCTCATAGTAGTATGAACCGTGCGAGCCGGATGCTCATACGGTGGTTCTCTATATCTTGTTACGCCCATCGACCTTCTTGGTTCCCCCGAGTTTGATCGTGGTGTCCTGGGGCTGGAACCATTGGTCATTGCTTCTTCGGTTGCTCGGCGAGGTGCAATAATTTTCTGTTTGTTCTTCGCTTGAGGTGGAGTGACAAGCAGTTTGTACTTTCCCTCGACGAACCTATCGGTCGGCAAGTCCGAGCTCTTGGAAGTGGAAGCTTCATGTTTGTAGCCAAGGCCTTCCTTCACAGGCGGTTGGCCGTTGTGCTCTGAGAATATTTTCCAAATTCTCCTTAGCTCCAAGGTATTGTTCAGTCATCAGTCCTCTCCAGACTTCATCACTTCTTACGAGTGAATCATAATCCTTACCGTACGTCGAGAGCTTCGGCGAGTTGAGCTATTTCGGTCTCTTTCTCGAAATTGTCCTTGGTCGAAGCGAGATCCGAGTCTCTTGAAGTTGAGACTTAGTCATAAGAGATTTAATCTCTTCCTTGAGTCTCGCCACTAGATCCATCGACTCGGTAGAGACGACAATCGAGAAGAAAGTCTTCGATTTTCAGCCTTTACTCGTTCAACTTCCCGAATCGTTCTGCTGAACTCTCCGCTCGGCTGAATCCGCTCCTCTAGTAGTTCATCATACGCTTGCACAACGTCTAGAGGATCATGCGTGATAGAACATGTGTCGTGTGTGCTATGTGAAGAAGAGGTTGTTTTAGGTTTAGAGTTTACCTCAGTCTCTTCTCCCTGCCATCAAGCGGTATTCGGTGACTCTTTAGGACTTGTATTTGTTTCCTCAAGCTGCGACGAATGCGGCTTCGTCTTGAGAGGAATACATGAAAGTATCCTCTTCAATTGAGTTGTCGGATATCTCTCCGGCTATGTAGGCTGCCTTCGTTTGGCGAATTTTTCTCTTCGGCTGCCGTTACGCTCTTTGAGCGGTGAGGAGTTCGGGACGGATCGTGCGATAATGTCCCTCCTTTTTGCGGTTATAGCATGTAGAGACTTTCTTTGCTTCTTTGCTTTTCGGCCGAGTCCTTTGAAGGACTAGCGGCTTCATGCTCTGTTTTCCTGCATTCGGGTGTAGAATTAGATTCTTCCCTTTTTTGATAATCTTTCTTACACGAGGGTGAATCTACGTGATACTTCTTGACTTCCCGACTCTCTCCTTTTCTCTTTGGTATTTGAGAGCCATCGGCGCGAGTGGATCGCGGCGCAGATATTTCGAGATGACTTTGTTTCATTCGCTAGTGCCTTGCTCGATGAAGTATTTTTGTTTCCGGTTTTCTTGACGGTTGCCTTGAAGGCATGATCAATGTGGGTGTCAGTGGAGCACTGGAGCATCTGCAGGGTAGGCTATGCTCAAATTCCTCCGTTTTTAGTTACGAAAGGATAACATCGGGAGTTAGAGAATTTAGATCGGAACGTCTTAGATAAGTAGCAAATGGAAGCCACTTACGTCGAGGTAACGCTCTTAAGATCTTGGTGTTCATCTCTTTATTGGTGAACATCCTCCCGGCCCATTGATGACGTTGACTTGGTTTGTGAATCTAACACGAGCTCGTCAATCGTCTCATTTGGCTCCATAGTAAGGGCGTCGAACTTCTGAAGCTCTAGTTCGAGCTTGTTCTCCTTAATCTGAGGGGTTCCCTGGCTCAGTACAGCCAGAGCATCCCATAGCTCTTTTGCTGTTTTACAATCTTGTACTCTGCCGAGGTGTGAGTCACTGAGCGTAGTCAGTATAGTGTTTCGTGCCACTCGGTCTAGATTGTGCAGCTTTTTCTCTTCAGGTGTGAAGGCAGATTTGTCTTTGGGAATCTTCGCACCTGTCTGTGCTCCTACGCCTTCTCCAGCAGCAAATACGACGCTGTCGATCATGGGGATTATGGGTCCTGTTTCAAGAACATCCGCCATGCTGTCGTGGAGTGACGTAAGATGTGCCTCCATACGCACGCGCCAAACCGTATAATTTTCAACAGAAAACATCGGGACCATCCTAATACCTGACATATCAGATATGTTGCAACGAGTATAGGGATGAGATGAAGAGATGCTTGTGCAGAGAAAACGTTTTCGGGATCAGTTCGAGAGGACCAGTATTATAGAACCGGCGATCAGTTGAACACCGTGCGCTCTGATACCAATTGTTGGTCGGGAGACGAAAAGTCGGGTGTAGAGGGGGGGGTGAATACACACGAGCTCTGTTTCTTTTTCTCGGTGAAGGTCGGCTGAAGGCGATGTTTGCAAGCGATGAACGGTCTGAAAATAAGCCTTCGATCACTGGGTCAAAGTGAGTCATCTTCGAGCTCTTCTGCGGCGATGTCGGTATTACGAAACTCCGGTCGGAGGCGTAGTGCGGATAAGTGTTAGGCCGGAGTCGTCTCTTTTGAAAACGTGTTTTCGCAATGTAAAGTCTTTTGGTTCGTGCGCTTTTTAAGATACGTTTTATGCAAGGCGATGATTTAAAAGCTGGGTTAAATGCAATGCAATAAAAGCGATAAATAACACAAGCGATTTTTAACGTGGTTCGGATAACAGATCCTACGTCCACGGTCCTGAACTTCAGCGGGGAGAAACTTGTTGATTAATGCGAGCAAGTCTCGGCAAGGAAGCGTACGCGGGGACGGATCCTTCTAAGTTATAGTCCTTAGCGACTTTTACAATCCAAACCTAAGTTTAGAAGGGAGGGAATATTCTCCAAGCGAGAAGGAGTTCTTACAACAAGAACGATTCACTAAATGTGAACTCCTTCGAATCTAAGCTATGAATCTAGCAATGAGCTTAGTTTAGAGAAGAAAGGGATCAAAGAGCTCTAGAGAGATGAACTACAAGAAGTGTTCTATGAAAACTAGTTCGTCTCTCGGATAAGCTTGAAGGTTCCAGAGCGTTGTGAGCTTGAATGCTTTCCCTTGATTTCGCGTATATTCCTCTGTTTTTTCGAAATCTTCAAATCCTTCTCTATTTATAGGCTGTGAGTTGTGGCATATGTCCGTTGGAGACGACGATGCCACGTGTCACAAGCCTCCAAAAGAAAACGACCATAAATTCGAGCTAGTTGCGGCGGGGCGGTTAATGCGGCTGTTCATGAGAGCAACTTTGCTTGTAGAGTAGGTAAGCGTTGTCGGCTTCTCATTGGTCGAGGTTTGTGGTTGGTGAGAGTGTCGAGTTGACCGTTCAAACAACCTCGTATGTCTTCTGGCGAACTATTCGAAAAGACTTCGGGTGCGGGGTCGCTTTACGTCAGTCTGATGGACTTAATACGTCTCTGTCTTCTTTGGTGAGTCGTCGGCGATGAAGTGAGCTTCGATAGTCGGTTGGTCGGCTGCGAAGGTATTGTGCTTGCATAGGTTCTTCCGGCGATGACCATCAGCTGATAATGTCTTCTGCGAGATCGGGTAAGGCGATGCGCTGTCTCCGGTGAGTTTAGCATTCGGCTTCGACGAAGAAGCAGCGATTAGGGCGATGACATGGGGTTCGAAAAGTATCTTCGGCAGAAGATCGGTTCAACAACTACCCCGTACGGGACTTAGACAAAAACAATAAATATAACATCAAGTCTAACCTATACATCGGCTAATCCTATCGACACACTAATCTCTCGATATCAACTCGGTTTTGGGATCTTCAATTCCATAGTACTACTATGATTTCCCCAATTTCTTTTAACCCTAGAACAGTGAGTATCAACTCTACGACTCATATCCAACGGATGTGTATTTCTAAGTTTAACTATTTAGAAAATTGTAATATGATAATATCTATATAATATTATAACATATATTTAGATGTTAGGAAATTATTATAGGATAATTAATATCTATATAATATATTTAAGGCAAAAACTTTGGTCTATCTGGGTGCAGGTGCAACCGGATGCTTAATACTAATGTGAAGTCGTGTGTTATAGAGTAACAATGTTGTTGTGGGCCATTCAGTAATGCTTTCGACTCTTACCCTCTAGACACGGGTTTGAGTCCTTAACAGCATTTTTTAAACTTTTTTCTTTTATTTTATTATAATTCCAAAAAATTGCAAAATTAAAAACTCAAACACTCACCTCGTTTCTCATCTTTACACTTTGATAACAGATTAAGGTAGCTTTACAAAAAAAAAAGAAATTAAATAAAATTATTGAATTAAATAAAAAATATT